>JAUIMM010000821.1:420000-425000 GCA_031769625.1 Taudactylus pleione | reverse complement strand
GTTAGGGCTGGCACTAGTGCTAGGGTTAGGGTTAGGGCTAGGGTTAGGGTTAGGGTTAGGGTTTAGGGTTAGGGATAGGGCTATGGTTAGGGTTTTGGGCTAGGGTTAGGGTGAGGGTTTAAGGTAAGGGTTAGGGTTAGGGAAAGGGGTTAGGGTTCGGGTTAGGGTTTAGGGTTAGGGTTAGGGATAGGGTTATAGTTAGGGTTTAGGGTTAGGGCTAGGGTTAGTGGTTAGGGCTAGGTTAAGGGTTAGGTTTAGGGCTAGGGCTAGGTTTAGGGTTAGGGCTAGGGCTAGGGTTAGGGTTAGGGCTTGGGCTAGGGTTAAGGTTAGGGTCAGGGTTAGGGGTTAGGGACAGGGTTAGGGTTAGGGTTAGGATTAGGGTTTAGAGTTATGGTTAGGGTTAGGGCTAGGGTTAGGGTTAGGGCTAGGGCTAGGGTTATTGTTAGGGTTAGGGATAGGGTTTAGGGTTTAGGGTTAGGGTTAGGGTTTAGGGTCAGGGCTAGGGTTAGGGATAGGGTTAGGGTTAGGGATAGGGTTAGGGTAAGGGTTAGGGTTAGTGCTACGGGTTAGGGTTAGGGCTATGGTTAGGGCTAGGTTTATGGTTAGGGTTAGGGCTAGGGTTTAGGGTTAGGGGCTAGGGTTAGGGATAGGTTTAGGATTAGGGTTAGGGTTAGGGATAGGGTTTAGGGTTAGGATTAGGGTTAGGGTTAGGGATAGGGTTATGGTGAGTGTTAGGGCTAGGGATAGGGTTAGGGCTAGGGTTAGGGTTAGGGTTAAGGTTAGGGTTTAGGGTTAGGGTTAGAGGTTAGGGTTAGGGTTAGGGCTAGGGTTAGGGTTATAGTTAGGGTTAGGGTTAAGGTTAGGGTTAGGGTTAGGGTTAGGGTCAAGGGCTAGGGATAGGGTTTAGGGCTAGGGTTAGGGGTTCGGGTTTAGTCTAAGGGTTAGGGTTAGGGATAGGGTTAGGGTTAGGGATTAGGGTTAAAGTTAGGGTTAGGGTTATCGTTAGGGTTATGGTTAGGGAAAGGGTTTTAGGGTAAGGGTTAGAGTTAGCGTTTGGGATAGGGTCAGGTTTAAGGTTAGGGTTAGGGCTAGGGCTAGGGTAGAGCTAGGGTTAGGGTAAGGGTTAGGGTTAGGGCTAGGGTTAGGGTTAGGGATAGAGTTAGGGTTAGGGTTAAGGGTTTGGTATGGTTAGGGTTAGGGTTTAGGGATAGGGCTAGGATTAGGGTTTAGGGTTAGGTTTAGGGTTAGGGTTTAGGGTTATGATTAGGGTTAGGGTTAGGGCTAGGGTTAGGGTTAGGGTTAGGTCTAGGGTTAGGGATAGGGTTTAGGTTTAGGGCTAGGGTTTAGTGTTAGCGTTAGGGTTAGGGTTAGTATTAGTGCTAGGGTTATGGTTAGGGTTAGGGGCTAGACTAAGGTTTAGGGCTAGGGCTAGGGTTAGGGTGAGGGTTAGGGATAGGGTTAGGGTTTAGGGTTAGGGTTAGGGTTAGGGATAGGGTTAGGGTTAGGGTAAGGGTTTAGGGTAAGGGAAAGGGTTAGGGATTAGGGCTAGGGTTTAGGGTTAGGGTTTAAAGTTAGGGTTTAGGGATATGGTTAGGGTTAGGGCTAGGGTTAGGGTTAGGGCTAGGGTTATGGTTAGGGTTAGAGTTAGGATTAGGGTTAGGGCTAGGGTTAGGGTTAGTGTTAGGATTAGGGTTAGGGCTAGGGTTAGGGTTAGGGTTTAGGGTTTTAGCGTTATGGTTAGGGTTGGGGTTTAGGGTTAGGGTTAGGGTTAGGGTTTTAGGGTTAGGGTTAAGGTAAGGGTTTTAGGGTTAGGGTTAGGGCTAGGGTTAGGGCTAGGGTTAGGGTTAGGGTTTAGGGTTAGGGTTTAGGGTTAGGTTTAGGGTTAGGTTTAGGGTTAGGGTTATGGTTAGGGTTAGGTTTAGGGTTAGGGCTAGGGTTAGGGATAGGTTTAGGGCTAGGGTTAGGGTTAGAGCTAGGGCTAGGGTTAGGGTTAGGTTTAGGGTTAGGGCTAGGGGTTATGGTTAGTGTTATGGTTAGGGTAAGGGTTTAGGGTTAGGGTTAGGGCTAGGGCTAGGGTTTAAGGTTAGGGCTTGGGCTAGGGCTAGGTTTAGGGTTTTAAGGTTAGGGGTTATGGTTAGCGATAGGGTTAGGGTTAGGGTTTAGGGTTAGGGTTAGGGATACAGTTAGGGTTTAGGGTTAGGGTAAGGGTTAGGGGATTGTGTTAGGGTTTAGGGTTAGGGATAGGGTTAGGGAAAGGGTTAGGGTTAGGGTTAGGGTTTGGTTAGGGGATAGGGTTAGGGTTAGCATTAGAGCTAGGTTAGGGTTAGGGTTAGGGCTAGGGTTTAGGGTTAGGGCTAGGCTAGGCTAGGGTAAGGGGTAAGGTTAGGGTTTAGGGTGAGGGTTAGGGTTTAGGGTTAGGGTTAGGGATAGGGTTAGGGTTAGGGTTTAGGGTTAAGGTTAGGGTTAGGGCTAGGGTTAGGGTTAGGGCTTGGGCTAGGCTTAGGATTAGGGTCAGGGTTAGAGTTAGGGACAGGGTTAGGGTTAGGATTAGGGTTTAGAGTTAGGGTTAGGGTTAGGGCTAGGGTTAGGGTTAGGGCTAGGTTTAGGGTTAGGGCTAGGGGTTAGGGCTAGGGTTATTGTTTGATTTAGGGATAGGGTTAGGGTTTTAGGGTTAGGGTTTAGGGGTTTGGGTTAGGGCTAGGGTTAGGGATAGGGTTAGGGATAGGGTTAGGGTTAGTGCTACGGTTAGGGTTAGGGTTAGGGCTACGGTTAGGGCTAGGTTTAGGGTTAGGGTTAGGGCTAGGGTTAGGGTTAGGGTTAGGGCTTGGGCTAGGGTTGGGGTTAGCGTCAGGGTAAGGGTTAGGGAAAGGGTTAGGGTTAGGATTAGGGTTTAGAGTTAGGGTTATGGTTAGGGCTAGGGTTAGGGTTTGGGTTAGGGCTACGGTTAGGGTTAGGGTTAGGGCTAGGGCTAGGGTTAGGGTTAGGGCTTAGGCTAGGCTTAGGGTTAGGGTCAGGGTTAGGGTTAGGGACAGGGTTAGGGTTAGGGTTAGGATTAGGGTTTAGAGTTAGGGTTAGGGTTAGGGCTAGGGTTAGGGTTAGGGCTAGGGTTAGGGTTAGGGCTAGGGTTAGGGCTAGGGTTATTGTTAGGGTTAGGGATAGGGTTAGGGATTAGGGTTAGGGTTAGGGTTTAGGGTTTGGGTTAGGGCTAGGGTTAGGGATAAGGTTAGGGATAGGGTTAGGGTTAGAGTTAGGGTTAGTGCTACGGTTAGGGTTAGGGCTACGGTTAGGGCTAGGTTTAGGGTTAGGGTTAGGGCTAGGGTTAGGGTTAGGGATTGGGTTAGGATTAGGGTTAGGGTTAGGGTTAGGGATAGGGTTTAGGGTTAGGATTAGGGTTAGGGTTAGGGATAGGGTTAGGGTGAGTGTTAGGGCTAGGGTTAGGGTTAGGGCTAGGGTTAGGGTTAGGGGTTAAGGTTAGGGTTTAGGGTTAGGGTTAGGGTTAGGGTTAGAGGTTAGGGTTTGGGTTAGGGCTAGGGTTAGGGTTAGGGTTATAGTTAGGGTTAGGGTTTAGGGTTAAGGTTAGGGTTAGGGTTAGGGCTAGTGTTAGGGTTCGGGTTTAGGGTAAGGGTTAGGGATAGGGTTAGGGTTTAGGGTTAAAGTTAGGGTTAGGGTTATCGTTAGGGTTAGCGTTAGGGCTAGGGTTATGGTTAGGGAAAGGGTTTTAGGGTAAGGGTTAGAGTTAGCGTTTGGGATAGGGTCAGTGTTAAGGTTAGGGTTAGGGCAAGGGAAGAGCTAGTGTTAGGGTTAGTGTTAGGGCTAGGGTTAGGGCTAGGGCTAGGGCTAGGGTTAGGGTTAGGGCTAGGTCTAGGGTTAGGGCTAGGGTTAGGGCTAAGGCTAGGGTTAGGGTTAGGGTTAGGGCTAGTGTTAGGGCTAGGGTTAGAGTTAGGACTAGAGTTAAGGTTAGGGTTAGCGTTAGGAAAAGGGTTAGGGTTTAGGGTTAGGGTTAGGGATATCGTTAGGGTTAGGGTGAGGGTGAGGGTTAGGGTAAGGGTTAGGGTTAGGACTAGGGTTAGGGTTAGGGTTTAGAGTTAGAGTTAGGGTTAGGGTTTAGGGTAAAGGTTAGGGTTAGGGATATCGTTAGGGTTAGGGCTAGGGTTAGGGTTTAGAGTTAGGTTTAGCGATAGGGTAAGGGTTAGGGTTAGGGTTAGGGCTAGAGCTAGGGTTAGGGTTACGGCTAGGGTAAGGGTTACGGCTAAGGTTAGGGTTAGGGTTAGAGATAGGGTTAGGGTTAGGTTTTAGGGTTAGGGTTAGGGTTAGGGCTAGGGCTAGGGTTAGGGTTAGGGTTAGGCTAGGGTTAGGGTTAAGGTTAGGGTTTAGGGTTAGGGTTAGGGCTAGGGTTAGGGTTAGGGCTAGGGTTAGGGTTAGGGTTAGGGCTAGGGCTAGGGTTAGGGTTAGGGCTAGGGCTAGGGTTAGGGTTAGGGTTAGGGCTAGGGTTAGGGCTAGGGTTAGGGCTAGGGTTAGAGTTAGGAGTAGAGTTAAGGTTAGGGTTAGGGATATGGTTAGGGTTTAGGGTTAGGGATATCGTTAGGGTTAGGGTGAGGGTTATGGTTAGGGTTAGGGCTAGGGTTAGGGTTAGGGTTAGGGTTAGGGCTAGGGCTAGGGTTAGGGTTAGGGCTTGGGCTAGGGTTAGGAATAGGGTTAGGGCTAGGGCTAGGGTTAGGGTTAGGGTTAGGGCTAGGGTTAGGGCTAGGGTTAGAGTTAGGACTAGATTTAAGGTTAGGGTTAGGGATAGGGTTAGGGTTTAGGGTTAGGGTTAGGGATATCGTTAGGGTTAGGGTGAGGGTTATGGTAAGGGTTAGGGTTAGGACTAGGGTTAGGGTTAGGGTTTAGAGTTAGGGTTAGGGTTATGGGGTGGGTTAGGGCAAGGTTTAGAGTAACGGTTAGGGCAAGGGTTAGGGTTAGGGTTAGGGTTAGAGTTAGAGTTAGGATTAGGGTTAGGGCTA
>JAUIMM010000821.1:307500-327500 GCA_031769625.1 Taudactylus pleione | reverse complement strand
GTTATAGTTAGGGTTAGGGATAGGGTTAGGGTTAGAGCTAGGTTAGGGTTAGGGCTAGGGCTAGGGTTAGGGCTAGGGCTAGGGTTAGGGTTAAGGTTAGGGTGTAGGGTGTAGGGTTAGGGCTAGGGCTAGAGCTAGGGTTAGGGTTAGGGCTAGGGTAAGGGTTAGGGTTAGGGTTAGGGATAGAGTTAGGGTTAGGGTTAGGTTTTAGGGTTAGGGTTAGGGCTAGGGTTAGGTTTAGGGTTAGGGCTAGGGTTAGGGTTAGGGCTAGGGCTAGGGTTAGGGTTAAGGTTATGGTTTAGGGCTAGGGTTAGGGATAGGGTTTAGGGTTAGGGTTAGAGTTAGGGTTATGGCTAGGGTTAGGGTTTAGCATTAGGGTTAGGGTTTAGGGTTTAGGGTTAGAGTTAGGGTTAAGGTTTGGGTTAGCGTTAGGGTTAGGGTAAGGGTTAGGGTTAGGGCTAGATCTAGGGTTTTTGTTAGGGCTAGGGTAAGGGTTAGGGCTAGGGTTAGAGTTAGGATTAGGGCTAGGGCTAGGGTTAGGGTTAGGGTTAGAGTTAGGATTAGGGTTAGGGCTAGGGTTAGGGTTTAGCATTAGGGTTAGGGTTTAGGGTTAGGGTTAAGGTTAGGGTTTAGGGTTAGGGCTAGGGCTAGGGTTAGGGTTTAGGGTTAGGGTTATGGTTAGTGTTAGGGCTGGTGTTAGGGATAGGTTTAGGGCTAGGGTTAGGGTTAGGGCTAGGGTTAAGGTTATGGTTAGAGCTAGGGTTATGGTTATGGTTAGGGCTAGGTCTAGGGTTAGGGTTTAAGGTTAGGGTTAGGGATAGGGTTTAGGGTTAGGGTTATAGTTAGGGTTAGGGATAGGGTTAGGCTAGGGTTAGGGTTAGGGCTAGAATTAGTGTTAGGGTTAAAGTTAGGGATAGGGTTTAGGGTTAGGGTTAGGATTAGGGCTAGGTTTAGTGATAGGGTTAGTTTTAGCATTAGGGCTAGGGTTAGGGCTAGGGTTAGGGCTAGGGTAAAGGTTAGGGTTTAGGGTTAGGGATAAGGTTAGGGTTAGGGTTTAGGGTTAAGGTTAGTGTTAGGGTTAGGGCATGGGTTATGGTTAGGGTTAGGGTTTAGGGTTAGGGTTAGGGCTAGATCTATGGTTAGGGCTAGGGTAAGGGTTAGGGCTAGGGTTAGGGATAGAGTAAGGGTTAGGGTTAGGGATAGATTAAGGGTTAGGGTTTAGGGTTAGGGTAAGGGCTAGGGTTAAGGTTAGTGCTAGGGTTATGGTTAGGGTTAGGGCTAGGGTTAGGGTTTAGGGTTAGGGCTAGGGCTAGGGTTAGGGTTAGGGCTAGAGTTATGGTTAGGGCTAGGGCTAAGGTTAGGGCTATGGTTAGGGATAGGGTCAGGGTTAAGGATAGGGTTAGGGTTTAGGGTTAGGGTTTAGTTTTACGGTTAGAGTTAGAGTTATGATTAGGGTTAGGGTTTAGGGATAGGGTTAGGGCTAGGGTTAGGGCTAGGGCTAGGGTTAGGGTTTAGGGTTAGGGATAGGGTTAGGGTTTAGTGATAGGGTTAGGGTTATCTTTAGGGTTAGGGTTAGGGTTAGGGGTTGGGTTAGGGCTAGGGTTAGCGTTAGGGTTAGGGTCAGGGTTAGGGATAGGGTTAGGATTAGGGTTTAGAGTTAGGGTTAGGGTAGGGGCTAGGTTTAGGGTTAGGGCTAGGGTTAGGGAGAGGTATAGGGTTAGGGCTAGGGTTAGGGTTAGGGCTAGGGTTAGGGCTATGGTTAGGACTAGAGTTAAGGTTAGGTTTAGGGTTAGGGCTAGGGTTAGGGATAGGGTTTAGGGTTAGGGCTAGGGTTAGGGTTAGGGTTTAGCATTAGTTTTAGGGTTTAGTTTTACGGTTAGGGTTATGATTAGGGTTTGGGTTTAGGGTTAGGGTTAGGGTTAGGGTTAGGGATAGGGTTTAGGGTTAGGTTTAGGGTTTAGAGTTAGGGTTAGGGTTGAGAGTTAGGGTTAGGGTTAAGACTAGAGTTAGGGTTAGGGTTAGGGTTTAGGGTTAGGGTTTAAAGTTAGGGTTAGGGTTAGGGAAAGGTTTAGAGTTAGGTCTATGGTTAGGGCTAGGGCATGGGTTAGGGTTAGGGCTAGGGTTTAGGGTTAGGGATAGGGTTAGGGTTTAGTGATAGGGTTAGGGTTATCGTTAGGGTTAGGGCTATGGTTAGTGGTAGGGTTAGGGTTAGGGCTAGGGTTAGCGTTAGGGTTATGGTCAGGGTTAGGGTTAGGGATAGGGTTAGGATTAGGGTTAGGGTTAGGGCTAGGGTTAGTGCTAGGGTTAGGGAGAGGTATAGGTTTAGGGCTAGGGTTAGGGTTAGGGCTATGGTTAGTGGTAGGGTTAGGGTTAGGGCTAGGGTTAGCGTTAGGGTTATGGTCAGGGTTAGGGTTAGGGATAGGGTTAGGATTAGGGTTAGGGTTAGGGCTAGGGTTAGTGCTAGGGTTAGGGAGAGGTATAGGTTTAGGGCTAGGGTTAGGGTTAGGGCTATGGTTAGGGCTAGGGTTAGGACTAGAGTTAAGGTTAGGTTTAGGTTTAAGGCTAGGGTTAGGGTTTAGGGTTTGGGCTAGGGTTTGGGTGTGGGTTTAGCGTTAGGCTTAGGGTTAAGGTTAGGGTTTAGGGTTAGGGCTAGGGTTAGTTTAGGTTTTAGGGTTAGGGATAGGGTTAGGGCTAGGGTTTAGGGTTAGGGCTAGGGTTAGGGTTAGGGTTTAGCGTTAGTTTTAGGGTTTAGTTTTACGGTTAGGGTTATGATTAGGGTTTGGGTTTAGGGTTAGGGTTAGGGTTAGGTTTAGGGTTAGGGATAGGGTTTAGGGTTAGGTTTAGGGTTTAGAGTTAGGGTTAGGGTTGAGAGTTAGGGTTAGGGTTAAGACTAGAGTTAGGGTTAGGGTTAGGGTTTAGGGTTAGGGTTTAAAGTTAGGGTTAGGGTTAGGGAAAGGTTTAGAGTTAGGTCTATGGTTAGGGCTAGGGCATGGGTTAGGGTTAGGGCTAGGGTTTAGGGTTAGGGATAGGGTTAGGGTTTAGTGATAGGGTTAGGGTTATCGTTAGGGTTAGGGCTATGGTTAGTGGTAGGGTTAGGGTTAGGGCTAGGGTTAGTGTTAGGGTTATGGTCAGGGTTAGGGTTAGGGATAGGGTTAGGATTAGGGTTAGGGTTAGGGCTAGGGTTAGTGCTAGGGTTAGGGAGAGGTATAGGTTTAGGGCTAGGGTTAGGGTTAGGGCTATGGTTAGGGCTAGGGTTAGGACTAGAGTTAAGGTTAGGTTTAGGTTTAAGGCTAGGGTTAGGGTTTAGGGTTTGGGCTAGGGTTAGGGTGTGGGTTTAGCGTTAGGCTTAGGGTTAAGGTTAGGGTTTAGGGTTAGGGCTAGGGTTAGTTTAGGTTTTAGGGTTAGGGATAGGGTTAGGGCTAGGGTTTAGGGTTAGGGCTAGGGTTAGGGTTAGGGATAGGGTTTAGCATTAGGGTTAGGGTTTAGGGTTAGGGTTAAGGTTAGGGTTTAGGGTTAGGGCTAGGGTTAGGGTTAGGGTTTAGGGTTAGGGTTAGGGTTATGGTTAGGGTTAGGGCTGTGGTTAGGGATAGGTTTAGGGCTAGGGTTAGGGCTAGGGTTAAGGTTAGGGTTAGGGCTAGGGTTATGGTTAGGGTTAGGGCTAGGGTTAGGGCTAGGTCTAGGGTTAGGGTTTAAGGTTAGGATTAGGGATAGGGTTTAGGGTTATAGATAGGGTTAGGGATAGGGTTAGGGCTAGGGTTAGGGTTTTGGGGTTTGGGTTAAGGATAGGGATAGGGTTAGGGTAAGGGATAGGGTTAGGGTAAGGGCTTTGGTTAGGGTTAGGGTTAGGGCTAGAATTAGGGTTAGGGTTAAAGTTAGGGATAGGGTTTAGGGTTAGGATTAGGGTTAGGTTTAGTGATAGGGTTAGTTTTAGCGTTAGGGCTAGGGTTAGGGCTAGGGTTAAGGTTAGGGTTTAGGGTTAGGGATAAGGTTAGGGTTAGGGTTTAGGGTTAAGGTTAGTGTTAGGGTTAGGGCATGGGTTAGGGTTTAGTGTTAGGGTTAGATCTAGGGTTAGGGCTAGGGTAAGGGTTAGGGCTAGGGTTAGGGATAGAGAAAGAGTTAGGGTTAGGGATAGAGTAAGGGTTAGGGTTTAGGGTTAGGGCTACGGTTAGGGTAAGGGCTAGGGTTAGGGTTAGGGTTAGGGCTAGGGCTAGTGTTATGGTTAGGGCTAGGGTTAGGGTTTAGGGTTAGGGTTAAGGTTAGGGTTTAGGGTTAGGGTTAGGGCTAGGGTTAGGGTTAGGGCTAGGGTTAGGGTTAGGGCTAGGGCTAAGGTTAGGGTTAGGGCTATGGTTAGGGATAGGGTCAGGGTTAGGGATAGGGTTAGGGTTTAGTTTTACGGTTAGGGTTAGGGTTATGATTAGGGTTAGGGTTTAGGGTTAGGGCTAGGCTTAGGGCTAGGGTTTAGGGTTAGGGATAGGGTTAGGGTTTAGTGATAGTGTTAGGGTTATCTTTAGGGTTAGGGTTAGGGGTAGGGTTAGGGCTAGGGTTAGCATTAGGGTTAGGGTCACGGTTAGGAATAGGGTTAGGAATAGGGTTTAGAGTTAGGGTTGGGGCTAGGGTTAGGGTTAGTGCTAGGGTTAGGGCTAGGGTTAGGGAGAGGTATAGGGTTAGTGCTAGGGTTAGGGCTAGGGTTAGGGCTATGGTTAGGACTAGAGTTAAGGTTAGGTTTAGGGTTAGGGCTAGGGTTAGGGATAGGGTTTAGGGTTAGGGTTACGGCTAGGGTTAGGGTTTAGGGTTAGTGTTAGGGTTTAGTTTTAAGGTTAGTGTTATGATTAGGGTTAGGGTTTAGGGTTAGTGTTAGGGCTAGGGCATGGGTTAGGGTTAGAGCTAGGGTTAGGGTTTAGGGTTAGGGATAGGGTTAGGGTTTAGTGATAGGGTTAGGGTTATCGTTAGGGTTAGGGCTAGGGTTAGGGGTAGGGTTAGGGTTAGGGCTAGGGTTAGCGTTCGGGTTAGGGTCAGGGTTAGGGTTAGGGATAGGGTTAGGGCTAGGGTTAGCGTTAGGGTTAGGGTCAGGGTTAGGGTTAGGGATAGGGTTAGGGTTAGGATTAGGGTTTAGAGTTAGGGTTAGGGTTAGGGTTAGTGCTAGGGTTAGGGCTAGGGTTAGGATTAGGGTTTAGAGTTAGGGTTAGGGTAGGGGCTAGGGTTAGGGTTAGGGCTAGGGTTAGGGAGAGGTATAGGGTTAGGGTTAGGGTTAGGGCTAGGGTTAGGGCTATGGTTAGGACTAGAGTTAAGGTTAGGTTTAGGGTTAGGGCTAGGGTTAGGGATAGGGTTTAGGGTTAGGGCTAGGGTTAGGGTTAGGGTTTAGTGTTAGTTTTAGGGTTTAGTTTTACGGTTAGGGTTATGATTAGGGTTAGGGTTTAGGGTTAGGGTTAGGGTTAGGGTTAGGGATAGGGTTTAGGGTTAGGTTTAGGGTTTAGAGTTAGGGTTAGGGTTGAGAGTTAGGGTTAGGGTTAAGACTAGAGTTAGGGTTAGGGTTAGGGTTTAGGGTTAGGGTTTAAAGTTAGGGTTAGGGTTAGGGATAGGTTTAGAGTTAGGTCTATGGTTAGGGCTAGGGCATGGGTTAGGGTTAGGGCTAGGGTTTAGGGTTAGGGATAGGGTTAGTGTTTAGTGGTAGGGTTAGGGTTATCGTTAGGGTTAGGGCTATGGTTAGGGGTAGTGTTAGGGTTAGGGCTAGGGTTAGCGTTAGGGTTATGGTCAGGGTTAGATTTAGGGATAGGGTTAGGATTAGGGTTAGGGTTAGGGCTAGGGTTAGTGCTAGGGTTAGGGAGAGGTATAGGTTTAGGGCTAGGGTTAGGGTTAGGGCTATGGTTAGGGCTAGGGTTAGGACTAGAGTTAAGGTTAGGTTTAGGTTTAAGGCTAGGGTTAGGGTTTAGGGTTTGGGCTAGGGTTAGGGTGTGGGTTTAGCGTTAGGCTTAGGGTTAAGGTTAGGGTTTAGGGTTAGGGCTAGGGTTAGTTTAGGTTTTAGGGTTAGGGATAGGGTTAGGGCTAGGGTTAGGGTTAGGGCTAGGGTTAGGGCTAGGGTTTAGGGTTAGGGCTAGGGTTAGGGTTAGGGATAGGGTTTAGCATTAGGGTTAGGGTTTAGGGTTAGGGTTAAGGTTAGGGTTTAGGGTTAGGGCTAGGGTTAGGGTTAGGGTTTAGGGTTAGGGTTAGGGTTATGGTTAGGGTTAGGGCTGTGGTTAGGGATAGGTTTAGGGCTAGGGTTAGGGCTAGGGTTAAGGTTAGGGTTAGGGCTAGGGTTATGGTTAGGGTTAGGGCTAGGGTTAGGGCTAGGTCTAGGGTTAGGGTTAGGGTTTAAGGTTAGGATTAGGGATAGGGTTTAGGGTTATAGATAGGGTTAGGGATAGGGTTAGGGCTAGGGTTAGGGTTTTGGGGTTTGGGTTAAGGATAGGGATAGGGTTAGGGTAAGGGATATGGTTAGGGCTTTGGTTAGGGTTAGGGTTAGGGCTAGAATTAGGGTTAGGGTTAATGTTAGGGATAGGGTTTAGGGTTAGGATTAGGGTTAGGTTTAGTGATAGGGTTAGTTTTAGCGTTAGGGCTAGGGTTAGGGCTAGGGTTAAGGTTAGGGTTTAGGGTTAGGGATAAGGTTAGGGTTAGGGTTTAGGGTTAAGGTTAGTGTTAGGGTTAGGGCATGGGTTATGGTTAGGGTTAGGGTTTAGTGTTAGGGTTAGATCTAGGGTTAGGGCTAGGGTAAGGGTTAGGGCTAGGGTTAGGGATAGAGTAAGAGTTAGGGTTAGGGATAGAGTAAGGGTTAAGGTTTAGGGTTAGGGCTATGGTTAGGGTAAGGGCTAGGGTTAGGGTTAGGGCTAGGGCTAGTGTTATGGTTAGGGCTAGGGTTAGGGTTTAGGGTTAGGGTTAAGGTTAGGGTTTAGGGTTAGGGTTAGGGCTAGGGTTAGGGTTAGGGCTAGGGCTAAGGTTAGGGTTAGGGCTATGGTTAGGGATAGGGTCAGGGTTAGGGATAGGGTTAGGGTTTAGTTTTACGGTTAGGGTTAGGGTTATGATTAGGGTTAGGGTTTAGGGTTAGGGCTAGGCTTAGGGCTAGGGTTTAGGGTTAGGGATAGGGTTAGGGTTTAGTGATAGTGTTAGGGTTATCTTTAGGGTTAGGGTTAGGGGTAGGGTTAGGGCTAGGGTTAGCGTTAGGGTTAGGGTCACGGTTAGGAATAGGGTTAGGAATAGGGTTTAGAGTTAGGGTTGGGGCTAGGGTTAGTGCTAGGGTTAGGGCTAGGGTTAGGGAGAGGTATAGGGTTAGTGCTAGGGTTAGGGCTAGGGTTAGGGCTATGGTTAGGACTAGAGTTAAGGTTAGGTTTAGGGTTAGGGCTAGGGTTAGGGATAGGGTTTAGGGTTAGGGTTACGGCTAGGGTTAGGGTTTAGGGTTAGTGTTAGGGTTTAGTTTTAAGGTTAGGGTTATGATTAGGGTTAGGGTTTAGGGTTAGTGTTAGGGCTAGGGCATGGGTTAGGGTTAGAGCTAGGGTTAGGGTTTAGGGTTAGGGATAGGGTTAGGGTTTAGTGATAGGGTTAGGGTTATCGTTAGGGTTAGGGCTAGGCTTAGGGGTAGGGTTAGGGTTAGGGCTAGGGTTAGCGTTCGGGTTAGGGTCAGGGTTAGGGTTAGGGATAGGGTTAGGGCTAGGGTTAGCATTAGGGTTAGGGTCAGGGTTAGGGTTAGGGTTAGGGTTAGGATTAGGGTTTAGAGTTAGGGTTAGGGTTAGGGTTAGTGCTAGGGTTAGGGCTAGGGTTAGGGAGAGGTATAGGTTTAGGGCTATGGTTAGGGTTAGGGCTATGGTTAGGGCTAGGGTTAGGACTAGAGTTAAAGTTAGGTTTAGGTTTAGGGCTAGGGATAGGGTTAGGGTTTAGGGTTAGGGTTAGGGCTAGGGTTAGGGTGTGGGTTTAGCGTTAGGGTTAGGGTTTATGGTTAGGGTTAGGGTTTAGGGTTAGGGCTAGGGTTGGGGTTAGGTTAGGATTAGGGCTATGGCTAGGGATAGGGCTAGGGTTAGGGTTAGGGCTAGGGTTAGGGATAGGGTAATGGTTAGGGTTAAGGGTTAAGGTTAGGGTTATCGTTAGAGTTAGGGTTATGGTTAGGGCTAGGGTTAGGGTCAGGGTTATGGCTAGTGTTAGGGTCAGGGCTAGGGTTAGGGTAAGGGTTAGGGTTGAGGTTAGGGTTGAGGTTAGGGTTTAGGGTAAGGGTTAAGGTTAGGGCAAGGGTTAGGGATAACGTTAGGTTTAGGGTTAGGGTTAGGGCTAGGGTTAGGGTTAGGATTAGGGTTAGGGCTAGTGCTAGGGTTAGCGTTAGGACTAGGGTTAGGGCTAGGGTTTAGGTTTTAGGGTTAGGGATAGAGTTAGGGTTAGGGTTTAGGGTTAGGGATAGGGTTAGGGTGGGGGTTTAGGGTTAGGGTTTAGGGTTATGGTTAGGGTTATGGCTAGGGTTAGGGTTAGGGCTAGGGTTAGGTTTTGGGTTAGGGCTAGGGTTAGGTCTAGGGTTAGGACTAGAGTTAAGGTTAGGGTTAGGGTTAGCGTAAGGGTTAGGGTTAGGGTTAGGGCAAGGGCTAGGGTTAGGGCTACGGTTAGGTCTAGGGTTAGGGATAGTAATAGAGTTAAGGTTAGGGTTAGGGCTAGGGTTAGGGATAGGGTTTAGGGTTAGGGTTAGGGTTATGGCTAGGGTTAGGGTTTAGCATTAGGGTTAGGGTTAGGGATTAGGGTTAGAGTTAGGGTTAAGGTTAGGGTTTAGGGTTAGGGCTAGGGTAAGGGTTAGGGCTAGGGTTAGGTTAGGGTTAGGGCTAGGGCTAGGGTTAGAGCTAGGGTTAGGGCTAAGGCTAGGGTTAGGGTTTAGGGTTAAGGTTAGGGTTAGGGTTATCGTTAGGGTTAGTGTAAGGGTTAGGGCTAGGGTTAGGGCTAGGGTGAGGGTTAGGGCTAGTTCGAGGGTTAGGGCTAGGGTTTAGGGTTAGAGCTAGGGTTAGGGTTAGGGCTAGGGTTGGGGTTAGGGCTAGGGCTAGAGTTAGAGATAGGGTTAAGGCTAGCGTTAGGGCTAAGGTTAGGGTTAGGGCTAGGGTTAGGATTAGGACTTAGAGTTAGGGTTAGGGTTAGTGCTAGGGTTAGGGCTAGGGTTAGGGTTAGGGATAGGATTAGGGCTTGTGTTAGGGTTAGGTCTAGGGTTAGGGCTAGGGTTAGGTTTAGGGTTAGGGCTAGGGTTAGGATTATTGTTAGGGTTAGGGTTAGGACTAGGGTTAGGGCTAGGGTTTAGGTTTTAGGGTTAGGGATAGAGTTAGGGTTAGGGTTTAGTGTTAGGGATAGGGTTAGGGTGGGGGTTTACGGTTAGGGTTTAGGGTTATGGTTAGGGTTATGGCTAGGGTTAGGGTTAGGGCTAGGGTTAGGTTTAGGGTTAGGGCTAGGGTTAGGTCTAGGGTTAGGACTAGAGTTAAGGTTAGGGTTATGGTTAGCGTAAGGGTTAGGGTTAGGGTTCGGGCAAGGGCTAGGGTTAGGGCTAGGGTTAGGTCTAGGGTTAGGGTTAGTAATAGAGTTAAGGTTAGGGTTAGGGCTAGGGTTAGGGATAGGGTTTAGGGTTAGGGTTAGAGTTAGGATTAGGGTTATGGCTAGGGTTAGGGTTTAGCATTAGGGTTAGGGTTAGGCTTTAGGGTTAGAGTTAGGGTTAAGGTTAGGGTTTAGGGTTAGGGCTAGGGTTAGGGCTAGGGTAAGGGTTAGGGCTAGGGTTAGGTTAGGGTTAGGGCTAGGGTTAGAGCTAGGGTTAGGGCTAAGGCTAGGGTTAGGGTTTAGGGTTAAGGTTAGGGTTAGGGTTATCGTTAGGGTTAGTGTAAGGGTTAGGGCTAGGGTTAGGGTTTGGGCTAGGGTGAGGGTTAGGGCTAGTTCGAGGGTTAGTGCTAGGGTTTAGGGTTAGGGATAGGGTTAGGATTAGGGTTTAGAGTTAGGGTTAGGGCTAGGGTTAGGGTTAGTGCTAGGGTTAGGGCTAGGGTTAGGGTTTAGCATTAGGGTTTGGGTTAGGGTTTAGGGTTAGGGTTTAGGGTTAGAGTTAGGGTTAAGGTTAGGGTTTAGGGTTAGGGTTAGGGTTAGGGATAGGATTAGGGTTAGGGCTAGGGCTAAGGTTAGGGCTAGGGTTAGGGCTAGGGTAAGGGTTAGGGCTAGGGTTAGGTTAGGGTTAGGGCTAGGGTTAGAGCTAGGGTTAGGGCTAAGGCTAGGGTTAGGGTTTAGGGTTAAGGTTAGGGTTAGGGTTATCGTTAGGGTTAGTGTAAGGGTTAGGGCTAGGGTTAGGGTTTGGGCTAGGGTGAGGGTTAGGGCTAGTTCGAGGGTTAGTGCTAGGGTTTAGGGTTAGGGATAGGGTTAGGGTTAGGATTAGGGTTTAGAGTTAGGGTTAGGGCTAGGGTTAGGGTTAGTGCTAGGGTTAGGGCTAGGGTTAGGGTTTAGCATTAGGGTTAGGGTTTAGGGTTAGGGTTTAGGGTTAGAGTTAGGGATAAGGTTAGGATTTAGGGTTAGGGTTAGGGATAGGATTAGGGCTTGTGTTAGGGTTTGGTCTAGGGTTAGGGCTAGGGTTAGGTTTAAGGTTAGGGCTAGGGTTAGGATTATTGTTAGGGTTAGGGTTTAGGGTTAGGGTTAGCGTTAGGGATAGGGTTAGGGTTTAGAGTTAGGGTTAGGGTTAGGGCTAGGGTTAGGGCTAGGGTTTAGGGTTAGGGTTTAGGGTTAGGTTTAGGGTTTAGGGTTAGGGGTAGGGCTAGGGTTAGGGCTAGGGTTAGGGCTAGGGTTAGGGTAAGGGCTAGGGTAAGGGTTAGGGGTAGGGTTAGGGATAGAGTTAGGGCTAGGGTTAGGGTTCAGTGTTAGGGTTTAGGGTTAGGGATAGTGTTAAGGTTAGGGTTTAGGGTTAAGGTTAAGGTTTGGGTTTAGGGTTAGGGTTTAGGGTTAGGGTTAGAGTTAGGGTTGTGGTTAGTGTTAGGGTTAGGGCTAGGGTTAGGGTGAGGGTTAGGGTTTAGAGTTACGGAAAGGGTTAGGGCTAGGGTTAGAGTTAGGGTTAGGGCTAGGGTTAGGGATAGGGTGAGGGTTAGGGATAGGGTTTACATTTAGGGTTAGGGTTAGGGTTAGGGATCGGGTTAGGGTTTCGGGTTTGGGTTTAGGGTTAGGGCTAGGGATAGGGTTAGGGCTAGGGTTTTGGTTAGGGCTAAGGTTAGGGTTAGGGCTAGGGTTAGGGATAGAGTTAGGGTTTAGGGTTAGGATTATGGTTAGGGTTAATGTTTGTGCTAGGGTTAGGGCTAGGGTTGTGGTTAGGGTTTAGGGTTAGGTCTAGGGTTAGGGCTAGTGTTATGGTTAGAGCTTGGGCTAGGGTTAGGGTCAGGGTTAGTGTTTAGAGTTAGGGTTAGGGTTAGGGTTAGGGTAAGGGTTAGGGTTATTGTTAGGGTTAGGGTTACGGTTAGGGCTAGGGTTAGTCCTAGGGTTAGGGTTAGGGATAGGGTTAGGGTTTAGGGTTAGGGCTAGTGTTAGTATTTAGGGTTTGGGTTAGGGTGAGGGTTAGGGTAAGGGTTAGGGCAACGGTTAGGGTTAGGGCTAGGGTTAGGGTTAAGGATAGGGTTAGGTTTAGGGTTAGGGTTAGGATTAGGGATAGGGTTCGGGTTAGGGATAGGGTGTAGGGTTAGGGTTATTGATAGGGCTAGGGTTAGGGCTAGGGATAGGGCTAGGGTCAGGGCTAGAGTTAGGATATAGGGTTAGGGCTAGGGTTAGGATTTAGGGTTAGGGAAAGGGTTAGGGGTAGGGTTAGGGCTAGGGTTAGCGTTAGGGTTAGGAATAGGGTTAGGATTAGGGTTTAGGGTTAGGGTTAGGGTTGGGGCTAGGGTTTGGGTTAGTGCTAGGGTTAGGGCTATGGTTAGGGAGAGGTATAGGGTTAGGGCTAGGGTTAGGGCTAGGGTTAGGGTTAGGGCTATGGTTAGAACTAGAGTTAAGGTTAGGTTTAGGGTTAGGGCTAGGGTTAGGGATAGGGTTTAGGGTTACGGTTAGGGCTAGGGTTAGGCTTTAGGGTTAGTGTTAGGGTTTAGTTTTAAGGTTAGGGTTATGATTAGGGTTAGGGTTTAGGGTTAGGGCTAGGGTTAGGGTTAGGGCTAGGGTTAGCGTTAGGGTTAGGGTCAGGGGTAGGGTTAGGGATAGGGTCAGGGTTAGGATTAGGGTTTAGAGTTAGGATTAGGGCTAGGGTTAGGGTTAGTGCTAGGGTTAGGGCTAGGGTTAGGGAGAGGTATAGGTTTAGGGCTAGGGTTAGGGTTACGGCTATGGTTAGGGCTAGGGTTAGGACTAGAGTTAAGGTTAGGGTTAGGGCTAGGGTTAGGGTGTGGGTTTAGCGTTAGGGTTAGGGTTTAGGGTTAGGGTTTAGGGTTAGGGCTAGGGTTGGGGTTAGGTTAGGATTAGGGCTAGGGCTAGGGCTAGGGTTAGGGCTAGGGTTAGGGATAGGGTAATGGTTAGGGTTTAGGGTTAAGGTTAGGGTTATCGTTAGAGTTAGGGTTATGGTTAGGGCTAGGGTCAGGGTTATGGCTAGTGTTAGGGTTAGGGCTAGGGTTAGGGTTAGGGTTGAGGTTAGGGTTTAGGGTTTAGGGTAAGGGTTAAGGTTGGTGCAAGGGTTAGGGAAAAGGTTAGGTTTAGGGTTAGGGCTAGGGTTAGGGTTAGGATTAGGGTTAGGGCTAGTGCTAGGGATAGGGTTAGGACTAGGGTTAGGGCTAGGGTTAGGGTTTAGGATTTAGGGTTAGGGATAGGGTTAGGGTAAGGTTAGGGCTAGGGTTAGGGTTAGGCTAGGGTTAGGGCTAGAGTTAGGGTTAGGGTTAAGGTTAGGGTTAGGGCTAGGGTTTAGGGTTTAGGGTTAGGTTTAGGGTTTATGGTTAGGTTTAGGGTTAGGGCTAGGGTTAGGGCTAGGGTTAGGGCTAGGGTTAAGGTTAGGGCTAGGGTTAGGGCTAGGGTTTAGGGTTTAGGGTTACGGTTTGGTTTAGGGTTTATGGTTAGGTTTAGGGTTAGGGCTAGGGTTAGGGCTAGGGTTAGGGCTAGGGTTAGGGTTAGGGCTAGGGTTAGGGCTAGGGTTAGGGTTAGGGCTAGGGTAAGGGTTAGGTTTATGGTTAGGGATAGAGTTAGGGTAAGGGCTAGGGTTAGGGTTTAGGGTTAGGGTTTAGGGTTAGGGATAGTGTTAGGGTTAGGGTTTAGGGTTAGGGTAAAGCTTAGGGTTTGGGTTTAGGGTTAGGGTTTAGGGTTAGAGTTAGGGTTAGGGTTATGGTTAGTGTTAGGGTTAGGGCTAGGGTTAGGGTGAGGGTTAGGGATAATGTTAGGTTTAGGGTTAGGGTTTAGAGTTACGGTTAGGGTTAGGGCTAGAGTTAGGGTTAGGGATAGGGTGAGGGTTAGGGATAGGGTTAGGGTTAGGGTTTACATTTAGGGTTAGGGATAGGGTTAGGGCTAGGGTTAGAGTTAGGATTAGGTTTAGGGTTAAGGTTAGGGTTTAGGGTAAGGGTTAGGATTAGGGATAGGTTTAGGGTTAGGGCTAGGGTTTTGGTTATGGTTAGGGCTAGGGCTAAGGTTAGGGTTAGGGTTAGGGAAAGAGTTAGGGTTAGGGTTTAGGGTTATGGTTAGGGTTTAGGGTTAGGGTTAGGGTTAGGGCTAGGGTTAGGGCTAGGGTTATGGTTAGGGTTTAGGGTTAGGGCTAGGGTTAGGGCTAGGGCTATGGTTAGGGTTAGGGGTAGGGCTTGGGCTAGGGTTAGGGTCAGGCTTAGGGTTAGGGTTAGGATTAGGGTTTAGAGTTAGGGTTAGGGCTAGGGTAAGGGTTATTGTTAGGGTTAGGGCTAGGGTTAGGGTTACGGTTAGCGCTAGGGTTAGTCCTAGGGTTAGGGTTAGGGTTTAGGGTTAGGGCTAGTGTGAGGGTTAGGGTAAGGGTTATGGCTACGGTTAGGGTTAGGGCTAGGGTTAGGGCTAGGGTTAGGGTTAAGGCTAGGGTTAGGTTTAGGGTTAGGGCTAGGGTTAGGATTAGGGATAGGGTTAGGGTTCGGGTTAGGGATAGGGTGTAGGGTTAGGGTTATGGTTATGGTTAGGGCTAGGGTTAGGGCTAGGGATAGGGCTACGTTTAGGGTTAGGGCTAGAGTTAGGATTTAGGGTTAGGGTTAGGGCTAGGGTTAGGTTTTAGGGTTAGGGATAGGGTAAGGGTTAGGGTTAGGGCTAGGTTTAGGGCTAGGGTTAGGGCTAGGGATAGGGTTAGGGCTAGGGTTAGGGTTAGGGTTAGGGATAGGGTTACTGTTAGGGTTAGGGATAGGGTTTAGGGTTAGGGATAGGGTTAGGTTTAGGGTTAGGGTTTAGAGTTAGGGTTAGGGTTAGGGTTTAGAGTTAGGGTTAGGGTTAAGACTAGAGTTAGGGTTAGGGCTAGGGTTAGGGATAGGGTTAGGGTTTAGGGTTAGGGTTTAAAGTTAGGGTTAGGGATAGGTTTAGAGTTAGGTCTATGGTTAGGGCTAGGGTTAGGGCTAGGGTTAAGGTTAGGGTTAGGGATAGGGTTAGGGATAGGGTTAGGGATAGGGTTAGTGTTTAGAGTTAGGGTTAGGGATAGGGTAAGGGTTAGGGTTAGGGAAAGGGTTAGGGTTAGGGCTAGGGTTAGTGCTATGGTTAGGGTTAGGGCTAGGGTTAGGGCTAGGGATAGGGTCAGGGTTAGGGTTAGGGTTTAGAGTTAGGGTTAGGGCTAGGGTAAGGGTTAGGGTTAGGGCTATTGTTAGGCTTAGAGCTAGGGTTAGGGTTAGGGTCAGGGCTAGGGTGAGGGCTAGGGTTAGGGTTTAGGGTTAGGGTTTAGGGTTAGGGTTAGGTTTAGAGTTTATGGTTTGGTTTAGCGTTAGGGATAGGGTTAGGGCTAGGGCTAGGGTTAGGGCTAGGGTTAGGGCTAGGGTTAGGGCTAGGGTAAGGGTTAGGGCTAGGGTTAGGTTTAGGGTTAGGGATAGAGTTAGGGTTAGGGCTAGGGTTTAGGGTTAGGGTTAGGGCTAGGGTTAGGGCTAGGGTAAGGGTTAGGGCTAGGGTTAGGTTTAGGGTTAGGGATAGAGTTAGGGTTAGGGTTAGGGTTAATGTTTGGGTCAGGGTTATGGTTAGGTTTTAGGGTTAGGGATAGGGTAAGGGCTAGGGTTAGGGCTAGGGTTAGGGCCAGGGTTAGGGCTAGGGATAGGGTTAGGGATAGGGTTAGGGTTAGGGTTAGGGCTAGGGTTAGGGCCAGGGTTAGGGCTAGGGATACGGTTAGGGCTAGGGATAGGGTTAGGGTTAGGGAAAGGGTTAGGGTTAGGGATAGGGTTTAGGGTTAGGGTTAGGGATAGGGTTAGGTTTAGGGTTAGGGTTTAGAGTTAGGGCTAGGGTTAGGGTTGAGAGTTAGGGTTAGGGTTAAGACTAGAGTTAGGGTTTGGGCTAGGGTTAGGGATAGGGTTAGGGTTTAGGGTTAGGGTTTAAAGTTAGGGTTAGGTATAGGTTTAGAGTTAGGTCTATGGTTAGGGCTAGGGTTAGGGCTAGGGTTAGGGTTAGGGATAGGGTTAGGGATAGGGTTAGGGATAGGGTTAGGGTTTAGAGTTAGGGTTAGGGATAGGGTAAGGGTTAGGGTTAGGGTTAGGGAAAGGGTTAGGGTTAGGGCTAGGGTTAGTGCTATGGTTAGGGTTAGGGCTAGGGTTAGGGCTAGGGATAGGGTCAGGGTTAGGGTTAGGGTTTAGAGTTAGGGTTAGGGCTAGGGTAAGGGTTAGGGTTAGGGCTATTGTTAGGCTTAGGGCTAGGGTTAGGGTTAGGGTCAGGGCTAGGGTGAGGGCTAGGGTTAGGGTTTAGGGTTTAGGGTTAGGGTTAGGTTTAGTGTTTATGGTTAGGTTTACCATTAGGGATAGGGTTAGGGCTAGGGCTAGGGTTAGGGCTTGGGTTAGGGCTAGGGTTAGGGCTAGGGTAAGGGTTAGGGCTAGGGTTAGGTTTAGGGATAGAGTTAGGGTTAGGGCTAGGGTTAGGGTTTAGGGTTAGGGTTTAGGGTTAGGGATAGTGTTAGGGTTTAGGGCTAGGGTTAAGGTTAGGGTTTGGTTTAGGGTTAGGGTTAGTGTTAGGGTTAGGGCTAGGGTTAGGGTGAGGGTTAGGGATAGGGTTAGGATTAGGGTTAGAGTTAGGGTTAGGGTTAGGGATAGGGTGAGGGTTAGGGATAGGGTTAGGGTTTACATTTAGGGTTAGGGATAGGGTTAGGGCTAGGGTTAGGGTTAGAGTTAGGATTAGGTTTAGGGTTAAGGTTAGGGTTTAGGGTTAGGGCTAGGGTTAGGGCTAGGGATAGGGTTAGGGTTAGGGCTAGGTTTTTGGTTAGGATTAGGGCTAGGGCTAAGGTTAGGGTTAGGGATAGAGTTAGGGTTAGGGTTTAGGGTTATGGTTAGGGTTAATGTTTGGGCTAGGGTTAGGGCTAGGGTTAGGGCTTATGGTTAGGGTTAGGGCTAGGGTTAGGGCTAGGGTTATGGTTAGGGCTTGGGCTAGGGTTTGGATTAGGTTTTAGAGTTAGGGTTAGGGCTAGGGTTAGGGTTTAGGGTTAGGGTTAGGGATATCGTTAGGGTTAGGGTAAGGGTTAGGGTAAGGGAAAGGGTTAGGGCTAGGGTTTAGAGTTAGGGTTAGGGTTATGGTTAGGGTTAGGGCTAGGGTTAGAGTTAGGGTTAGGGCTAGGGATAGGGAAGGGTTAGAGTTAGGATTAGGGTTAGGGCTAGGGTTAGAGTTAGGATTAGGGTTAGGGCTAGGGTTATGGTTAGGGTTTAGCATTAGGGTTAGGGTTTAGGGTTAATGTTAGGGTTTAGGGAAAGGGTTCGGGTTAGGGCTAGGGCTAGGGTTAGGTTTAGGGTTTAGGGATAGGGTTAGGGTTATGGATAGGGTTAGGGATAGGTTTAGGGCTAGGGTTAGGGTTAGGGTTAAGGTTAGGGTTAGGGCTAGGGTTAGGGTTAGGGCTAGGTCTAAGGTTAGGGTTTAAGGTTAGAGTTAGGGTTAGGGATGGGGTTAGGGTGTTGGGTTAGGGTTATAGTTAGGGTTAGGGCTAGGGTTTAGGGATAGGGTTTGGGTTAGGGTAAAGGTTAGGGATAGGGTTAGGGTAAGGTTAGGGTTAGGGTTAGGGTTAGGCTAGGGTTAGGGCTAGAGTTAGGGTTAGGGTTAAGGTTAGGGATAGGGTTTAGGGTTAGGGGTAGGATTAGGGTTAGGGTTAGTGATAGGGTTAGTTTTAGCGTTAGGGATAGGGTTAGGGTTAGGGTTTAGGGTTAGGGTTAGGGTTAAGGTTAGTGTTAGGGTTACCATTAGGGTTAGGGCTAGAGTTAGGGTTTAGGGTTAGGGTAAGGGTTAGGGTTAGGGCTAGATCTAGGGTTTTTGTTAGGGCTAGGGTAAGGGTTAGGGCTAGGGTTAGAGTTAGGATTAGGGCTAGGGTTAGGGTTAGAGTTAGGATTAGGGTTAGGGCTAGGGTTAGGGTTTAGCATTAGGGTTAGTGTTTAGGGTTAGGGTTAAGGTTAGGGTTTAGGGTTAGGGTTAGGGCTAGGTCTAGGGTTAGGGTTTAGGGTTAGGGTTAGGGTTATGGTTAGGGTTAGGGCTAGTGTTAGGGATAGGTTTAGGGCTAGGGTTAGGGTTAGGGCTAGGGTTAAGGTTAGGGTTAGAGCTAGGGTTATGGTTAGGGTTAGGGCTAAGTCTAGGGTTAGGGTTTAAGGTTAGGGTTAGGGATAGGGTTTAGGGTTAGGGTTATAGTTAGGGTTAGGGATAGGGTTAGGCTAGGGTTAGGGTTTAGGGTTTAGGGTTTGGGTTAGGGTTAAGGTTAGGGATAGGGAAAGGGTTAGGGTAAGGGTTAGGGTTAGGGCTACGGTTAGGGTTAGGGCTAGAATTAGGGTTAGGGTTAAAGTTAGGGATAGGGTTTAGGGTTAGGGTTAGGATTAGGGTTAGGTTTAGTGATAGTTTTAGTTTTAGCATTAGGGCTAGGGTTAGGGCTAGGGTTAAGGTTAGGGTTTAGGGTTAGGGATAAGGTTAGGGTTAGGGTTTAGGGTTAAGGTTAGTGTTAGGGTTAGGGCATGGGTTATGGTTAGGATTAGGGTTAGGGTTTGGGCTAGATCTAGGGTTAGGGCTAGGGTAGGGTTAGGGCTAGGGTTAGGGATAGAGTAAGGGTTAGGGTTAGGGATAGATTAAGGGTTAAGGTTTAGGGTTAGGGCTAGGGTTAGGGTAAGGGCTAGGGTTAGGGTTAGGGTTAAGGTTAGGGCTAGGGCTAGGGTTATGGTTAGGGCTAGGGTTAGGGTTTAGGGTTAGGGTTAAGGTTAGGGTTTAGGGTTAGGGCTAGGGTTAGGGTTAGGGCTAGGGCTAAGGTTAGGGTTAGGGCTATGGTTAGGGATAGGGTCAGGGTTAGGGATAGGGTTAGGGTTTAGTTTTACGGTTATGGTTAGGGTTATGATTAGGGTTAGGGTTTAGGGTTTGGGCTAGGTTTATTGCTAGGGTTAGGACTAGAGTTAAGGTTAGGGTTAGGGTTAGCGTAAGGGTTAGGGTTAGGGTTAGGGCAAGGGCTAGGGTTAGGGCTAGGGTTAGGTCTAGGGTTAGGGAGAGTAATAGAGTTAAGGTTAGGGTTAGGGCTAGGGTTAGGGATAGGGTTTAGGGTTAGGGTTAGGGTTATGGCTAGGGTTAGGGTTTAGCATTAGGGTTAGGGTTAGGGATTAGGGTTAGAGTTAGGGTTAAGGTTAGGGTTTAGGGTTAGGGCTAGGGTAAGGGTTAGGGCTAGGGTTAGGGTTAGGGCTAGGGCTAGGGTTAGAGCTAGGGTTAGGGCTAAGGCTAGGTTTAGGGTTTAGGGTTAAGGTTAGGGTTAGGGTTATCGTTAGGGTTAGTGTAAGGGTTAGGGCTAGGGTTAGGGCTAGGGTGAGGGTTAGGGCTAGTTCGTGGGTTAGGGCTAGGGTTTAGGGTTAGAGCTAGGGTTAGGGTTAGGGCTAGGGTTGGGGTTAGGGCTAGGGCTAGAGTTAGAGATAGGGTTAAGGCTAGCGTTAGGGCTAAGGTTAGGGTTAGGGCTAGGGTTAGGATTAGGACTTACAGTTAGGGTTAGGGTTAGTGCTAGGGTTAGGGCTAGGGTTAGGGTTAGGGATAGGATTAGGGCTTGTGTTAGGGATAGGTCTAGGGTTAGGGCTAGGGTTAGGTTTAGGGTTAGGGCTAGGGTTAGGATTATTGTTAGGGTTAGGACTAGGGTTAGGGCTAGGGTTTAGGTTTTAGGGTTAGGGATAGAGTTAGGGTTTAGGGTTAGGGATAGGGTTAGGGTGGGGGTTTAGGGTTAGGGTTATGGTTAGGGTTATGGCTAGGGTTAGGGTTAGGGCTAGGGTTAGGTTTAGGGTTAGGGCTAGGGTTAGGTCTAGGGTTAGGACTAGAGTTAAGGTTAGGGTTAGGGTTAGCGTAAGGGTTAGGGTTAGGGTTCGGGCAAGGGCTAGGGTTAGGGCTAGGGTTAGGTCTAGGGTTAGGGTTAGTAATAGAGTTAAGGTTAGGGTTAGGGCTAGGGTTAGGGATAGGGTTTAGGGTTAGGGTTAGAGTTAGGGTTAGGGTTATGGCTAGGGTTAGGGTTTAGCATTAGGGTTAGGGTTTAGGGTTAGAGTTAGGGTTAAGGTTAGGGTTTAGGGTTAGGGCTAGGGTTAGGGCTAGGGTAAGGGTTAGGGCTAGGGTTAGGTTAGGGTTAGGGCTAGGGCTAGGGTTAGAGCTAGGGTTAGGGCTAAGGTTAGGGTTAGGGTTTAGGGTTAAGGTTAGGGTTAGGGTTATCGTTAGGGTTAGTGTAAGGGTTAGGGCTAGGGTTAGGGTTTGGGCTAGGGTGAGGGTTAGGGCTAGTTCGAGGGTTAGGGCTAGGGTTTAGGGTTAGGGATAGGGTTAGGATTAGGGTTTAGAGTTAGGGTTAGGGCTAGGGTTAGGGTTAGTGCTAGGGTTAGGGCTAGGGTTAGGGTTTAGCATTAGGGTTAGGGTTAGGGTTTAGGGTTAGAGTTAGGGTT
>JAUIMM010000821.1:0-302500 GCA_031769625.1 Taudactylus pleione | reverse complement strand
TTAGGGTTAGGATTAGGGATAGGGTTCGGGTTAGGGATAGGGTGTAGGGTTAGGGTTATTGATAGGGCTAGGGTTAGGGCTAGGGATAGGGCTAGGGTCAGGGCTAGAGTTAGGATATAGGGTTAGGGCTAGGGTTAGGATTTAGGGTTAGGGAAAGGGTTAGGGGTAGGGTTAGGGCTAGGGTTAGCGTTAGGGTTAGGAATAGGGTTAGGATTAGGGTTTAGGGTTAGGGTTAGGGTTGGGGCTAGGGTTTGGGTTAGTGCTAGGGTTAGGGCTATGGTTAGGGAGAGGTATAGGGTTAGGGCTAGGGTTAGGGCTAGGGTTAGGGTTAGGGCTATGGTTAGAACTAGAGTTAAGGTTAGGTTTAGGGTTAGGGCTAGGGTTAGGGATAGGGTTTAGGGTTACGGTTAGGGCTAGGGTTAGGCTTTAGGGTTAGTGTTAGGGTTTAGTTTTAAGGTTAGGGTTATGATTAGGGTTAGGGTTTAGGGTTAGGGCTAGGGTTAGGGTTAGGGCTAGGGTTAGCGTTAGGGTTAGGGTCAGGGGTAGGGTTAGGGATAGGGTCAGGGTTAGGATTAGGGTTTAGAGTTAGGATTAGGGCTAGGGTTAGGGTTAGTGCTAGGGTTAGGGCTAGGGTTAGGGAGAGGTATAGGTTTAGGGCTAGGGTTAGGGTTACGGCTATGGTTAGGGCTAGGGTTAGGACTAGAGTTAAGGTTAGGGTTAGGGCTAGGGTTAGGGTGTGGGTTTAGCGTTAGGGTTAGGGTTTAGGGTTAGGGTTTAGGGTTAGGGCTAGGGTTGGGGTTAGGTTAGGATTAGGGCTAGGGCTAGGGCTAGGGTTAGGGCTAGGGTTAGGGATAGGGTAATGGTTAGGGTTTAGGGTTAAGGTTAGGGTTATCGTTAGAGTTAGGGTTATGGTTAGGGCTAGGGTCAGGGTTATGGCTAGTGTTAGGGTTAGGGCTAGGGTTAGGGTTAGGGTTGAGGTTAGGGTTTAGGGTTTAGGGTAAGGGTTAAGGTTGGTGCAAGGGTTAGGGAAAAGGTTAGGTTTAGGGTTAGGGCTAGGGTTAGGGTTAGGATTAGGGTTAGGGCTAGTGCTAGGGATAGGGTTAGGACTAGGGTTAGGGCTAGGGTTAGGGTTTAGGATTTAGGGTTAGGGATAGGGTTAGGGTAAGGTTAGGGCTAGGGTTAGGGTTAGGCTAGGGTTAGGGCTAGAGTTAGGGTTAGGGTTAAGGTTAGGGTTAGGGCTAGGGTTTAGGGTTTAGGGTTAGGTTTAGGGTTTATGGTTAGGTTTAGGGTTAGGGCTAGGGTTAGGGCTAGGGTTAGGGCTAGGGTTAAGGTTAGGGCTAGGGTTAGGGCTAGGGTTTAGGGTTTAGGGTTACGGTTTGGTTTAGGGTTTATGGTTAGGTTTAGGGTTAGGGCTAGGGTTAGGGCTAGGGTTAGGGCTAGGGTTAGGGTTAGGGCTAGGGTTAGGGCTAGGGTTAGGGTTAGGGCTAGGGTAAGGGTTAGGTTTATGGTTAGGGATAGAGTTAGGGTAAGGGCTAGGGTTAGGGTTTAGGGTTAGGGTTTAGGGTTAGGGATAGTGTTAGGGTTAGGGTTTAGGGTTAGGGTAAAGCTTAGGGTTTGGGTTTAGGGTTAGGGTTTAGGGTTAGAGTTAGGGTTAGGGTTATGGTTAGTGTTAGGGTTAGGGCTAGGGTTAGGGTGAGGGTTAGGGATAATGTTAGGTTTAGGGTTAGGGTTTAGAGTTACGGTTAGGGTTAGGGCTAGAGTTAGGGTTAGGGATAGGGTGAGGGTTAGGGATAGGGTTAGGGTTAGGGTTTACATTTAGGGTTAGGGATAGGGTTAGGGCTAGGGTTAGAGTTAGGATTAGGTTTAGGGTTAAGGTTAGGGTTTAGGGTAAGGGTTAGGATTAGGGATAGGTTTAGGGTTAGGGCTAGGGTTTTGGTTATGGTTAGGGCTAGGGCTAAGGTTAGGGTTAGGGTTAGGGAAAGAGTTAGGGTTAGGGTTTAGGGTTATGGTTAGGGTTTAGGGTTAGGGTTAGGGTTAGGGCTAGGGTTAGGGCTAGGGTTATGGTTAGGGTTTAGGGTTAGGGCTAGGGTTAGGGCTAGGGCTATGGTTAGGGTTAGGGGTAGGGCTTGGGCTAGGGTTAGGGTCAGGCTTAGGGTTAGGGTTAGGATTAGGGTTTAGAGTTAGGGTTAGGGCTAGGGTAAGGGTTATTGTTAGGGTTAGGGCTAGGGTTAGGGTTACGGTTAGCGCTAGGGTTAGTCCTAGGGTTAGGGTTAGGGTTTAGGGTTAGGGCTAGTGTGAGGGTTAGGGTAAGGGTTATGGCTACGGTTAGGGTTAGGGCTAGGGTTAGGGCTAGGGTTAGGGTTAAGGCTAGGCTTAGGTTTAGGGTTAGGGCTAGGGTTAGGATTAGGGATAGGGTTAGGGTTCGGGTTAGGGATAGGGTGTAGGGTTAGGGTTATGGTTATGGTTAGGGCTAGGGTTAGGGCTAGGGATAGGGCTACGTTTAGGGTTAGGGCTAGAGTTAGGATTTAGGGTTAGGGTTAGGGCTAGGGTTAGGTTTTAGGGTTAGGGATAGGGTAAGGGTTAGGGTTAGGGCTAGGTTTAGGGCTAGGGTTAGGGCTAGGGATAGGGTTAGGGCTAGGGTTAGGGTTAGGGTTAGGGATAGGGTTACTGTTAGGGTTAGGGATAGGGTTTAGGGTTAGGGATAGGGTTAGGTTTAGGGTTAGGGTTTAGAGTTAGGGTTAGGGTTAGGGTTTAGAGTTAGGGTTAGGGTTAAGACTAGAGTTAGGGTTAGGGCTAGGGTTAGGGATAGGGTTAGGGTTTAGGGTTAGGGTTTAAAGTTAGGGTTAGGGATAGGTTTAGAGTTAGGTCTATGGTTAGGGCTAGGGTTAGGGCTAGGGTTAAGGTTAGGGTTAGGGATAGGGTTAGGGATAGGGTTAGGGATAGGGTTAGTGTTTAGAGTTAGGGTTAGGGATAGGGTAAGGGTTAGGGTTAGGGAAAGGGTTAGGGTTAGGGCTAGGGTTAGTGCTATGGTTAGGGTTAGGGCTAGGGTTAGGGCTAGGGATAGGGTCAGGGTTAGGGTTAGGGTTTAGAGTTAGGGTTAGGGCTAGGGTAAGGGTTAGGGTTAGGGCTATTGTTAGGCTTAGAGCTAGGGTTAGGGTTAGGGTCAGGGCTAGGGTGAGGGCTAGGGTTAGGGTTTAGGGTTAGGGTTTAGGGTTAGGGTTAGGTTTAGAGTTTATGGTTTGGTTTAGCGTTAGGGATAGGGTTAGGGCTAGGGCTAGGGTTAGGGCTAGGGTTAGGGCTAGGGTTAGGGCTAGGGTAAGGGTTAGGGCTAGGGTTAGGTTTAGGGTTAGGGATAGAGTTAGGGTTAGGGCTAGGGTTTAGGGTTAGGGTTAGGGCTAGGGTTAGGGCTAGGGTAAGGGTTAGGGCTAGGGTTAGGTTTAGGGTTAGGGATAGAGTTAGGGTTAGGGTTAGGGTTAATGTTTGGGTCAGGGTTATGGTTAGGTTTTAGGGTTAGGGATAGGGTAAGGGCTAGGGTTAGGGCTAGGGTTAGGGCCAGGGTTAGGGCTAGGGATAGGGTTAGGGATAGGGTTAGGGTTAGGGTTAGGGTTAGGGCTAGGGTTAGGGCCAGGGTTAGGGCTAGGGATACGGTTAGGGCTAGGGATAGGGTTAGGGTTAGGGAAAGGGTTAGGGTTAGGGATAGGGTTTAGGGTTAGGGTTAGGGATAGGGTTAGGTTTAGGGTTAGGGTTTAGAGTTAGGGCTAGGGTTAGGGTTGAGAGTTAGGGTTAGGGTTAAGACTAGAGTTAGGGTTTGGGCTAGGGTTAGGGATAGGGTTAGGGTTTAGGGTTAGGGTTTAAAGTTAGGGTTAGGTATAGGTTTAGAGTTAGGTCTATGGTTAGGGCTAGGGTTAGGGCTAGGGTTAGGGTTAGGGATAGGGTTAGGGATAGGGTTAGGGATAGGGTTAGGGTTTAGAGTTAGGGTTAGGGATAGGGTAAGGGTTAGGGTTAGGGTTAGGGAAAGGGTTAGGGTTAGGGCTAGGGTTAGTGCTATGGTTAGGGTTAGGGCTAGGGTTAGGGCTAGGGATAGGGTCAGGGTTAGGGTTAGGGTTTAGAGTTAGGGTTAGGGCTAGGGTAAGGGTTAGGGTTAGGGCTATTGTTAGGCTTAGGGCTAGGGTTAGGGTTAGGGTCAGGGCTAGGGTGAGGGCTAGGGTTAGGGTTTAGGGTTTAGGGTTAGGGTTAGGTTTAGTGTTTATGGTTAGGTTTACCATTAGGGATAGGGTTAGGGCTAGGGCTAGGGTTAGGGCTTGGGTTAGGGCTAGGGTTAGGGCTAGGGTAAGGGTTAGGGCTAGGGTTAGGTTTAGGGATAGAGTTAGGGTTAGGGCTAGGGTTAGGGTTTAGGGTTAGGGTTTAGGGTTAGGGATAGTGTTAGGGTTTAGGGCTAGGGTTAAGGTTAGGGTTTGGTTTAGGGTTAGGGTTAGTGTTAGGGTTAGGGCTAGGGTTAGGGTGAGGGTTAGGGATAGGGTTAGGATTAGGGTTAGAGTTAGGGTTAGGGTTAGGGATAGGGTGAGGGTTAGGGATAGGGTTAGGGTTTACATTTAGGGTTAGGGATAGGGTTAGGGCTAGGGTTAGGGTTAGAGTTAGGATTAGGTTTAGGGTTAAGGTTAGGGTTTAGGGTTAGGGCTAGGGTTAGGGCTAGGGATAGGGTTAGGGTTAGGGCTAGGTTTTTGGTTAGGATTAGGGCTAGGGCTAAGGTTAGGGTTAGGGATAGAGTTAGGGTTAGGGTTTAGGGTTATGGTTAGGGTTAATGTTTGGGCTAGGGTTAGGGCTAGGGTTAGGGCTTATGGTTAGGGTTAGGGCTAGGGTTAGGGCTAGGGTTATGGTTAGGGCTTGGGCTAGGGTTTGGATTAGGTTTTAGAGTTAGGGTTAGGGCTAGGGTTAGGGTTTAGGGTTAGGGTTAGGGATATCGTTAGGGTTAGGGTAAGGGTTAGGGTAAGGGAAAGGGTTAGGGCTAGGGTTTAGAGTTAGGGTTAGGGTTATGGTTAGGGTTAGGGCTAGGGTTAGAGTTAGGGTTAGGGCTAGGGATAGGGAAGGGTTAGAGTTAGGATTAGGGTTAGGGCTAGGGTTAGAGTTAGGATTAGGGTTAGGGCTAGGGTTATGGTTAGGGTTTAGCATTAGGGTTAGGGTTTAGGGTTAATGTTAGGGTTTAGGGAAAGGGTTCGGGTTAGGGCTAGGGCTAGGGTTAGGTTTAGGGTTTAGGGATAGGGTTAGGGTTATGGATAGGGTTAGGGATAGGTTTAGGGCTAGGGTTAGGGTTAGGGTTAAGGTTAGGGTTAGGGCTAGGGTTAGGGTTAGGGCTAGGTCTAAGGTTAGGGTTTAAGGTTAGAGTTAGGGTTAGGGATGGGGTTAGGGTGTTGGGTTAGGGTTATAGTTAGGGTTAGGGCTAGGGTTTAGGGATAGGGTTTGGGTTAGGGTAAAGGTTAGGGATAGGGTTAGGGTAAGGTTAGGGTTAGGGTTAGGGTTAGGCTAGGGTTAGGGCTAGAGTTAGGGTTAGGGTTAAGGTTAGGGATAGGGTTTAGGGTTAGGGGTAGGATTAGGGTTAGGGTTAGTGATAGGGTTAGTTTTAGCGTTAGGGATAGGGTTAGGGTTAGGGTTTAGGGTTAGGGTTAGGGTTAAGGTTAGTGTTAGGGTTACCATTAGGGTTAGGGCTAGAGTTAGGGTTTAGGGTTAGGGTAAGGGTTAGGGTTAGGGCTAGATCTAGGGTTTTTGTTAGGGCTAGGGTAAGGGTTAGGGCTAGGGTTAGAGTTAGGATTAGGGCTAGGGTTAGGGTTAGAGTTAGGATTAGGGTTAGGGCTAGGGTTAGGGTTTAGCATTAGGGTTAGTGTTTAGGGTTAGGGTTAAGGTTAGGGTTTAGGGTTAGGGTTAGGGCTAGGTCTAGGGTTAGGGTTTAGGGTTAGGGTTAGGGTTATGGTTAGGGTTAGGGCTAGTGTTAGGGATAGGTTTAGGGCTAGGGTTAGGGTTAGGGCTAGGGTTAAGGTTAGGGTTAGAGCTAGGGTTATGGTTAGGGTTAGGGCTAAGTCTAGGGTTAGGGTTTAAGGTTAGGGTTAGGGATAGGGTTTAGGGTTAGGGTTATAGTTAGGGTTAGGGATAGGGTTAGGCTAGGGTTAGGGTTTAGGGTTTAGGGTTTGGGTTAGGGTTAAGGTTAGGGATAGGGAAAGGGTTAGGGTAAGGGTTAGGGTTAGGGCTACGGTTAGGGTTAGGGCTAGAATTAGGGTTAGGGTTAAAGTTAGGGATAGGGTTTAGGGTTAGGGTTAGGATTAGGGTTAGGTTTAGTGATAGTTTTAGTTTTAGCATTAGGGCTAGGGTTAGGGCTAGGGTTAAGGTTAGGGTTTAGGGTTAGGGATAAGGTTAGGGTTAGGGTTTAGGGTTAAGGTTAGTGTTAGGGTTAGGGCATGGGTTATGGTTAGGGTTAGGGTTAGGGTTTGGGCTAGATCTAGGGTTAGGGCTAGGGTAGGGTTAGGGCTAGGGTTAGGGATAGAGTAAGGGTTAGGGTTAGGGATAGATTAAGGGTTAAGGTTTAGGGTTAGGGCTAGGGTTAGGGTAAGGGCTAGGGTTAGGGTTAGGGTTAAGGTTAGGGCTAGGGCTAGGGTTATGGTTAGGGCTAGGGTTAGGGTTTAGGGTTAGGGTTAAGGTTAGGGTTTAGGGTTAGGGCTAGGGTTAGGGTTAGGGCTAGGGCTAAGGTTAGGGTTAGGGCTATGGTTAGGGATAGGGTCAGGGTTAGGGATAGGGTTAGGGTTTAGTTTTACGGTTATGGTTAGGGTTATGATTAGGGTTAGGGTTTAGGGTTTGGGCTAGGTTTATTGCTAGGGTTAGGACTAGAGTTAAGGTTAGGGTTAGGGTTAGCGTAAGGGTTAGGGTTAGGGTTAGGGCAAGGGCTAGGGTTAGGGCTAGGGTTAGGTCTAGGGTTAGGGAGAGTAATAGAGTTAAGGTTAGGGTTAGGGCTAGGGTTAGGGATAGGGTTTAGGGTTAGGGTTAGGGTTATGGCTAGGGTTAGGGTTTAGCATTAGGGTTAGGGTTAGGGATTAGGGTTAGAGTTAGGGTTAAGGTTAGGGTTTAGGGTTAGGGCTAGGGTAAGGGTTAGGGCTAGGGTTAGGGTTAGGGCTAGGGCTAGGGTTAGAGCTAGGGTTAGGGCTAAGGCTAGGTTTAGGGTTTAGGGTTAAGGTTAGGGTTAGGGTTATCGTTAGGGTTAGTGTAAGGGTTAGGGCTAGGGTTAGGGCTAGGGTGAGGGTTAGGGCTAGTTCGTGGGTTAGGGCTAGGGTTTAGGGTTAGAGCTAGGGTTAGGGTTAGGGCTAGGGTTGGGGTTAGGGCTAGGGCTAGAGTTAGAGATAGGGTTAAGGCTAGCGTTAGGGCTAAGGTTAGGGTTAGGGCTAGGGTTAGGATTAGGACTTACAGTTAGGGTTAGGGTTAGTGCTAGGGTTAGGGCTAGGGTTAGGGTTAGGGATAGGATTAGGGCTTGTGTTAGGGATAGGTCTAGGGTTAGGGCTAGGGTTAGGTTTAGGGTTAGGGCTAGGGTTAGGATTATTGTTAGGGTTAGGACTAGGGTTAGGGCTAGGGTTTAGGTTTTAGGGTTAGGGATAGAGTTAGGGTTTAGGGTTAGGGATAGGGTTAGGGTGGGGGTTTAGGGTTAGGGTTATGGTTAGGGTTATGGCTAGGGTTAGGGTTAGGGCTAGGGTTAGGTTTAGGGTTAGGGCTAGGGTTAGGTCTAGGGTTAGGACTAGAGTTAAGGTTAGGGTTAGGGTTAGCGTAAGGGTTAGGGTTAGGGTTCGGGCAAGGGCTAGGGTTAGGGCTAGGGTTAGGTCTAGGGTTAGGGTTAGTAATAGAGTTAAGGTTAGGGTTAGGGCTAGGGTTAGGGATAGGGTTTAGGGTTAGGGTTAGAGTTAGGGTTAGGGTTATGGCTAGGGTTAGGGTTTAGCATTAGGGTTAGGGTTTAGGGTTAGAGTTAGGGTTAAGGTTAGGGTTTAGGGTTAGGGCTAGGGTTAGGGCTAGGGTAAGGGTTAGGGCTAGGGTTAGGTTAGGGTTAGGGCTAGGGCTAGGGTTAGAGCTAGGGTTAGGGCTAAGGTTAGGGTTAGGGTTTAGGGTTAAGGTTAGGGTTAGGGTTATCGTTAGGGTTAGTGTAAGGGTTAGGGCTAGGGTTAGGGTTTGGGCTAGGGTGAGGGTTAGGGCTAGTTCGAGGGTTAGGGCTAGGGTTTAGGGTTAGGGATAGGGTTAGGGTTAGGATTAGGGTTTAGAGTTAGGGTTAGGGCTAGGGTTAGGGTTAGTGCTAGGGTTAGGGCTAGGGTTAGGGTTTAGCATTAGGGTTAGGGTTAGGGTTTAGGGTTAGAGTTAGGGTTAAGGTTAGGGTTTAGGGTTAGGGTTAAGGTTAGGGATAGGATTAGGGCTTGTGTTAGGGTTAGGTCTATGGTTAGGGCTAGGGTTAGGTTTATGGTTAGGGCTAGGGTTAGGATTATTGTTAGGGTTAGGGTTTAGGGTTAGGGTTAGCGTTAGGGATATGGTTAGGGTTTAGAGTTAGGGTTAGGGTTAGGGCTAGGGTTAGGGCTAGAGTTTAGGGTTAGGGTTTAGGGTTAGGTTTAGGGTTTAGGGTTAGGGGTAGGGCTAGGGTTAGGGCTAGGGTTAGGGCTAGGGTAAGGGCTAGGGTAAGGGTTAGGGGTAGGGTTAGGGATAGAGTTAGGGCTAGGGTTAGGGTTTAGTGTTAGGGTTAGGGTTTAGGGTTAGGGATAGTGTTAAGGTTAGGGTTTAGGGTTAGGCTTAAGGTTTGGGTTTAGGGTTAGGGTTTAGGTTTAGGGTTAGAGTTAGGGTTGTGGTGAGTGTTAGGGTTAGGGTTAGGGTTAGGGTTTAGAGTTACGGTAAGGGTTAGGGCTAGGGTTAGAGTTAGGGTTAGGGCTAGGGTTAGGCATAGGGTGAGGGTTAGGGATAGGGTTTACATTTAGGGTTAGGGTTAGGGATCGGGTTAGGGTTAGGGTTTCGGGTTTGGGTTTAGGGTTAGGGCTAGGGTTAGGGCTAGGGATAGGGTTAGGGCTAGGGTTTTGGTTAGGGTTAGGGCTAAGGTTAGGGTTAGGGCTAGGGTTAGGGATAGAGTTAGGGTTTAGGGTTAGGATTATGGTTAGGGTTAATGTTTGGGCTAGGGTTAGGGCTAGGGTTGTGGTTAGGGTTTAGGGTTAGGGCTAGGGTTATGGTTAGGGCTTGGGCTAGTGTTAGGGTCAGGGTTTAGAGTTAGGGTTAGGGTAAGGGTTAGGGCTTTTGTTAGGGTTAGGGCTAGGGTTAGGGTTACGGTTAGGGCTAGGGTTAGTCCTAGGGTTAGGGTTAGGGCTAGGGTTAGGGTTTAGGGTTAGGGCTAGGGTTAGGATTTAGGGTTTGTCTTAGGGATAGGGTGAGGGTTAGGGTAAGGGTTAGGGCTAAGGTTAGGGTTAGGGTTAGGGTTAAGGATAGGGTTAGGTTTTGGGTTAGGGTTAGGATTAGGGATAGGGTTCGGGTTAGGGATAGGGTGTAGGGTTAGGGTTATTGATAGGGCTAGGGTTAGGGCTAGGGATAGGGCTAGGGTCAGGGCTAGAGTTAGGATTTAGGGTTAGGGTTAGGGCTAGGGTTAGGGTTAGGATTTAGGGTTAGGGAAAGGGTTAGGGGTAGGGTTAGGGCTAGGGTTAGCGTTAGGGTTAGGGTCAGGGTTAGGAATAGGGTTAGGATTAGGGTTTAGAGTTAGGGTTAGGGTTGGGGCTAGGGATTGGGTTAGTGCTAGGGTTAGGGCTAGGGTGAGGGAGAGGTATAGGGTTAGTGCTAGGGTTAGGGCTAGGGTTAGGGCTAGGGTTAGGGCTATGGTTAGGACTATGGTTAAGGTTAGGTTTAGGGTTAGGGATAGGGTTAGGGATAGGGTTTAGGGTTAGGGTTAGGGCTAGGGTTAGGGTTAGGGTTTAGGGTTAGTGTTAGGGTTTAGTTTTAAGGTTAGGGTTATGATTAGGGTTAGGGTTAGGGTTAGGGTTAGAGCTAGGGTTTGGATTTAGGGTTAGGGTTTAGTGATAGGGTTAGGGTTATCGTTAGGGCTAGGGTTAGGGCTAGGGTTAGCGTTAGGGTCAGGGTTAGGGTTAGGGATAGGGTTAGGGTTAGGGCTAGGGTTAGCTGTAGGGTCAGGGTTAGGGTTAGGGATAGGCTTAGGGTTAGGATTAGGGTTTAGAGTTAGGGTTTGGGCTAGGGTTAGGGTTAGTGCTAGGGTTAGGGCTAGGGTTAGGGTTTAGCATTAGGGTTAGGGTTAGGGTTTAGGGTTAGGGTTTAGGGTTAGAGTTAGGGTTAAGGTTAGGATTTAGGGTTAGGGTTAGGGATAGGATTAGGGCTTGTGTTAGGGTTTGGTCTAGGGTTAGGGCTAGGGTTAGGTTTAGGGTTAGGGCTAGGGTTAGGATTATTGTTAGGGTTAGGGTTTAGGGTTAGGGTTAGCGTTAGGGATAGGGTTTAGAGTTAGGGTTAGGGTTAGGGCTAGGGTTAGGGCTAGGGTTTAGGGTTAGGGTTTAGGGTTAGGTTTAGGGTTTAGGGTTAGGGGTAGGGCTAGGGTTAGGGCTAGGGTTAGGGCTAGGGTTAGGGTAAGGGCTAGGGTAAGGGCTAGGGTAAGGGTTAGGGGTATGGTTAGGGATAGAGTTAGGGCTAGGGTTAGGGTTTAGTGTTAGGGTTTAGGGTTAGGAATAGTGTTAAGGTTAGGGTTTAGGGTTAGGGTTAAGGTTTGGGTTTAGGGTTAGGGTTTAGGGTTAGGGTTAGAGTTAGGGTTGTGGTTAGTGTTAGGGTTAGGGCTAGGGTTAGGGTGAGGGTTAGGGTTTAGAGTTACGGAAAGGGTTAGGGCTAGGGTTAGAGTTAGGGTTAGGGCTAGGGTTAGGGTGAGGGTTAGGGATAGGGTTTACATTTAGGGTTAGGGTTAGGGTTAGGGATCGGGTTAGGGTTTCGGGTTTGGGTTTAGGGTTAGGGCTAGGGATAGGGTTAGGGCTAGGGTTTTGGTAAGGGCTAAGGTTAGGGTTAGGGCTAGGGTTAGGGATAGAGTTAGGGTTTAGGGTTAGGATTATGGTTAGGGTTAATGTTTGGGCTAGGGTTAGGGCTAGGGTTGTGGTTAGGGTTTAGGGTTAGGGCTAGGGTTAGGGCTAGGGTTATGGTTAGAGCTTGGGCTAGGGTTAGGGTCAGGGTTAGTGTTTAGAGTTAGGGTTAGGGGTTAGGGTAAGGGTTAGGGTTATTGTTAGGGTTAGGGTTACGGTTAGGGCTAGGGTTAGTCCTAGGGTTAGGGTTAGGGCTAGGGTTAGGGTTTAGCATTAGGGTTAGGGTTAGGGTTTAGGGTTAGAGTTAGGGTTAAGGTTAGGGTTTAGGGTTAGGGTTAAGGTTAGGGATAGGATTAGGGCTTGTGTTAGGGTTAGGTCTATGGTTAGGGCTAGGGTTAGGTTTATGGTTAGGGCTAGGGTTAGGATTATTGTTAGGGTTAGGGTTTAGGGTTAGGGTTAGCGTTAGGGATATGGTTAGGGTTTAGAGTTAGGGTTAGGGTTAGGGCTAGGGTTAGGGCTAGAGTTTAGGGTTAGGGTTTAGGGTTAGGTTTAGGGTTTAGGGTTAGGGGTAGGGCTAGGGTTAGGGCTAGGGTTAGGGCTAGGGTAAGGGCTAGGGTAAGGGTTAGGGGTAGGGTTAGGGATAGAGTTAGGGCTAGGGTTAGGGTTTAGTGTTAGGGTTAGGGTTTAGGGTTAGGGATAGTGTTAAGGTTAGGGTTTAGGGTTAGGCTTAAGGTTTGGGTTTAGGGTTAGGGTTTAGGGTTAGGGTTAGAGTTAGGGTTGTGGTGAGTGTTAGGGTTAGGGTTAGGGTGAGGGTTAGGGTTTAGAGTTACGGTAAGGGTTAGGGCTAGGGTTAGAGTTAGGGTTAGGGCTAGGGTTAGGCATAGGGTGAGGGTTAGGGATAGGGTTTACATTTAGGGTTAGGGTTAGGGATCGGGTTAGGGTTAGGGTTTCGGGTTTGGGTTTAGGGTTAGGGCTAGGGTTAGGGCTAGGGATAGGGTTAGGGCTAGGGTTTTGGTTAGGGTTAGGGCTAAGGTTAGGGTTAGGGCTAGGGTTAGGGATAGAGTTAGGGTTTAGGGTTAGGATTATGGTTAGGGTTAATGTTTGGGCTAGGGTTAGGGCTAGGGTTGTGGTTAGGGTTTAGGGTTAGGGCTAGGGTTATGGTTAGGGCTTGGGCTAGTGTTAGGGTCAGGGTTTAGAGTTAGGGTTAGGGTAAGGGTTAGGGCTTTTGTTAGGGTTAGGGCTAGGGTTAGGGTTACGGTTAGGGCTAGGGTTAGTCCTAGGGTTAGGGTTAGGGCTAGGGTTAGGGTTTAGGGTTAGGGCTAGGGTTAGGATTTAGGGTTTGGGTTAGGGATAGGGTGAGGGTTAGGGTAAGGGTTAGGGCTAAGGTTAGGGTTAGGGTTAGGGTTAAGGATAGGGTTAGGGATAGGGTTCGGGTTAGGGATAGGGTGTAGGGTTAGGGTTATTGATAGGGCTAGGGTTAGGGCTAGGGATAGGGCTAGGGTCAGGGCTAGAGTTAGGATTTAGGGTTAGGGTTAGGGCTAGGGTTAGGGTTAGGATTTAGGGTTAGGGAAAGGGTTAGGGGTAGGGTTAGGGCTAGGGTTAGCATTAGGGTTAGGGTCAGGGTTAGGAATAGGGTTAGGATTAGGGTTTAGAGTTAGGGTTAGGGTTGGGGCTAGGGATTGGGTTAGTGCTAGGGTTAGGGCTAGGGTGAGGGAGAGGTATAGGGTTAGTGCTAGGGTTAGTGCTAGGGTTAGGGCTAGGGTTAGGGCTATGGTTAGGACTAAAGTTAAGGTTAGGTTTAGGGTTAGGGATAGGGTTAGGGATAGGGTTTAGGGTTAGGGTTAGGGCTAGGGTTAGGGTTAGGGTTTAGGGTTAGTGTTAGGGTTTAGTTTTAAGGTTAGGGTTATGATTAGGGTTAGGGTTAGGGTTAGGGTTAGGGCTAGGGCATGGGTTAGAGCTAGGGTTTGGATTTAGGGTTAGGGTTTAGTGATAGGGTTAGGGTTATCGTTAGGGCTAGGGTTAGGGCTAGGGTTAGCGTTAGGGTCAGGGTTAGGGTTAGGGATAGGGTTAGGGTTAGGGCTAGGGTTAGCTGTAGGGTCAGGGTTAGGGTTAGGGATAGGGTTAGGGTTAGGATTAGGGTTTAGAGTTAGGGTTTGGGCTAGGGTTAGGGTTAATGCTAGGGTTAGGGCTAGGGTTAGGGTTTAGCATTAGGGTTAGGGTTAGGGTTTAGGGTTAGGGTTTAGGGTTAGAGTTAGGGTTAAGGTTAGGATTTAGGGTTAGGGTTAGGGATAGGATTAGGGCTTGTGTTAGGGTTTGGTCTAGGGTTAGGGCTAGGGTTAGGTTTAGGGTTAGGGCTAGGGTTAGGATTATTGTTAGGGTTAGGGTTTAGGGTTAGGGTTAGCGTTAGGGATAGGGTTAGGGTTTAGAGTTAGGGTTAGGGTTAGGGCTAGGGTTAGGGCTAGGGTTTAGGGTTAGGGTTTAGGGTTAGGTTTAGGGTTTAGGGTTAGGGGTAGGGCTAGGGTTAGGGCTAGGGTTAGGGCTAGGGTTAGGGTAAGGGCTAGGGTAAGGGCTAGGGTAAGGGTTAGGGGTAGGGTTAGGGATAGAGTTAGGGCTAGGGTTAGGGTTTAGTGTTAGGGTTTAGGGTTAGGAATAGTGTTAAGGTTAGGGTTTAGGGTTAGGGTTAAGGTTTGGGTTTAGGGTTAGGGTTTAGGGTTAGGGTTAGAGTTAGGGTTGTGGTTAGTGTTAGGGTTAGGGCTAGGGTTAGGGTGAGGGTTAGGGTTTAGAGTTACGGAAAGGGTTAGGGCTAGGGTTAGAGTTAGGGTTAGGGCTAGGGTTAGGGTGAGGGTTAGGGATAGGGTTTACATTTAGGGTTAGGGTTAGGGTTAGGGATCGGGTTAGGGTTTCGGGTTTGGGTTTAGGGTTAGGGCTAGGGATAGGGTTAGGGCTAGGGTTTTGGTAAGGGCTAAGGTTAGGGTTAGGGCTAGGGTTAGGGATAGAGTTAGGGTTTAGGGTTAGGATTATGGTTAGGGTTAATGTTTGGGCTAGGGTTAGGGCTAGGGTTGTGGTTAGGGTTTAGGGTTAGGGCTAGGGTTAGGGCTAGGGTTATGGTTAGAGCTTGGGCTAGGGTTAGGGTCAGGGTTAGTGTTTAGAGTTAGGGTTAGGGTTAGGGTAAGGGTTAGGGTTATTGTTAGGGTTAGGGTTACGGTTAGGGCTAGGGTTAGTCCTAGGGTTAGGGTTAGGGATAGGGTTAGGGTTTAGGGTTAGGGCTAGTGTTAGTATTTAGGGTTTGGGTTAGGGTGAGGGTTAGGGTAAGGGTTAGGGCAACGGTTAGGGATAGGGCTAGGGTTAGGGTTAAGGATAGGGTTAGGTTTAGGGTTAGGGTTAGGATTAGGGATAGGGTTCGGGTTAGGGATAGGGTGTAGGGTTAGGGTTATTGATAGGGCTAGGGTTAGGGCTAGGGATAGGGCTAGGGTCAGGGCTAGAGTTAGGATTTAGGGTTAGGGCTAGGGTTAGGATTTAGGGTTAGGGAAAGGGTTAGGGGTAGGGTTAGGGCTAGGGTTAGCATTAGGGTTAGGAATAGGGTTAGGATTAGGGTTTAGAGTTAGGTTTAGGGTTGGGGCTAGGGTTTGGGTTAGTGCTAGGGTTAGGGCTATGGTTAGGGAGAGGTATAGGGTTAGGGCTAGGGTTAGGGTTAGGGCTATGGTTAGGACTAGAGTTAAGGTTAGGTTTAGGGTTAGGGCTAGGGTTAGGGATAGGGTTTAGGGTTAGGGTTAGGGCTAGGGTTAGGCTTTAGGGTTAGTGTTAGGGTTTAGTTTTAAGGTTAGGGTTATGATTAGGGTTAGGGTTTAGGGTTAGGGCTAGGGTTAGGGCTAGGGTTAGCGTTAGGGTTAGGGTCAGGGTTAGGGTTAGGGATAGGGTTAGGGTTACGGCTATGGTTAGGGCTAGGGTTAGGACTAGAGTTAAGGTTAGGGTTAGGGCTAGGGTTAGGGTGTGGGTTTAGCGTTAGGGTTAGGGTTTAGGGTTAGGGTTTAGGGTTAGGGCTAGGGTTGGGGTTAGGTTAGGATTAGGGCTAGGGCTAGGGCTAGGGTTAGGGCTAGGGATAGGGTAATGGTTAGGGTTTAGGGTTAAGGTTAGGGTTATCGTTAGAGTTAGGGTTATGGTTAGGGCTAGGGTCAGGGTTATGGCTAGTGTTAGGGTTAGGGCTAGGGCATGGGTTAGGGTTATCGTTAGGGTTAGGGCTAGGGTTAGGGGTAGGGTTAGGGCTAGGGTTAGCGTTCGGGTTAGGGTCAGGGTTAGGGTTAGGGATAGGGTTAGGGTTAGGGCTAGGGTTAGCGTTAGGGTCAGGGTTAGGGTTAGGGTTAGGATTAGGGTTTAGAGTTAGGGTTAGGGTTAGGCCTAGGATTAGGGTTAGTGCTAGGGTTAGGGCTAGAGTTAGGGAGAGGTATAGGTTTAGGGCTAGGGTTAGGGTTAGGGCTATGGTTAGGGCTAGGGTTAGGACTAGAGTTAAGGTTAAGTTTAGGTTTAGGGCTAGGGATAGGGTTAGGGTTTAGGGTTAGGGTTAGGGCTAGGGTTAGGGTGTGGGTTTAGCGTTAGGGTTAGGGTTTAGGGTTAGGGTTTAGGGTTAGGGCTAGGGTTGGGGTTAGGTTAGGATTAGGGCTAGGGCTAGGGATAGGGCTAGGGTTAGGGTTTAGGGTTAGGGCTAGGGCTAGGGTTAGGGATAGGGTAATGGTTAGGGTTTAGGGTTAAGGTTAGGGTTATCGTTAGAGTTAGGGTTATGGTTAGGGCTAGGGTTAGGGTCAGGGTTATGGCTAGTGTTAGGGTTAGGGCTAGGGTAAGGGTTAGGGTTGAGGTTAGGGTTTAGGGTAAGGGTTAAGGTTAGGGCAAGGGTTAGGGATAAGGTTAGGTTTAGGGTTAGGGCAAGGGTTATGGTTAGGGTTAGGATTAGGGTTAGGGCTAGTGTTAGGGTTAGGGTTAGGACTAGGGTTAGGGCTAGGGTTAGGGTTTAGGTTTTAGGGTTAGGGATAGAGTTAGGGTTAGGGTTTAGGGTTAGGGATAGGGTTAGGGTGGGGGTTTAGGGTTAGGGTTTAGGGTTATGGTTAGGGTTATGGCTAGGGTTAGGGTTAGGGCTAGGGTTAGGGATAGGGTTAGGGCTAGGGTTAGGGCGAGGGTTAGGTCTAGGGTTAGGACTAGAGTTAAGGTTAGGGTTAGGGTTAGCGTAAGGGTTAGGGTTAGGGCAAGGGCTAGGGTTAGGTCTAGGGTTAGGGTTAGTAATAGAGTTAAGGTTAGGGTTAGGGCTAGGGTTAGGGTTTGGGATAGGGTTTAGGGATAGGGTGAGAGTTAGGGTTATGGCTAGGGTTAGGGTTTAGCATTAGGGTTAGGGTTAGGGTTTAGGGTTTAGGGTTAGAGTTAGGGTTAAGGTTTGGGTTAGGGTTAGGGTAAGGGTTAGGGCTAGATCTAGGGTTTTTGTTAGGGCTAGGGTAAGGGTTAGGGCTAGGGTTAGAGTTAGGATTAGGGCTAGGGTTAGGGTTAGGGTTAGAGTTAGGATTAAGGTTAGGGCTAGGGTTAGGGTTTAGCATTAGGGTTAGGGTTTAGGGTTAGGGTTAAGGTTAGGGTTTAGGGTTAGGGTTAGGGCTAGGGCTAGGGTTAGGGTTTAGGGTTAGGGTTATGGTTAGTGTTAGGGCTGGTGTTAGGGATAGGTTTAGGGCTAGGGTTAGGGCTATGGTTAAGGTTATGGTTAGAGCTAGGGTTATGGTTAGGGTTAGGGCTAGGTCTAGGGTTAGGGTTTTAGGTTAGGGTTAGGGATAGGGTTTAGGGTTAGGGTTATAGTTAGGGTTAGGGATAGGGTTAGGCTAGGGTTAGGGTTAGTTCTAGAATTAGGGTTAGGGTTAAAGTTAGGGATAGGGTTTAGGCTTAGGGTTAGGATTAGGGTTAGGTTTAGTGATAGGGTTAATTTTAGCATTAGGGCTAGGGTTAGGGCTAGGGTTAAGGTTAGGGTTTAGGGTTAGGGATAAGGTTAGGGTTAGGGTTTAGGGTTAAGGTTAGTGTTAGGGTTAGGGCATGGGTTATGGTTAGGGTTAGGGTTTAGGGTTAGGGTTAGATCTAGGGTTAGGGCTAGGGTAAGGGTTAGGGCTAGGGTTAGGGATAGAGTAAGGGTTAGGGTTAGGGATAGATTAAGGGTTAGGGTTAAGGGTTAGGGCTAGGGTTAGGGTAAGGGCTAGGGTTAAGGTTAGGGCTAGGGTTATGGTTAGGGTTAGGGCTAGGGTTAGGGTTAGGGCTAGGGCTAGGGTTAGGGTTAGGGCTAGGGTTATGGTTAGGGCTAGGGCTAAGGTTAGGGCTATGGTTAGGGATAGGGTCAGGGTTAAGGATAGGGTTAGGGTTTTGGGTTAGGGTTTAGTTTTACGGTTAGGGTTAGAGTTATGATTAGGGTTAGGGTTTAGGGATAGGGGTAGGGTTAGGGTTAGGGCTAGGGCTAGGGTTAGGGTTTAGGGTTAGGGATAGGGTTAGGGTTTAGTGATAGGGTTAGGGTTATCTTTAGGGTTAGGGTTAGGGGTTGGGTTAGGGATAGGGTTAGCGTTAGGGTCAGGGTTAGGGATAGGGTTAGGATTAGGGTTTAGAGTTAGGGTTAGGGTAGGGGCTAGGGTTAGGGTTAGGGCTAGGGTTAGGGAGAGGTATAGGGTTAGGGCTAGGGTTAGGGTTAGGGCTAGGGTTAGGGCTATGGTTAGGACTAGAGTTAAGGTTAGGTTTAGGGTTAGGGCTAGGGTTAGGGATAGGGTTTAATGTTTAGGGTTAGGGTTTAAAGTTAGGGTTAGGGATAGGTTTAGAGTTAGGTCTATGGTTAGGGCTAGGGTTAGGGCTAGGGTTAAGGATAGGGTTTGGGATAGGGTTAGGGATAGGGTTAGGGTTTAGAGTTAGGGTTAGGGATAGGGTAAGGGTTAGGGTTAGGGAAAGGGTTAGGGTTAGGGCTAGGGTTAGTGCTATGGTTAGGGTTAGGGCTAGGGTTAGGGCTAGGGATAGGGTCAGGGTTAGGGTTTGGGTTTAGAGTTAGGGTTAGGGCTAGGGTAACGGTTAGGGTTAGGGCTATTGTTAGGCTTAGGGCTAGGGTTAGGGTCAGGGCTAGGGTGAGGGCTAGGGTTAGGGTTTAGGGTTTAGGGTTAGGGTTAGGTTTAGTGTTTATGGTTAGGTTTACCGTTAGGGATAGGGTTAGGGCTAGGGCTAGGGTTAGGGTTAGGGCTTGGGTTAGGGCTAGGGTAAGGGCTAGGGTAAGGGTTAGGGCTAGGGTTGGGTTTAGGGTTAGGGATAGAGTTAGGGTTAGGGCTAGGGTTAGGGTTTAGGGTTAGGGTTTAGGGTTAGGGATAGTGTTAGGGTTTAGGGCTAGGGTTAAGGTTAGGGTTTGGTTTAGGGTTAGGGTTAGTGTTAGGGTTAGGGCTAGGGTTAGGGTGAGGGTTAGGGATAGGGTTAGGATTAGGGTTAGAGTTAGGGTTAGGGATAGGGTGAGGGTTAGGGATAGGGTTAGGGTTTACATTTAGGGTTAGGGATAGGGTTAGGGCTAGGGTTAGGGTTAGAGTTAGGATTAGGTTTAGGGTTAAGGTTAGGGTTTAGAGTTAGGGTTAGGGCTAGGGTTAGTGCTAGGGTTAGGGCTAGGGTTAGGGAGAGGTATAGGTTTAGGGCTAGGGTTAGGGTTAGGGCTATGGTTAGGGCTAGGGTTAGGGTTTAGGGTTAGGGCTAGGGTTAGGGTGTGGGTTTAGCGTTAGGGTTAGGGTTTAGGGTTAAGGTTAGGGTTTAGGGTTAGGGCTAGGGTTAGGCTAGATTTTAGGGTTAGGGCTAGGGTTAGGGCTAGGTTTAGGGCTAGGGTTTAGGGTTAGGGTTAGGGTTAGGGATAAGGTTTAGCATTAGGGTTAGGGTTTAGGGTTAGGGTTAAGGTTAGGGTTTAGGGTTAGGGTTAGGGATTAGGGTTAGGGTTAGGGTTATGGTTAGGGTTTGGGCTGTGGTTAGGGATAGGTTTAGGGCTAGGGTTAGGGCTAGGGTTAAGGTTAGGGTTAGGGCTATTGTTATGGTTAGGGTTAGGGCTAGGGTTAGGGCTAGGTCTAGGGTTTAAGGTTAGGGTTAGGGATAGGGTTTAGGGTTAGGGTTATAGTTAGGGTTAGGGATAGGGTTAGGGCTAGGGTTAGGGTTTAGGGTTAGGGTTAAGGTTAGGGATAGGGTTAGGGTAAGGGATAGGGTTAGGGCTATGGTTAGGGTTAGGGTTAGGGCTAGAATTAGGGTTAGGGTTAAAGTTAGGGATAGGGTTTAGGTTTAGGATTAGGGTTAGGTTTAGTGATAGGGTTAGTTTTAGCGTTAGGGCTAGGGTTAGGGCTAGGGTTAAGGTTAGGGTTTAGGGTTAGGGATACGGTTAGGGTTTAGGGTTAAGGTTAGTGTTAGGGTTAGGGCATGGGTTATGGTTAGGGTTAGGGATTAGGGTTAGGGTTAGGGCTAGATCTAGGGTTAGGGCTAGGGTAAGGGTTAGGGCTAGGGTTAGGGATAGAGTAAGGGATAGGGTTAGGGATAGAGTAAGGGTTAGGGTTTAGGGTTAGGACTACGGTTAGGGTAAGGGCTAGGGTTAGGGTTAGGGTTAAGGTTAGGGCTAGGGTTATGGTTAGGGCTAGGGTTTAGGGTTTAGGGTTAGGGTTAAGGTTAGGGTTTAGGGTTAGAGCTAGGGTTAGGGTTAGGGCTAGGGCTAAGGTTAGGGTTAGGGCTATGGTTAGGGATAGGGTCAGGGTTAGGGATAGGGTTAGGGTTTAGTTTTACGGTTAGGGTTAGGGTTATGATTAGGGTTAGGGTTTAGGGTTAGGGCTAGGGTTAGGGCTAGGGTTAGGGTTTAGAGTTAAGGATAGGGTTAGGGTTTAGTGATAGTGTTAGGGTTATCTTTAGGGTTAGGGTTAGGGGTAGGTTTAGGGCTAGGGTTAGCGTTAGGGTTAGGGTCAGGGTTAGGAATAGGTTTAGGATTAGGGTTTAGCGTTAGGGTTAGGGTCAGGGTTAGGAATAGGTTTAGGATTAGGGTTTAGAGTTAGGGTTAGGGTTGGGGCTAGGGTTAGGGTTAGTGCTAGGGTTAGGGCTAGGGTTAGGGAGAGGTATAGGGTTAGGGCTAGGGTTAGGGCTAGGGTTAGGGCTATGGTTAGGACTAGAGTTAAGGTTAGGTTTAGGGTTAGGGCTAGGGTTAGGGTTTAGGATTAGGGTTAGGGCTAGGGTTAGGGTTAGGGTTTAGGGATAGTGTTAGGGTTTAGTTTTAAAGATAGGGTTATGATTAGGGTTAGGGTTTAGGGTTAGGGTTAGGGCTAGGGCATGGGTTAGGGTTATCGTTAGGGTTAGGGCTAGGGTTAGGGGTAGGGTTAGGGCTAGGGTTAGCGTTCGGGTTAGGGTCAGGGTTAGGGTTAGGGATAGGGTTAGGGTTAGGGCTAGGGTTAGCGTTAGGGTCAGGGTTAGGGTTAGGGTTAGGATTAGGGTTTAGAGTTAGGGTTAGGGTTAGGCCTAGGATTAGGGTTAGTGCTAGGGTTAGGGCTAGAGTTAGGGAGAGGTATAGGTTTAGGGCTAGGGTTAGGGTTAGGGCTATGGTTAGGGCTAGGGTTAGGACTAGAGTTAAGGTTAGGTTTAGGTTTAGGGCTAGGGATAGGGTTAGGGTTTAGGGTTAGGGTTAGGGCTAGGGTTAGGGTGTGGGTTTAGCGTTAGGGTTAGGGTTTAGGGTTAGGGTTTAGGGTTAGGGCTAGGGTTGGGGTTAGGTTAGGATTAGGGCTAGGGCTAGGGATAGGGCTAGGGTTAGGGTTTAGGGTTAGGGCTAGGGCTAGTGTTAGGGATAGGGTAATGGTTAGGGTTTAGGGTTAAGGTTAGGGTTATCGTTAGAGTTAGGGTTATGGTTAGGGCTAGGGTTAGGGTCAGGGTTATGGCTAGTGTTAGGGTTAGGGCTAGGGTAAGGGTTAGGGTTGAGGTTAGGGTTTAGGGTAAGGGTTAAGGTTAGGGCAAGGGTTAGGGATAAGGTTAGGTTTAGGGTTAGGGCAAGGGTTATGGTTAGGGTTAGGATTAGGGTTAGGGCTAGTGTTAGGGTTAGGGTTAGGACTAGGGTTAGGGCTAGGGTTAGGGTTTAGGTTTTAGGGTTAGGGATAGAGTTAGGGTTAGGGTTTAGGGTTAGGGATAGGGTTAGGGTGGGGGTTTAGGGTTAGGGTTTAGGGTTATGGTTAGGGTTATGGCTAGGGTTAGGGTTAGGGCTAAGGTTAGGGATAGGGTTAGGGCTAGGGTTAGGGCGAGGGTTAGGTCTAGGGTTAGGACTAGAGTTAAGGTTATGGTTAGGGTTAGCGTAAGGGTTAGGGTTAGGGCAAGGGCTAGGGTTAGGTCTAGGGTTAGGGTTAGTAAGAGAGTTAAGGTTAGGGTTAGGGCTAGGGTTAGGGTTTGGGATAGGGTTTAGGGATAGGGTTAGAGTTAGGGTTATGGCTAGGGTTAGGGTTTAGCATTAGGGTTAGGGTTAGGGTTTAGGGTTTAGGGTTAGAGTTAGGGTTAAGGTTTGGGTTAGGGTTAGGGTAAGGGTTAGGGTTAGGGCTAGATCTAGGGTTTTTGTTAGGGCTAGGGTAAGGGTTAGGGCTAGGGTTAGAGTTAGGATTAGGGCTAGGGTTAGGGTTAGAGTTAGGATTAGGGTTAGGGCTAGGGTTAGGGTTTAGCATTAGGGTTAGGGTTTAGGGTTAGGGTTAAGGTTAGGGTTTAGGGTTAGGGTTAGGGCTAGGGCTAGGGTTAGGGTTTAGGGTTAGGGTTAGGGTTATGGTTAGTGTTAGGGCTGGTGTTAGGGATAGGTTTAGGGCTAGGGTTAGGGCTAGGGTTAAGGTTATGGTTAGAGCTAGGGTTATGGTTAGGGTTAGGGCTAGGTCTAGGGTTAGGGTTTAAGGTTAGGGTTAGGGATAGGGTTTAGGGTTAGGGTTATAGTTAGGGTTAGGGATAGGGTTAGGCTAGGGTTAGGGCTAGAATTAGGGTTAGGGTTAAAGTTAGGGATAGGGTTTAGGCTTAGGGTTAGGATTAGGGTTAGGTTTAGTGATAGGGTTAATTTTAGCATTAGGGCTAGGGTTAGGGCTAGGGTTAAGGTTAGGGTTTAGGGTTAGGGATAAGGTTAGGGTTAGGGTTTAGGGTTAAGGTTAGTGTTAGGGTTAGGGCATGGGTTATGGTTAGGGTTAGGGTTTAGGCTTAGGGTTAGATCTAGGGTTAGGGCTAGGGTAAGGGTTAGGGCTAGGGTTAGGGATAGAGTAAGGGTTAGGGTTAGGGATAGATTAAGGGTTAGGGTTAAGGGTTAGGGCTAGGGTTAGGGTAAGGGCTAGGGTTAAGTTTAGGGCTAGGGTTATGGTTAGGGTTAGGGCTAGGGTTAGGGTTTAGGGTTAGGGCTAGGGCTAGGGTTAGGGTTAGGGCTAGGGTTATGGTTAGGGCTAGGGCTAAGGTTAGGGCTATGGTTAGGGATAGGGTCATGGTTAAGGATAGGGTTAGGGTTTAGGGTTAGGGTTTAGTTTTACGGTTAGGGTTAGAGTTATGATTAGGGTTAGGGTTTAGGGATAGGGTTAGGGTTAGGGTTAGGGCTAGGGCTAGGGTTAGGGTTTAGGGTTAGGGATAGGGTTAGGGTTTAGTGATAGGGTTAGGGTTATCTTTAGGGTTAGGGTTAGGGTTAGGGGTTGGGTTAGGGATAGGGTTAGCGTTAGGGTTAGGGTCAGGGTTAGGGATAGGGTTAGGATTAGGGTTTAGAGTTAGGGTTAGGGTAGGGGCTAGGGTTAGGGTTAGGGTTAGGGTTAGGGATAGGGTGAGGGTTAGGGATAGGGTTAGGGTTTACATTTAGGGTTAGGGATAGGGTTAGGGCTAGGGTTAGGGTTAGAGTTAGGATTAGGTTTAGGGTTAAGGTTAGGGTTTAGAGTTAGGGTTAGGGCTAGGGTTAGTGCTAGGGTTAGGGCTAGGGTTAGGGAGAGGTATAGGTTTAGGGCTAGGGTTAGGGTTAGGGCTATGGTTAGGGCTAGGGTTAGGGTTTAGGGTTAGGGCTAGGGTTAGGCTAGATTTTAGGGTTAGGGCTAGGGTTAGGGCTAGGTTTAGGGCTAGGGTTTAGGGTTAGAGTTAGGGTTATGGTTAGGGCTAGGGTTAGGGTCAGGGTTATGGCTAGTGTTAGGGTTAGGGCTAGGGTAAGGGTTAGGGTTGAGGTTAGGGTTTAGGGTAAGGGTTAAGGTTAGGGCAAGGGTTAGGGATAAGGTTAGGTTTAGGGTTAGGGCAAGGGTTATGGTTAGGGTTAGGATTAGGGTTAGGGCTAGTGTTAGGGTTAGGGTTAGGACTAGGGTTAGGGCTAGGGTTAGGGTTTAGGTTTTAGGGTTAGGGATAGAGTTAGGGTTAGGGTTTAGGGTTAGGGATAGGGTTAGGGTGGGGGTTTAGGGTTAGGGTTTAGGGTTATGGTTAGGGTTATGGCTAGGGTTAGGGTTAGGGCTAAGGTTAGGGATAGGGTTAGGGCTAGGGTTAGGGCGAGGGTTAGGTCTAGGGTTAGGACTAGAGTTAAGGTTATGGTTAGGGTTAGCGTAAGGGTTAGGGTTAGGGCAAGGGCTAGGGTTAGGTCTAGGGTTAGGGTTAGTAATAGAGTTAAGGTTAGGGTTAGGGCTAGGGTTAGGGTTTGGGATAGGGTTTAGGGATAGGGTTAGAGTTAGGGTTATGGCTAGGGTTAGGGTTTAGCATTAGGGTTAGGTTTAGGGTTAGAGTTAGGGTTAAGGTTTGGGTTAGGGTTAGGGTAAGGGTTAGGGTTAGGGCTAGATCTAGGGTTTTTGTTAGGGCTAGGGTAAGGGTTAGGGCTAGGGTTAGAGTTAGGATTAGGGCTAGGGTTAGGGTTAGGGTTAGAGTTAGGATTAGGGTTAGGGCTAGGGTTAGGGTTTAGCATTAGGGTTAGGGTTTAGGGTTAGGGTTAAGGTTAGGGTTTAGGGTTAGGGTTAGGGCTAGGGCTAGGGTTAGGGTTTAGGGTTAGGGTTAGGGTTATGGTTAGTGTTAGGGCTGGTGTTAGGGATAGGTTTAGGGCTAGGGTTAGGGCTAGGGTTAAGGTTATGGTTAGAGCTAGGGTTATGGTTAGGGTTAGGGCTAGGTCTAGGGTTAGGGTTTAAGGTTAGGGTTAGGGATAGGGTTTAGGGTTAGGGTTATAGTTAGGGTTAGGGATACGGTTAGGCTAGGGTTAGGGTTAGGGCTAGAATTAGGGTTAGGGTTAAAGTTAGGGATAGGGTTTAGGCTTAGGGTTAGGATTAGGGTTAGGTTTAGTGATAGGGTTAATTTTAGCATTAGGGCTAGGGTTAGGGCTAGGGTTAAGGTTAGGGTTTAGGGTTAGGGATAAGGTTAGGGTTAGGGTTTAGGGTTAAGGTTAGTGTTAGGGTTAGGGCATGGGTTATGGTTAGGGTTAGGGTTTAGGGTTAGGGTTAGGGCTAGGGTTAGGGTTAGAGTTAGGATTAGGTTTAGGGTTAAGGTTAGGGTTTAGAGTTAGGGTTAGGGCTAGGGTTAGTGCTAGGGTTAGGGCTAGGGTTAGGGAGAGGTATAGGTTTAGGGCTAGGGTTAGGGTTAGGGCTATGGTTAGGGCTAGGGTTAGGGTTTAGGGTTAGGGCTAGGGTTAGGCTAGATTTTAGGGTTAGGGCTAGGGTTAGGGCTAGGTTTAGGGCTAGGGTTTAGGGTTAGGGTTAGGGTTAGGGATAAGGTTTAGCATTAGGGTTAGGGTTTAGGGTTAGGGTTAAGGTTAGGGTTTAGGGTTATGGCTCGGGTTAGGGTTAGGGATTAGGGTTAGGGTTAGGGTTATGGTTAGGGTTTGGGCTGTGGTTAGGGATAGGTTTAGGGCTAGGGTTAGGGCTAGGGTTAAGGTTAGGGTTAGGGCTATTGTTATGGTTAGGGTTAGGGCTAGGGTTAGGGCTAGGTCTAGGGTTTAAGGTTAGGGTTAGGGATAGGGTTTAGGGTTAGGGTTATAGTTAGGGTTAGGGATAGGGTTAGGGCTAGGGTTAGGGTTTAGGGTTAGGGTTAAGGTTAGGGATAGGGTTAGGGTAAGGGATAGGGTTAGGGCTACGGTTAGGGTTAGGGTTAGGGCTAGAATTAGGGTTAGGGTTAAAGTTAGGGATAGGGTTTAGGTTTAGGATTAGGGTTAGGTTTAGTGATAGGGTTAGTTTTAGCGTTAGGGCTAGGGTTAGGGCTAGGGTTAAGGTTAGGGTTTAGGGTTAGGGATACGGTTAGGGTTTAGGGTTAAGGTTAGTGTTAGGGTTAGGGCATGGGTTATGGTTAGGGTTAGGGATTAGGGTTAGGGTTAGGGCTAGATCTAGGGTTAGGGCTAGGGTAAGGGTTAGGGCTAGGGTTAGGGATAGAGTAAGGGATAGGGTTAGGGATAGAGTAAGGGTTAGGGTTTAGGGTTAGGACTACGGTTAGGGTAAGGGCTAGGGTTAGGGTTAAGGTTAGGGCTAGGGTTATGGTTAGGGCTAGGGTTTAGGGTTTAGGGTTAGGGTTAAGGTTAGGGTTTAGGGTTAGGGCTAGGGTTAGGGTTAGGGCTAGGGCTAAGGTTAGGGTTAGGGCTATGGTTAGGGATAGGGTCAGGGTTAGGGATAGGGTTAGGGTTTAGTTTTACGGTTAGGGTTAGGGTTATGATTAGGGTTAGGGTTTAGGGTTAGGGCTAGGGTTAGGGCTAGGGTTAGGGTTTAGAGTTAAGGATAGGGTTAGGGTTTAGTGATAGTGTTAGGGTTATCTTTAGGGTTAGGGTTAGGGGTAGGGTTAGGGCTAGGGTTAGCGTTAGGGTTAGGGTCAGGGTTAGGAATAGGTTAGGATTAGGGTTTAGAGTTAGGGTTAGGGGTGGGGCTAGGGTTAGGGTTAGTGCTAGGGTTAGGGCTAGGGTTAGGGAGAGGTATAGGGTTAGGGCTAGGGTTAGGGCTAGGGTTAGGGCTATGGTTAGGACTAGAGTTAAGGTTAGGTTTAGGGTTAGGGCTAGGGTTAGGGTTTAGGATTAGGGTTAGGGCTAGGGTTAGGGTTAGGGTTTAGGGTTAGTGTTAGGGTTTAGTTTTAAAGATAGGGTTATGATTAGGGTTAGGGTTTAGGGTTAGGGTTAGGGCTAGGGCATGGGTTAGGGTTATCGTTAGGGTTAGGGCTAGGGTTAGGGGTAGGGTTAGGGCTAGGGTTAGCGTTCGGGTTAGGGTCAGGGTTAGGGTTAGGGATAGGGTTAGGGCTAGGGTTAGCGTTAGGGTCAGGGTTAGGGTTAGGGTTAGGATTAGGGTTTAGAGTTAGGGTTAGGGTTAGGCCTAGGATTAGGGTTAGTGCTAGGGTTAGGGCTAGAGTTAGGGAGAGGTATAGGTTTAGGGCTAGGGTTAGGGTTAGGGCTATGGTTAGGGCTAGGGTTAGGACTAGAGTTAAGGTTAGGTTTAGGTTTAGGGCTAGGGATAGGGTTAGGGTTTAGGGTTAGGGTTAGGGCTAGGGTTAGGGTGTGGGTTTAGCGTTAGGGTTAGGGTTTAGGGTTAGGGTTTAGGGTTAGGGCTAGGGTTGGGGTTAGGTTAGGATTAGGGCTAGGGCTAGGGATAGGGCTAGGGTTAGGGTTTAGGGTTAGGGCTAGGGCTAGGGTTAGGGATAGGGTAATGGTTAGGGTTTAGGGTTAAGGTTAGGGTTATCGTTAGAGTTAGGGTTATGGTTAGGGCTAGGGTTATGGTCAGGGTTATGGCTAGTGTTAGGGTTAGGGCTAGGGTAAGGGTTAGGGTTGAGGTTAGGGTTTAGGGTAAGGGTTAAGGTTAGGGCAAGGGTTAGGGATAAGGTTAGGTTTAGGGTTAGGGCAAGGGTTATGGTTAGGGTTAGGATTAGGGTTAGGGCTAGTGTTAGGGTTAGGGTTAGGACTAGGGTTAGGGCTAGGGTTAGGGTTTAGGTTTTAGGGTTAGGGATAGAGTTAGGGTTAGGGTTTAGGGTTAGGGATAGGGTTAGGGTGGGGGTTTAGGGTTAGGGTTTAGGGTTATGGTTAGGGTTATGGCTAGGGTTAGGGTTAGGGCTAAGGTTAGGGATAGGGTTAGGGCTAGGGTTAGGGCGAGGGTTAGGTCTAGGGTTAGGACTAGAGTTAAGGTTATGGTTAGGGTTAGCATAAGGGTTAGGGTTAGGGCAAGGGCTAGGGTTAGGTCTAGGGTTAGGGTTAGTAATAGAGTTAAGGTTAGGGTTAGGGCTAGGGTTAGGGTTTGGGATAGGGTTTAGGGATAGGGTTAGAGTTAGGGTTATGGCTAGGGTTAGGGTTTAGCATTAGGGTTAGGTTTAGGGTTTAGGGTTAGAGTTAGGGTTAAGGTTTGGGTTAGGGTTAGGGTAAGGGTTAGGGTTAGGGCTAGATCTAGGGTTTTTGTTAGGGCTAGGGTAAGGGTTAGGGCTAGGGTTAGAGTTAGGATTAGGGCTAGGGTTAGGGTTAGGGTTAGAGTTAGGATTAGGGTTAGGGCTAGGGTTAGGGTTTAGCATTAGGGTTAGGGTTTAGGGTTAGGGTTAAGGTTAGGGTTTAGGGTTAGGGTTAGGGCTAGGGCTAGGGTTAGGGTTTAGGGTTAGGGTTAGGGTTATGGTTAGTGTTAGGGCTGGTGTTAGGGATAGGTTTAGGGCTAGGGTTAGGGCTAGGGTTAAGGTTATGGTTAGAGCTAGGGTTATGGTTAGGGTTAGGGCTAGGTCTAGGGTTAGGGTTTAAGGTTAGGGTTAGGGATAGGGTTTAGGGTTAGGGTTATAGTTAGGGTTAGGGATACGGTTAGGCTAGGGTTAGGGTTAGGGCTAGAATTAGGGTTAGGGTTAAAGTTAGGGATAGGGTTTAGGCTTAGGGTTAGGATTAGGGTTAGGTTTAGTGATAGGGTTAATTTTAGCATTAGGGCTAGGGTTAGGGCTAGGGTTAAGGTTAGGGTTTAGGGTTAGGGATAAGGTTAGGGTTAGGGTTTAGGGTTAAGGTTAGTGTTAGGGTTAGGGCATGGGTTATGGTTAGGGTTAGGGTTTAGGGTTAGGGTTAGATCTAGGGTTAGGGCTAGGGTAAGGGTTAGGGCTAGGGTTAGGGATAGAGTAAGGGTTAGGGTTAGGGATAGATTAAGGGTTAGGGTTAAGGGTTAGGGCTAGGGTTAGGGTAAGGGCTAGGGTTAAGGTTAGGGCTAGGGTTATGGTTAGGGTTAGGGCTAGGGTTAGGGTTTAGGGTTAGGGCTAGGGCTAGGGTTAGGGTTAGGGCTAGGGTTATGGTTAGGGCTAGGGCTAAGGTTAGGGCTATGGTTAGGGATAGGGTCATGGTTAAGGATAGGGTTAGGGTTTAGGGTTAGGGTTTAGTTTTACGGTTAGGGTTAGAGTTATGATTAGGGTTAGGGTTTAGGGATAGGGTTAGGGTTAGGGTTAGGGCTAGGGCTAGGGTTAGGGTTTAGGGTTAGGGATAGGGTTAGGGTTTAGTGATAGGGTTAGGGTTATCTTTAGGGTTAGGGTTAGGGTTAGGGGTTGGGTTAGGGATAGGGTTAGCGTTAGGGTTAGGGTCAGGGTTAGGGATAGGGTTAGGATTAGGGTTTAGAGTTAGGGTTAGGGTAGGGGCTAGGGTTAGGGTTAGGGCTAGGGTTAGGGAGAGGTATAGGGTTAGGGCTAGGGTTAGGGTTAGGGCTAGGGTTAGGGCTATGGTTAGGACTAGAGTTAAGGTTAGGTTTAGGGTTAGGGCTAGGGTTAGGGATAGGGTTTAGGGTTAGGGCTAGGGTTAGGGTTAGGGTTTAGCGTTAGTTTTAGGGTTTAGTTTTACGGTTAGGGTTATGATTAGGGTTAGGATTTAGGGTTAGGGTTAGGGTTAGGGATAGGGTTTAGGGTTAGGTTTAGGGTTTAGAGTTAGGGTTAGGGTTGAGAGTTAGGGTTAGGGTTAAGACTAGAGTTAGGGTTAGGTTTTAGGGTTAGGGTTTAGGCTTAGGGTTTAAAGTTAGGGTTATGGTTAGGGATAGGTTTAGAGTTAGCTCTATGGTTAGGGCTAGGGCATGGGTTAGGGTTAGGGCTAGGGTTAGGGTTTAGGGTTAGGGATAGGGTTAGGGTTTAGTGATAGGGTTAGGGTTATCGTTAGGGTTAGGGCTAGGGTTAGGGGTAGGGTTAGGGTTAGGGCTAGGGTTAGTGTTAGGGTTATGGTCAGGGTTAGGGTTAGGGCTAGGGTTAGTGCTAGGGTTAGGGAGAGGTATAGGTTTAGGGCTAGGGTTAGGGTTAGGGCTATGGTTAGGGCTAGGGTTAGGACTAGAGTTAAGGTTAGGTTTAGGTTTAGGGCTAGGGTTAGGGTTTAGGGTTAGGGCTAGGGTTAGGGTGTGGGTTTAGTGTTAGGGTTAGGGTTAGGGTTAAGGTTAGGGTTTAGGGTTAGGGCTAGGGTTAGTTTAGGTTTTAGGGTTAGGGATAGGCTTAGGGCTAGGGTTAGGGTTAGGGCTAGGGTTAGGGCTAGGGTTTAGGGTTAGGGCTAGGGTTAGGGTTAGGGATAGGGTTTAGCATTAGGGTTAGGGTTTAGGGTTAGGGTTAAGATTAGGGTTTAGGGTTAGGGCTAGGGTTAGGGTTTAGGGTTAGGGTTATGGTTAGGGTTAGGGCTGTGGTTAGGGATAGGTTTAGGGCTAGGGTTAGGGCTAGGGTTAAGGTTAGGGTTAGGGCTAGGGTTATGGTTAGGGTTAGGGCTAGGGTTAGGGCTAGGTCTAGGGTTAGGGTTAGGGTTTAAGGTTAGGGTTAGGGATAGGGTTTAGGGTTATAGATAGGGTTAGGGATAGGGTTAGGGCTAGGGTTAGGGTTTTGGGGTTTGGGTTAAGGTTAGGGATTGGGTTAGGGTAAGGGATAGGGTTAGGGCTTCGGTTAGGGTTAGGGTTAGGGCTAGAATTAGGGTTAGGGTTAAAGTTAGGGATAGGGTTTAGGGTTAGGATTAGGGTTAGGTTTAGTGATAGGGTTAGTTTTAGCGTTAGGGCTAGGGTTAGGGCTAGGGTTAAGGTTAGGGTTTAGGGTTAGGGATAAGGTTAGGGTTAGGGTTTACGGTTAAGGTTAGTGTTAGGGTTAGGGCATGGGTTATGGTTAGGGTTTAGGGTTAGGGTTAGATCTAGGGTTAGGGTTAGGGCTAGGGTTAGGGCTAGGGTTAGGGCTAGGGTTAAGGTTAGGGCTTAGGGTTAGGGATAAGGTTAGGGTTAGGATTTACGGTTAAGGTTAGTGTTAGGGTTAGGGCATGGGTTATGGTTAGGGTTAGGGTTTAGGGTTAGGGTTAGATCTAGGGTTAGGGCTAGGGTAAGGGTTAGGGCTAGGGTTAGGGATAGAGTAAGAGTTAGGGTTAGGGATAGAGTAAGGGTTAGGGTTTAGGGTTAGGGCTACGGTTAGGGTAAGGGCTAGGGTTAGGGTTAGGGCTAGGGTTATGGTTAGGGCTAGGGTTAGGGTTTAGGGTTAGGGTTAATGTTAGGGTTTAGGGTTAGGGTTAGGGCTAGGGTTAGGGCTAGGGTTAGGGTTAGGGCTAGGGCTAAGGTTAGGGTTAGGGCTATGGTTAGGGATAGGGTCAGGGTTAGGGATAGGGTTAGGGTTTAGTTTTACGGTTAGGGTTATGATTAGGGTTAGGGTTTAGGGTTAGGGCTAGGCTGAGGGCTAGGGTTTAGGGTTAGGGATAGGGTTAGGGTTTAGTGATAGTGTTAGGGTTATCTTTAGGGTTAGGGTTAGGGGTAGGGTTAGGGCTAGTGTTAGCGTTAGGGTTAGGGTCAGGGTTAGGAATAGGGTTAGGATTAGGGTTTAGAGTTAGGGTTGGGGCTAGGGTTAGGGTTAGTGCTAGGGTTAGCGCTAGGGTTAGGGAGAGGTATAGGGTTAGGGCTAGGGTTAGGGCTAGGGATAGGGCTATGGTTAGGACTAGAGTTAAGGTTAGGTTTAGGGTTAGGGCTAGGGTTAGGGATAGGGTTTAGGGTTAGGGTTAGGGCTAGGGTTAGGGTTTAGGGTTAGTGTTAGGGTTTAGTTTTAAGGTTAGGGTTATGATTAGGGTTAGGGTTTAGGGTTAGGGTTAGGGCTAGGGCATGGGTTAGGGTTAGAGCTAGGGTTAGGGTTTAGGGTTAGGGATAGGGTTAGGGTTTAGTGATAGGGTTAGGGTTATCGTTAGGGTTAGGGCTTGGGTTAGCGTTCGGGTTAGGGTCAGGGTTAGGGTTAGGGATAGGGTTAGGGCTAGGGTTAGCGTTAGGGTTAGGGTCAGGGTTAGGGTTAGGGATAGGGTTAGGGTTAGGATTAGGGTTTAGAGTTAGGGTTAGGGTTAGGGTTAGTGCTAGGGTTAGGGCTAGGGTTAGGGAGAGGTATAGGTTTAGGGCTAGGGTTAGGGTTAGGGCTATGGTTAGGGCTAGGGTTAGGACTAGAGTTAAGGTTAGGTTTAGGTTTAGGGCTAGGGATAGGGTTAGTGTTAGGGCTAGGGTTAGGGTGTGGGTTTAGCGTTAGGGTTAGGGTTTAGGGTTAGGGTTAGGGTTTAGGGTTAGGGCTAGGGTTGGGGTTAGGTTAGGATTAGGGCTAGGGCTAGGGATAGGGCTAGGGTTTAGGGTTAGGGATAGGGCTAGGGTTAGGGATAGGGTAATGGTTAGGGTTTAGGGTTAAGGTTAGGGTTATCGTTAGAGTTAGGGTTATGGTTAGGGCTAGGGTTAGGGTCAGGGTTATGGCTAGTGTTAGGGTCAGGGCTAGGGTTAGGGTAAGGGTTAGGGTTGAGGTTAGGGTTGAGGTTAGGGTTTAGGGTAAGGGTTAAGGTTAGGGCAAGGGTTAGGGATAACGTTAGGTTTAGGGTTAGGGTTAGGGTTAGGGTTAGGATTAGGGTTAGGGCTAGTGCTAGGGTTAGCGTTAGGACTAGGGTTAGGGCTAGGGTTTAGGTTTTAGGGTTAGGGATAGAGTTAGGGTGGGGGTTTAGGGTTAGGGTTTAGGGTTATGGTTAGGGTTAGGGTTAGGGCTAGGGTTAGGTTTAGGATTAGGGCTAGGGTTAGGTCTAGGGTTAGGACTAGAGTTAAGGTTAGGGTTAGGGTTAGCGTAAGGGTTAGGGTTAGGGTTAGGGCAAGGGCTAGGGTTAGGGCTAGGGTTAGGTCTAGGGTTAGGGATAGTAATAGAGTTAAGGTTAGGGTTAGGGCTAGGGTTAGGGATAGGGTTTAGGGTTAGGGATAGGGTTAGGGTTATGGCTAGGGTTAGGGTTTAGCATTAGGGTTAGAGTTAGGGATTAGTGTTAGAGTTAGGGTTAAGGTTAGGGTTAGGGCTAGGGTAAGGGTTAGGGCTAGGGTTAGGTTAGGGTTAGGGTTAGGGCTAGGGCTAGAGCTAGGGTTAGGGCTAAGCCTAGGGTTAGGGTTTAGGGTTAAGGTTAGGGTTATCGTTAGGGTTAGTATAAGGGTTAGGGCTAGGGTTAGGGCTAGGGTGAGGGTTAGGGCTAGTTCGAGGGTTAGGGCTAGGGTTTAGGGTTAGAGCTAGGGTTAGGGCTAGGTTTGGGGTTAGGGCTAGGGCTAGAGTTAGAGATAGGGTTAAGGCTAGCGTTAGGGCTAAGGTTAGGGTTAGGGCTAGGGTTAGGATTAGGACTTAGAGTTAGGGTTAGGGTTAGTGCTAGGGTTAGGGCTAGGGTTAGGGTTAGGGATAGGATTAGGGCTTGTGTTAGGGTTAGGTCTAGGGTTAGGGCTAGGGTTAGGTTTAGGGTTAGGGCTAGGGTTAGGATTATTGTTAGGGTTAGGGTTAGGACAAGGGTTAGGGCTAGGGTTTAGGTTTTAGGGATAGGGATAGAGTTAGGGTTAGGGTTTAGGGTTAGGGATAGGGTGGGGGTTTAGGGTTAGGGTTATGGTTAGGGTTATGGCTAGGGATAGGGTTAGGGCTAGGGTTTGGTTTAGGGTTAGGGCTAGGGTTAGGTTTAGGGTTAGGACTAGAGTTAAGGTTAGGGTTAGGGTTAGCGTAAGGTTTAGGGTTAGGGTTCGGGCAAGGGCTAGGGTTAGGGCTAGGGTTAGGTCTAGGGTTAGGGTTAGTAATAGAGTTAAGGTTAGGGTTAGGGCTAGGGTTAGGGATAGGGTTTAGGGTTAGGGTTAGGGTTATGGCTAGGGTTAGGGTTTAGCATTAGGGTTAGGGTTTAGGGTTAGAGTTAGGGTTAAGGTTAGGGTTTAGGGTTAGGGCTAGGGTTAGGGCTAGGGTAAGGGTTAGGGCTAGGGTTAGGTTAGGGTTAGGGCTAGGGCTAGGGTTAGAGCTAGGGTTAGGGCTAAGGCTAGGGTTAGGGTTTAGGGTTAAGGTTAGGGTTATCGTTAGGGTTAGTGTAAGGGTTAGGGCTAGGGTTAGGGTTTGGGCTAGGGTGAGGGTTAGGGCTAGTTCGAGGGTTAGGGCTAGGGTTTAGGGTTAGGATTAGGGTTTAGAGTTAGGGTTAGAGCTAGGGTTAGTGCTAGGGTTAGGGCTAGGGTTAGGGTTTAGCATTAGGGTTAGGGTTTAGGGTTAGGGTTTAGGGTTAGAGTTAGGGTTAAGGTTAGGGTTTAGGGTTAGGGTTAGGGTTAGGGATAGGATTAGGGCTTGTGTTAGGGTTAGGTCTATGGTTAGGGCTAGGGTTAGGTTTAGGGTTAGGGCTAGGGTTAGGATTATTGTTAGGGTTAGGGTTTAGGGTTAGGGTTAGCGTTAGGGAAAGGGTTAGGGTTTAGAGTTAGGGTTAGGGTTAGGGCTAGGGTTTAGGGTTAGGGTTTAGGGTTAGGTTTAGGGTTTAGGGTTAGGGGTAGGGTTAGGGCTAGGGTTAGGGCTAGGGTAAGGGCTAGAGTAAGGGTTAGGGGTAGGGTTAGGGATAGAGTTAGGGCTAGGGTTAGGGTTTAGTGTTAGGGTTAGGGTTTAGGGTTAGGGATAGTGTTAAGGTTAGGGTTTAGGGTTAGGGTTAAGGTTTGGGTTTAGGGTTAGGGTTTAGGTTTAGGGTTAGAGTTAGGGTTGTGGTTAGTGTTAGGGTTAGGGTTAGGGTGAGGGTTAGGGTTTAGAGTTACGGTAAGGGTTAGGGCTAGGGTTAGAGTTAGGGTTAGGGCTAGGGTTAGGGATAGGGTGAGGGTTAGGGCTAGGGTTTACATTTAGGGTTAGGGTTAGGGATCGGGTTAGGGTTTAGGGTTTGTGTTTAGGGTTAGGGCTAGGGTTAGGGCTAGGGATAGGGTTAGGGCTAGGGTTTTGGTTAGGTTTAGGGCTAAGGTTAGGGTTAGGGCTAGGGTTAGGGATAGAGTTAGGGTTTAGGGTTAGGATTATGGTTAGGGTTAATGTTTGGGCTAGGGTTAGGGCTAGGGTTGTGGTTAGGGTTTAGGGTTAGGGCTAGGGTTATGGTTAGGGCTTGGGCTAGGGTTAGGGTCAGGGTTTAGAGTTAGGGTTAGGGTAAGGGTTAGGGCTATTGTTAGAGTTAGGGCTAGGTTTAGGGTTACGGTTAGGGCTAGGGTTAGTCCTAGGGTTAGGGTTAGGGATAGGGTTAGGGTTTAGGGTTAGGGCTAGGGTTAGGATTTAGGGTTTGGGTTAGGGATAGGGTGAGGGTAAGGGTTAGGGCTACGGTTAGGGTTAGGGTTAAGGATAGGGTTAGGTTTAGGGTTAGGGTTAGGATTAGGGATAGGGTTCGGTTTAGGGATAGGGTGTAGGGTTAGGGTTATTGATAGGGCTAGGGTTAGGGCTAGGGATAGGGCTAGGGACAGGGCTAGAGTTAGGATTTAGGGTTAGGGTTAGTGCTAGGGTTAGGGTTAGGATTTAGGGTTAGGGAAAGGGTTAGGGGTAGGGTTAGGGCTAGGGTTAGCGTTAGGGTTAGGGTTAGGAATAGGGTTAGGATTAGGGTTTAGAGTTAGGGTTAGGGTTGGGGCTAGGGTTTGGGTTAGTGCTAGGGTTAGGGCTAGGGTGAGGGAGAAGTATAGGGTTAGTGCTAGGGTTAGGGGTAGGGTTAGGGCTAGGGTTAGGGCTATGGTTAGGACTAAAGTTAAGGTTAGGTTTAGGGTTAGGGATAGGGTTAGGGATAGGGTTTAGGGTTAGGGTTAGGGCTAGGGTTAGGGTTTAGGGTTAGTGTTAGGGTTAGGGTTTAGTTTTAAGGTTAGGGTTATTATTAGGGTTAGGGTTTAGGGTTAGGGCTAGGGCATGGGTTAGAGCTAGGGTTAGGATTTAGTGTTAGGGTTTAGTGATAGGGTTAGGGTTATCGTTAGGGCTAGGGTTTGGGCTAGGGTCAGCGTTAGGGTCAGGGTTAGGGTTAGGGATAGGGTTAGGGCTAGGGTTAGCTGTAGGGTCAGGGTTAGGGTTAGGGATAGGGTTAGGGTTAGGATTAGGGTTTAGAGTTAGGGTTAGGGCTAGGGTTAGGGTTAGTGCTAGGGTTAGGGCTAGGGTTAGGGTTTAGCATTAGGGTTAGGGTTTAGGGTTAGGGTTTAGGGTTAGAGTTAGGGTTAAGGTTAGGATTTAGGGTTAGGGTTAGGGATAGGATTAGGGCTTGTGTTAGGGTTTGGTCTAGGGTTAGGGCTAGGGTTAGGTTTAGGGTTAGGGCTAGGGTTAGGATTATTGTTAGGGTTAGGGTTTAGGGTTAGGGTTAGCATTAGGGATAGGGTTAGGGTTTAGAGTTAGGGTTAGGGTTAGGGCTAGGGTTAGGGCTAGGGTTTAGGGTTTAGGGTTAGGGTTTAGGGTTAGGGGTAGGGCTAGGGTTAGGGTTAGGGCTAGGGTTAGGGTAAGGGCTAGGGTAAGGGTTAGGGGTTGGGTTAGGGATAGAGATAGGGCTAGGGTTAGGGTTTAGTGTTAGGGTTTAGGGTTAGGGATAGTGTTAAGGTTAGGGTTTAGGGTTAGGGTTAAGGTTTGGGTTTAGGGTTAGGGTTTAGGGTTAGGGTTAGAGTTAGGGTTGTGGTTAGTGTTAGGGTTAGGGCTAGGGTTAGGGTTTAGAGTTACGGAAAGGGTTAGGGCTAGGGCTAGAGTTAGGGTTAGGGCTAGGGTTAGGGATAGGGTGAGGGTTAGGGATAGGGTTTACATTTAGGGTTAGGGTTAGGGTTAGGGATCGGGTTAGGGTTTCGGGTTTGGGTTTAGGGTTAGGGCTAGGGATAGGGTTAGGGCTAGGGTTTTGGTTAGGGCTAAGGTTAGGGTTAGGGCTAGGGTTAGAGTTAGGGTTTAGGGTTAGGATTATGGTTAGGGTTAATGTTTGGGCTAGGGTTAGGGCTAGGGTTGTGGTTAGGGTTTAGGGATAGGGCTAGGGTTAGGGCTAGGGTTATGGTTAGAGCTTGGGCTAGGGTTAGGGTCAGGGTTAGTGTTTAGAGTTAGGGTTAGGGTTAGGGTAAGGGTTAGGGTTATTGTTAGGGTTAGGGTTACGGTTAGGGCTAGGGTTAGTCCTAGGGTTAGGGTTAGGGTTAGGGTTTAGGGTTAGGGCTAGTGTTAGTATTTAGGGTTTGGGTTAGGGTGAGGGTTAGGGTAAGGGTTAGGGCAACGGTTAGGGTTAGGGCTAGGGTTAGGGTTAAGGATAGGGTTTGGTTTAGGGTTAGGGTTAGGATTAGGGATAGGGTTCGGGATAGGGATAGGGTGTAGGGTTAGGGTTATTGATAGGGCTAGGGTTAGGGCTAGGGATAGGGCTAGGGTCAGGGCTAGAGTTAGGATTTAGAGTTAGGGCTAGGGTTAGGATTTAGGGTTAGTGAAAGGGTTAGGGGTAGGGTTAGGGCTAGGGTTAGCGTTAGGGTTAGGAATAGGGTTAGGATTAGGGTTTAGAGTTAGGGTTAGGGTTTGGGTTAGTGCTAGGGTTAGGGCAAGGGTTAGGGAGAGGTATAGGGTTAGGGCTAGGGTTAGGGCTAGGGTTAGGGTTAGGGCTATGGTTAGGACTAGAGTTAAGGTTAGGTTTAGGGTTAGGGCTAGGGTTAGGGATAGGGTTTAGGGTTAGGGTTAGGGCTAGGGTTAGGCTTTAGGGTTAGTGTTAGGGTTTAGTTTTAAGGTTAGGGTTATGATTAGGGTTAGGGTTTAGGGTTAGGGCTAGGGTTAGCGTTAGGGTTAGGGTCAGGGTTAGGGATAGGGTTAGGGTTAGGATTAGGGTTTAGAGTTAGGGTTAGGGCTAGGGTTAGGGTTAGTGCTAGGGTTAGGGCTAGGGTTAGGGAGAGGTATAGGTTTAGGGCTAGGGTTAGGGTTACGGCTATGGTTAGGGCTAGGGTTAGGACTAGAGTTAAGGTTAGGGTTAGGGCTAGGGTTAGGGTGTGGGTTTAGCGTTAGGGTTAGGGTTTAGGGTTAGGGTTTAGGGTTAGGGCTAGGGTTGGGGTTAGGTTAGGATTAGGGCTAGGGCTAGGGTTAGGGCTAGGGTTAGGGATAGGGTAATGGTTAGGGTTTAGGGTTAAGGTTAGGGTTATCATTAGAGTTAGGGTTATGGTTAGGGCTAGGGTCAGGGTTATGGCTAGTGTTAGGGTTAGGGCTAGGGTTAGGGTTGAGGTTAGGGTTTAGGGTTTAGGGTAAGGGTTAAGGTTGGTGCAAGGGTTAGGGAAAAGGTTAGGTTTAGGGTTAGGGTTAGGGCTAGGGTTAGGGTTAGGATTAGGGTTAGGGCTAGTGCTAGGGATAGGGTTAGGACTAGGGTTAGGGCTAGGGTTTAGGATTTAGGGTTAGGGATAGGGTTAGGGTGGGGGTTTAGGATTAGGGTTTAGGGTTATGGTTAGGGTTATGGCTAGGGTTAGGGCTAGGGTTAGGGATAGGGTTAGGTTTAGGGCTAGGGTTAAGTCTAGGGTTAGGACTAGAGTTAAGGTTAGGGTTAGGGTTAGGGTAAGGGTTAGGGTTAGGGCAAGGGCTAGGGTTAGGGCTAGGGTTAGGTCTAGGGTTAGTAATAGAGTTAAGGTTAGGGTTAGGGCTAGGGTTTGGGATAGGGTTTAGGGGTAGGGTTAGGGTTTAGGGTTAGGGCTAGGGTTGGGGTTAGGTTAGGATTAGGGCTAGGGTTAGGGCTAGGGCTAGGGTTAGGGATAGGGTAATGGTTAGGGTTTAGGGTTAAGGTTAGGGTTATCGTTAGAGTTAGGGTTATGGTTAGGGCTAGGGTCAGGGTTATGGCTAGTGTTAGGGTTAGGGCTAGGGTTAGGGTTAGGGTTGAGGTTAGGGTTTAGGGTTTAGGGTAAGGGTTAAGGTTGGTGCAAGGGTTAGGGAAAAGTTTAGGTTTAGGGTTAGGGTTAGGGCTAGGGTTAGGATTAGGGTTAGGGCTAGTGCTAGGGATAGGGTTAGGACTAGGGTTAGGGCTAGGGTATAGGATTTAGGGTTAGGGATAGGGTTAGGGTGGGGGTTCAGGATTAGGGATTAGGGTTATGGTTAGGGTTATGGCTAGGGTTAGTGTTAGGGCTAGGGTTAGGGATAGGGTTAGGTTTAGGGCTAGGGTTAGGTCTAGGGTTAGGACTAGAGTTAAGGTTAGGGTTAGGGTTAGGGTAAGGGCTAGGGTTAGGGCAAGGGCTAGGGTTAGTGCTAGGGTTAGGTCTAGGGTTAGTAATAGAGTTAAGGTTAGGGTTAGGGCTAGGGTTTGGGATAGGGTTTAGGGTTAGGGTTATGGCTAGGGTTAGGGTTTAGGGTTAGGGTTAGGGTTTAGGGTTTAGGGTTAGAGTTAGGCTTAAGGTTAGGGTTTAGGGTTAGGGCTAGGGTTAGTGCTAGGGTAAGGGTTAGGGCTAGGGTTAGGTTAGGGTTAGGGCTAGGGTTAGAGCTAGGGTTAGGGCTAAGGCTAGGGTTAGGGTTTAGGGTTAAGGTTAGGGTTAGGGTTATCGTTAGGGTTAGTGTAAGGGTTAGGGCTAGGGTTAGGTTGAGGGTTAGTTCGAGGGTTAGGGTTAGTGCTAGGGTTTAGGGTTAGGGCTAGGATTAGGGCTAGGGTTGGGGTTAGGGCTAGGGCTAGGGTTAGAGATAGGGTTAAGGCTAGGGTTAGGGCTAAGGTTAGGGTTAGGATTAGGATTTAGAGTTAGGGTTAGGGTTAGGGATCGGGTTAGGGTTAGGGTTTCGGGTTTGGGTTTAGGGTTAGGGCTTGGGTTAGGGCTAGGGATAGGATTAGGGCTTGTGTTAGGTTTAGGTCTAGGGTTAGGGCTAGGGTTAGGTTTAGGGTTAGGGCTAGGGTTAGGATTATTGTTAGAGTTTAGGGTTAGGGTTAGCGTTAGGGATAGGGTTAGGGTTTAGAGCTAGGGTTAGGGCTAGGGTTTAGGGTTAGGGTTTAGGGTTAGGTTTAGGGTTAGGGGTAGGGCTAGGGTTAGGGCTAGGGTTAGGGTAAGGGCTAGGGTAAGGGTTAGGGGTAGGGTTAGGGATAGAGTTAGGGCTAGGGTTTAGTGTTAGGGTTAGGGTTTAGGGTTAGGGATAGTGTTAAGGTTAGGGTTTAGGGTTAGGGTTAAGGTTAGGGTTTGGGTTTAGGGTTAGGGTTAGGGTGAGGGTTAGGGTTTAGAGTTACGGTAAGGGTTAGGGCTAGGGTTAGAGTTAGGGTTAGGGCTAGGGTTAGGGATAGGGTGAGGGTTAGGGATAGGGTTTACATTTAGGGTTAGGGTTAGGGTTAGGGATCGGGTTAGGGTTTCGGGTTAGGGTTAGGGTTTAGGGTTAGGGCTAGGGTTAATGCTAGGGATAGGGTTAGGGCTAGGGTTTTGGTTAGGGTTAGGGCTAAGTTTAGGGCTAGGGTTAGGGATAGTGTTAGGGTTTAGGGTTAGGATTATGGTTAGGGTTAATGTTTGGGCTAGGGTTAGGGCTAGGGTTATGGTTAGGGTTTAGGGTTAGGGCTAGGGTTAGGGCTAGGGTTATGGTTAGGGTTAGGGCTTGGGCTAGGGTCAGGGTTAGGGTTTAGAGTTAGGGTTAGGGTAAGGGTTATGGCTATAGTTAGGGTTAGGGCTAGGGTTAGGGTTACGGTTAGGGCTAGGGTTAGTCCTAGGGTTAGGGATAGGGTTTAGGGTTAGGGCTAGTGTTAGGATTTAGGGTTTGGGTTAGGGATAGGGTGAGGGTAAGGGTTAGGGCTATGGTTAGGGTTAGGGCTAGGGTTACGGCTAGGGTTAGGTTTAGGGTTAGGATTAGGGATAGGGTTCGGGTTAGGGATAGGGTGTAGGGTTAGGGTTATTGATAGGGCTAGGGTTAGGGCTAGGGTTAGGGCTAGAGTTAGGATTTAGGGTTAGGGTTAGGGCTAGGGTTAGGATTTAGGGTTAGTGATAGGGTTAGTGTAAGGGTTAGGGCTAGGGTTAGGGCTAGGGATAGGGTTAGGGTGAGGGTTTAGAGTTAGGGTTAGGGTTGAGAGTTATGGTTAAGACTAGAGTTAGGGTTAGGGCTAGGGTTAGGGATAGGGTTTAAAGTTAGGGTTAGGGGTAGGGTTAGGGATAGGTTTAGAGTTAGGTCTATGGTTAGGGCTAGGGTTAGGGTTACGGCTAGGTTTAGGGCTAGGGTTAGGGATAGGGTTAGGGTTAAGGATAGGGTTTAGAGTTAGGGTTAGGGATAGGGTTCGGGAAAGGGTTAGGGTTAGGGCTAGGGTTAGTGCTATGGTTAGTGTTAGGGCTAGGGTTAGGGTCAGGGTTAGGGTTAGGATTAGGGTTTAGAGTTAGTGTTAGGGCTAGGGTAAGGGTTAGGGCTATCGTTAGGGTTAGGGCTAGGATTAGGGTTACAGTTAGGATTAGTCCTAGGGTTAGGGTTAGGGATAGGGTTAGGGTTTAGGGTTAGGGCTAGTGTTAGGATTTAGGGTTTGGGTTAGGGATAGGGTGAGGGTTAGGGTAAGGGTTAGGGCTACGGTTAGGGTTAGGGCTAGGGATAGGGCTAGGGTTAGGGTTAAGGCAAGGGTTAGGTTTAGGGTTAGGGTTCTGGTTAGGGATAGGGTGTAGGGTTAGGGTTAGGGCTAGGGTTATGGTTAGGGCTAGGGTTAGGGCTAGGGTTAGAGATAGAGTTAGGGTTTAGGGTTAGGGTTAGGTTTATGGTTAGGGTTAATGTTTGGGCTAGGGTTAGGGCTAGGGTTATGGTTAGGGTTTAGGGTTAGGGCTAGGGTTAGGGTTATGGTTAGGGCTTGGGCTAGGGTTAGGGTCAGGGTTAGGGTTTAGAGTTAGGGTAAGGGTTAGGGCTATTGTTAGGGTTAGGGCTAGGGTTACGGTTAGGGCTAGGGTTAGTCCTAGGGTTAGGGATAGGGTTAGGGTTTAGGGTTACGGCTAGTGTTAGGATTTAGGGTTTGGGTTAGGGATAGGGTGAGGGTTAGGGTAAGGGTTAGGGCTACGGTTAGGGTTAGGGCTAGGGTTAGGGCTAGGGTTAAGGCAAGGGTTAGGTTTAGGGTTAGGATTAGGGATAGGGTTCGGGTTAGGGATAGGGTGTAGGGTTATTGATAGGGCTAGGGTTAGGGCTAGGGATAGGGCTAGGGTCAGGGCTAGAGTTAGGATTTAGGGTTAGGGCTAGGGTTAGGATTTAGGGTTAGGGATAGGGTTAGGGCTAGGGATAGGGCTAGGGATAGGGTGAGGGCTAGGGTTAGGGCTAGGGATAGGTTTAGGGTTAGGGTTTAGAGTTAGGGTTAGGGTTGAGATTTAGGGTTAAGACTAGAGTTAGGGTTAGGGCTAGGGTTAGGGATAGGGTTTAAAGTTAGGGTTAGGGGTAGGGTTAGGGATAGGTTTAGAGTTAGGTCTATGGTTAGGGTTAGGGTTACGGCTAGGGTTAGGGCTAGGGTTAGGGTTAGGGATAGGGTTTAGAGTTAGGGTTAGGGATAGGGTTCGGGAAAGGGTTAGGGTTAGGGCTAGGGTTAGTGCTATGGTTAGGGCTAGGGTTAGGGTCAGGCTTACGGTTAGAATTAGGGTTTAGAGTTAGGGTTAGGGCTAAGGTAAGGGTTAGGGCTATTGTTAGGGTTAGGGCTAGGATTAGGGTTATGGTTAGGGTTAGTCCTAGGGTTAGGGTTAGGGTTAGGGCTAGTGTTAGGATTTAGGGTTTGGGTTAGGGATAGGGTGAGGGTTAGGGTTAGGGCTATGGTTAGGGTTAGGGCTAGGGTTAGGGTTAAGGCAAGGGTTAGGTTTAGGGTTAGGGCTAGGGTTAGGGATAGAGTTAGGGTTCGGGTTAGGGTTCAGGTTAGGGATAGGGTGTAGGGTGTAGGGTTAGGGCTAGGGTTAGGGTTATGGATAGGGCTAGGGTTAGGGCTAGAGTAAGGGTTTAGGGTTAGGGCAAGGGTTAGGATTTAGGGTTAGGGATAGGGTTAGGGCTAGGGATAGGGTTAGGGCTAGGGCTAGGGTTAGGGCTAGGGATAGGGTTAGGTTGAGGGCTAGGGTTAGGGTTATGGCTAGGGTTTAGGGTTAGGTTTAGGGTTTAGAGTTAGGGTTAGGGTTGAGAGTTAGGGTTAGGGTTAAGACTAGAGTTAGGGTTAGGGTTTAGGGTTAGGGTTTAAAGTTAGGGTTAGGGATAGGTTTAGAGTTAGGTCTATGGTTAGGGCTAGGGTTAGGGATAGGGTTAGGATTAGGGATAGGGTTTAGAGTTAGGGTTAGGGATAGGGTAAGGGTTAGGAAAAGGGTTAGGGCTAGGGTTAGTGCTATGGTTAGGGTTAGGGCTAGGGCTAGGGTTAGGGTAGGGTAAGGGTTAGGGCTTGGGTTAGGGTAAGGGTTTAGAGTTAGGGTTAGAGTTAGGGCAAGTGTTAGGGTTAGGGTGATGGTTAGGGCTAGGGTTAGTGTTACGGATAGGGTTAGGGATAGGGTTTAGCTTTAGGGTTAGGGACAGGGTTAGGGTTTAGAGTTTGGGTTAGGGTTATGGTTAGGCTTAGGGCTAGGGTTAGGGTAGGGTTTAGGGTTATGGTTAGGCTTAGGGTTAGGGCTAGGGTTAGAGCTAGGGTTAGGGCTAGGGTTTAGGGTTAGGGCTAGGGTTAGGGCTATGGTTAGAGTTAGGGTTTGGTTTAGGGACAGGGTTAGGGTTTAGAGTTAGGGTTATGGTTAGGGCTAGCGTTAGTGTTACGGATAGGGTTAGGGATAGGGTTTAGCTTTAGGGTTAGGGCTAGGATTGAGAGTTAGGGTTAGGGTTAAGACTAGAGTTAGGGTTAGGGTTTAGGGTTTAAAGTTAGGGTTAGGGATAGGTTTAGAGAAAGGTCTATGGTTAGGGCTAGGGTTAGGGTTTGAGTTAGGGCTAGGGTTAGGGTTTAGTGTTAGGGTTTAGGGTTAGGGATAGTGTTAAGTTTAGGGTTTAGGGTTAGGGTTAAGGTTAGGGTTTGCGTTCAGGGTTAGGGTTTAGGGTTAGAGTTAGGGTTTAGGGTTGTGGTTAGTGTTAGGGTTAAGGATACGGTTAGGGTGAGGGTTAGGGTTTAGAGTCACGGTAAGGGTTAGGGCTAGGGTTAGAGTTAGGGTTAGGACTAGGGTTAGGGATAGGGTGAGGGTTAGGAATAGGGTTTACATTTAGGGTTAGGGTTAGGGATCGGGTTAGGGTTTCGGGTTAGGGTTTAGGGCTAGGGTTAGGGCTAGGGATAGGGTTAGGGCTAGGGTTTTGGTTAGGGTTAGGGCTAAGGTTAGGGTTAGGGTTAGGGATAGAGTTAGGGTTTAGGGTTAGGATTATGGTTAGGGTTAATGTTTGGGCTAGGGTTAGGGCTAGGGTTATGGTTAGGGTTTAGGGTTAGGGCTAGGGTCAGGGCTAGGGTTATGGTTAGGGCTTGGGCTAGGGTTAGGGTTACAGTTAGGTTTAGGGTTAGGATTAGGGATAGGGTTCGCGTTAGGGATAGGGTGTAGGGTTATTGATAGGGCTAGGGTTAGGGCTAGGGCTAGGGTCAGGGCTAGAGTTAGGATTTAGGGTTAGGGTTAGGGCTAGGATTTATTGCTAGGGATAGGGTTACGGCTAGGGTTAGGGCTAGGTTAGGGATAGGGTTAGGGATAGGGTTTAGAGTTAGGGTTAGGGTCAGGGTTAGGATTATGGTTTAGAGTTAGGGTTAGGGCTAGGGTAAGGGTTAGGGCTATTGTTAGGGTTAGGACTAGGATTAGGGTTACTGTTAGGGTTAGTCCTAGGGTTAGGGATAGGGTTTAGGGTTAGGGCTAGTGTTAGGATTTAGGGTTTGGGTTAGGGATAGGGTGAAGGTTAGGGTAAGGGTTAGGGCTACGGTTAGGGTTAGGGCTAGGGTTAGGGCTAGGGTTAAGGCAAGGGTTAGGTTTAGGGTTAGGGCTAGGGTTAGGGTGTAAGGTTAGGGCTAGGGTTATGGTTAGGGCTAGGGTTAGGGCTAGGGTTAGGGATACAGTTAGGGTTTAGGGTTAGGGTTATGGTTAGGGTTAATTTTTGGGCTAGGGTTAGGGCTAGGGTTATGGTTTAGGGTTAGGGCTAGGGTTATGGTTAGGGCTTGGGCTAGGGTCAGGGTTTAGAGTTAGGGTTAGGGTAAGGGTTAGGGCTATTGTTAGGGTTAGGGCTAGGGTTAGGGTTATGGCTAGGGTTAGTCCTAGGGTTAGGGATAGGGTTAGGGTTTAGGGTTAGTGTTAGGATTTAGGGTTTTGGTTAGGGATAGGGTGATGGTTAGGGTAAGGGTTAGGGCTTCGGTTAGTGTTAGGGCTAGGGTTAAGGCTAGGGATAGGTTTAGGTTTAGGGTTAGGATTAGGGATAGGGTTCGGGTTAGGGATAGGGTGTAGGGTTAGGGTTATTGATAGGGCTAGGGTTTGGGCTAGGGATAGGGCAAGGGTCAGGGCTAGAGTTAGGATTTAGGGTTAGGGCTAGGATTTAGGGTTAGGGTAAGGGTTAGGGCTAGGGCTAGGGATAGGGTTAGGGTGAGGGCTAGGGTTAGGGCTAGGGATAGGTTTAGGGTTTAGAGTTAGGGTTGAGAGTTAGGGTTAAGACTAGAGTTAGGGTTAGGGCTAGGGTTAGGGATAGGGTTTAAAGATAGGGTTAGGGGTAGGGTTAGGGATAGGTTTAGAGTTAGGTCTATGGTTAGGGCTAGGGTAGGGTTACGGCTAGGGTTAGGGTTAGGTATAGGGTTAGAGATAGGGTTTAGAGTTAGGGTTAGGGATAGGGTTCGGGAAAGGGTTAGGGCTAGGGTTAGTGCTATGGTTAGGGTTAGGGCTAGGGTTAGGATTAGGGTTTAGAGTTAGGGTTAGGGCTAGGGCTATTGTTAGGGTTAGGGCTAGGATTAGGGTTACGGTTAGGGTTAGTCCTAGGGTTAGGGTTAGGGCTAGTGTTAGGATTTAGGGTTTGGGTTAGGGATAGGGTGAGTGTTAGGGTTAGGGCTACGGTTAGGGCTAGGGTTAGGGCTAGGGTTAAGGCAAGGGTTAGGTTTAGGGTTAGGGTTCGGGATAGGGTGTAGGGTTAGGGCTAGGGTTAGGGCTAGGGTTAGGGCTAGGGTTAGGGCTAGAGTTAGGGTTTAGGGTTAGGGCTAGGGTTAGGATTTAGGGTTAGGGATAGGGTAAGGGCTAGGGTTAGGGCTAGGGTTAGGGCTAGGGTTAGGTTGAGGGCTAGGGTTAGGGTTAGGGCTAGGGTTAGGGTTTAGGGTTAGGTTTAGAGTTTAGAGTTAGGGTTGAGAGTTAGGGTTAGGGTTAAGACTAGAGTTAGGGTTAGGGTTTAGGGTTTAAAGTTAGGGTTAGGGATAGGTTTACAGTTAGGTCTATGGTTAGGGCTAGGGTTAGGGCTAGGGTTAGGATTAGGGTTTAGAGTTAGGGTTAGGGATAGGGTTAGGGTAAGGGTTAGGGAAAGGGTTAGGGCTAGTGCTATGGTTAGGTTTAGGGCTAGGGTTAGAGCTAGGGTTAGGGATAGGGTAAGGGTTAGGGTAAGGGTTTAGAGTTAGGGTTAGAGCTAGGGCAAGTGTTAGGGTTAGGGTGATGGTTAGGGCTAGGGTTAGTGTTACGGATAGGGTTAGGGATAGGGTTTAGCTTTAGGGTTAGGGACAGGGTTAGGGTTTAGAGTTTGGGTTAGGCTTAGGGCTAGGGTAGGGTTTAGGGTTAGGCTTAGGGTTAGTGCTAGGGTTAGAGCTAGGGTTAGGGCTAGGGTTAGGGCTAGGGTTAGAGTTAGGGTTTGGTTTAGGGACAGGGTTAGGGTTTAGAGTTAGGGTTATGGTTAGGGCTAGGGTTAGGGTTAGTGTTAGGGTTAGGCTTAGGTTTAAGGTTAGGCTTAGGGTTTGGGCTAGGGTTATGGTTTAGGGTTAGGTTTAGGGTTAGGGATAGGGTGAGGGTTAGGGCTAGGGTTAAAGTTTAGGGTTATCGTTAGGGTTCGGGCTAGGGTTAGGGCTAGGGTTAGTGATAGGGTTAGGGCTAGGGTAAGGGTTAGGGCTAGGGTTAGTGCTAGGGTTAGGGCTAGGGTTAGGGCTAGAGTTAGGGTTAGGTTTAGGGCTAAGGTTAGGGCTAGGGATAGAGTTAGGGTTAGGTTTAGGGCTAGGGTTAGGGCTAGGGATAGAGTTAGGGTTAGGGCTAGGGTTAGGTTTAGGGCTAGGGTTAGGGCTAGGGTTAGGGATAGAGTTAGGGTTTAGGGTTAGGATTAAGGTTAGGGTTAATGTTTGGGCTAGGGTTAGGGTTAAGGCTAGGGTTATGGCTAGGTTTATGGTTTAGGGCTAGGTCTAGGGCTAGGATTATGGTTAGGGTCAGGGTTAGGATTAGGGTTAGGGTAAGGGCTATTGTTAGGGTTAGGGCTAGGGTTACGGTTAGGGCTAGGGTTAGTCCTAGGGTTAGGGATAGGGTTTAGGGTTAGGGCTAGTGTTAGGATTTAGGGTTTGGGTTAGGGTGAGGGGAAGGGTTAGGGCTACGGTTAGGGCTAGGGTTAGGGCTAGTGTTAGGTTTAGGGTTAGGGCTAGGATTAGGGATAGGGTTAGGGTTCGGGGTAGGGTGTAGGGTTATGGTTAGGGCTAGGGTTAAAGATAGGGTTAGGGCTAGAGTTAGGATTTAGGGTTAGGGTTAGGGCTAGGGTTAGGATTTAGGGTTAGGGTAAGGGTTAGGGCTAGGGTTAGGGCTAGGGCAAGTGTTAGGGTTAGGGTGATGGTTAGGGCTAGGGTTAGTGTTACGGATAGGGTTAGGGATAGGGTTTAGCTTTAGGGTTAGGGACAGGGTTAGGGTTTAGAGTTTGGGTTAGGCTTAGGGCTAGGGTAGGGTTTAGGGTTAGGGTTAGGCTTAGGGTTAGTGCTAGGGTTAGAGCTAGGGTTAGGGCTAGGGTTAGGGCTAGGGTTAGAGTTAGGGTTTGGTTTAGGGACAGGGTTAGGGTTTAGAGTTAGGGTTATGGTTAGGGCTAGGGTTAGGGTTAGTGTTAGGGTTAGGCTTAGGTTTAAGGTTAGGCTTAGGGTTTGGGCTAGGGTTATGGTTTAGGGTTAGGTTTAGGGTTAGGGATAGGGTGAGGGTTAGGGCTAGGGTTAAAGTTTAGGGTTATCGTTAGGGTTCGGGCTAGGGTTAGGGCTAGGGTTAGTGATAGGGTTAGGGCTAGGGTAAGGGTTAGGGCTAGGGTTAGTGCTAGGGTTAGGGCTAGGGTTAGGGCTAGAGTTAGGGTTAGGTTTAGGGCTAAGGTTAGGGCTAGGGATAGAGTTAGGGTTAGGTTTAGGGCTAGGGTTAGGGCTAGGGATAGAGTTAGGGTTAGGGCTAGGGTTAGGTTTAGGGCTAGGGTTAGGGCTAGGGTTAGGGATAGAGTTAGGGTTTAGGGTTAGGATTAAGGTTAGGGTTAATGTTTGGGCTAGGGTTAGGGTTAAGGCTAGGGTTATGGCTAGGTTTATGGTTTAGGGCTAGGTCTAGGGCTAGGATTATGGTTAGGGTCAGGGTTAGGATTAGGGTTAGGGTAAGGGCTATTGTTAGGGTTAGGGCTAGGGTTACGGTTAGGGCTAGGGTTAGTCCTAGGGTTAGGGATAGGGTTTAGGGTTAGGGCTAGTGTTAGGATTTAGGGTTTGGGTTAGGGTGAGGGGAAGGGTTAGGGCTACGGTTAGGGCTAGGGTTAGGGCTAGTGTTAGGTTTAGGGTTAGGGCTAGGATTAGGGATAGGGTTAGGGTTCGGGGTAGGGTGTAGGGTTATGGTTAGGGCTAGGGTTAAAGATAGGGTTAGGGCTAGAGTTAGGATTTAGGGTTAGGGTTAGGGCTAGGGTTAGGATTTAGGGTTAGGGTAAGGGTTAGGGCTAGGGTTAGGGCTAGGGATAGGGTTAGGGTGAGGGCTAGGGCTAGGGATAGGGTTTAGGGTTAGGGTTAGGTTTAGGGTTTAGAGTTAGGGTTAGGGTTGAGAGTTAGGGTTAAGACTAGAGTTAGGGTTAGGGCAAGGGTTAGGGATAGGGTTTAGGGTTAGGGTTTAAAGTTAGGGTTAGGGAAAGGTTTAGAGTTAGGTCTATGGTTAGGACTAGGGTTAGGGATAGGGTTTAGGGTTAGGGATAGGGTTAGGGTTTAGAGTTAGGGATAGGGTTAGGTTAAGGGTTAGGGAAAGGGTTAGGGGTAGGGTTAGTGCTATGGTTAGGGTTAGGGCTAGGGTTAGGGATAGGGTAAGGGTTAGGGCTTGGGTTAGGGTAAGGGTTTAGAGTCAGGGTTAGAGTTAGGGCAAGTGTTAGGGTTAGGGTGATGGTTAGGGCTAGGAAGAGTGTTACGGATAGGGTTAGGGATAGGGTTTAGCTTTAGGGTTAGGGACAGGGTTAGGGATAGGGTTTAGAGTTTGGGTTAGGGTTATGGTTAGGGTTAGGCTTAGGGCTATGGTTTAGGGTTATGGTTAGGCTTAGGGCTAGGGCTAGAGTTAGGGTTTAGGGTTAGGGCGAGGGTTAGGGCTAGGGTTAGGGTTTGGTTTAGGGACAGGGTTAGGGTTTAGAGTTAGGGTTATGGTTAGGGTTAGTGTTAGGCTTAGGGTTAAGGTTTGGCTTAGGGTTTGGGCTAGGGTTAGGGCTAGGGTAAGGGCTAGGGTTATGGTTTAGGGTTTGGTTTAGGGCTAGGGTTCAGGGTTAGGGTTAGGGATAGGGTGAGGGTTAGGGATAGGGTTTAGGGCTAGGGTTAGTGCTAGGGTTAGGGTTAAGGCTAGGGTTAGAGTTAGCGTTAGGTTTAGGGCTAGGGTTAGGGCTAGGGATAGAGTTAGGGCTAGGGTTAGGTTTAGGGCTAGGGTTAGGGTTAGGGATAGAGTTAGGGTTAGGGTTTAGGGTTAGGATTATGGTTAGGGTTAATGTTTGGGCTAGGGTTAGGGCTAGGGTTAGGGCTAGGGTTATGGTTTAGGGTTAGGGTGAGGTCAAGGGCTAGGGTTATGGTTAGGGTCAGGATTAGGGTTAGGGTAAGGGTTAGGGTTAGGGCTATTGTTAGGGTTAGGGCTAGGGTTACGGTTAGGGCAAGGGTTAGTCCTAGGGTTAGGGTTAGGGATAGGGTTTAGGGTTAGGGCTAGTGTTAGGATTTAGGGTTTGGGTTAGGGATAGGGTTAGGGCTAGGGGTAGGTTTAGGGTTAGGGCTAGGGTTAGGGCAAGGATTAGGGATAGGGTTAGGGTTCGGGTTAGGGTTCGGGTGTAGGTTTAGGGCTAGTTTTAGGGTTATGGTTAGGGCTAGGGTTAGGGCTAGAGTTAGGATTTAGGGTTTGGATTTAGGGTTAGGGATAGGGTTAGGGTAAGGGCTAGGGTTGGGGCTAGGGATAGGGTTAGGGTGAGGGCTAGGGTTTAGGGTTAGGTTTAGGGTTAGGGTATAGAGTTAGGGTTAGGGTTGAGAGTTAGGGTTAAGACTAGAGTTAGGGTTAGGGATAGGGTTTAGGGTTTAAAGTTAGGGTTAGGGATAGGTTTAGAGTTAGGTCTATGGTTAGGGCTAGGGTTAGGATTAGGGATAGGGTTAGGGTTTAAAGTTAGGGTAAGGGTTAGGGTTTGGGAAAGGGTTAGGATTAGGGCTAGGGTTAGGGTTAGGGTCAGGGTTAGGATTAGGGTTTACAGTTAGGGTTAGGGCTAGGGTAAGGGTTAGGGCTATTGTTAGGATTAGGGTTTAGAGTTAGGGGTAGGGCTAGGGTAAGGGTTAGGGCTATTGTTAGGGTTAGGGCTAGGGTTACGGTTAGGGTTAGTCCTAGGGTTAGGGATAGGGTTAGGGCTAGTGTTAGGATTTAGGGTTTGGGTTAGGCTTATGGATAGGGAAGTCAGGGTTAGGGTAAGGGTTAGGGCTACGGTTAGGGCTAGGGTTAGGGTTAAGGCTAGGGTTAGGTTTAGGGTTCGGGATAGGTTGTTGTGTTAGGGCTAGGGTTAGGGCTAGGGATAGGGTTAGGATTTAGGGTTAGGGATAGGGTTAGGGCTAGGGCTAGGGTTAGGGTGAGGGCTAGGGTTAGGGCTAGGGATATGGTTTAGGGTTAAGGTTTAGGGTTGAGAGTTAGGGTTAGGGTTAGGACTAGAGTTAGGGTTAGGGATAGGGTTAGGGTTTAAAGTTAGGGTTAGGGATAGGTTTAGAATTAGGTCTATGGTTAGGGCTAGGGTTAGGGCTAGGGTTAGGATTAGGGATAGGGTTTAGAGTTAGGGTTAGGGAAAGGGTTAGGGCTAGGGTTAGTGCTATGGTTGGGGTTAGGGATAGGGATAGGGTAAGGGTTAGGGCTTGGGTTAGGGTTCAGAGTTAGGGTTAGAGTTAGATTTAGCGCAAGTGTTAGGGTTAGGGTTAGGTTGATGGTTAGTGCTAGGGTTAGGGTTACGGATAGGGTTAGGGATAGGGTTTAACTTTAGGGTTAGGGACAGGGTTAGGGTTTAGAGTTTGGGTTAGGGTTATGGTTAGGGTTAGGCTTAGGGCTAGGGTAGGGATTAGGGTTATGGTTAGGCTTAGGGTTAGGGCTAGGGTTAGAGGTAGGGTTAGGGCTAGGGTTTAGGGTTAGGGCTAGAGTTAGGGTTTGGTTTAGGGACAGGGTTAGGGTTTAGAGTTAGGGTTATGGTTAGGGCTAGTGTTAGGGTTAGGCTTAGGGTTAAGGTTAGGCTTAGGGTTTGGGCTAGGGTTAGGGCTAGGGTAAGGGCTAGGGTTATGGTTTAGGGTTACGTTTAGGGTTAGGGCTAGGGTTAGGGTTAAAGTTTAGGGTTATCGTTAGGGTTAGGGCTAGGGTTAGGGCTAGGGTTAGTGATAGGGTTAGGGCTAGGGTTAGGGTTAGGGCTAGTGTTAGAGTTAGGGCTAGGGTTAGGTTAAGGGCTAGGGTTAGAGTTAGGGTTAGGGCTAGAGTTAGGGTTAGGGATAGGGTTTAGGGTTAGGGCTAGGGTTTAATGTTAGGGTTTAGGGTTAGGGTTATTGTAAGGGTTAGGGCTAAGGCTAGGGTTTAGGGTAAGGGTTAGGATTTAGGGTTAGGGATAGAGCTAGGGTTTAGGGTTAGGGATTGGGTTAGGGATAGGGTTAGGGTTTCGGGTTAGGGTTAGTGCTAGGGTTAGGGCTAGGGTTAGTCTTAGGGTTTAGAGTTAGGGTTAGTGCTATGGTTAGGGCTAGGGTTAGTGCTAGGGTTAGGATTTAGGGTTAGGGTAAGGGTTATGGTTAAGGTTAGGGCTATGGTTATGGCTAGGGTTAGGTTTTAGGGTTAGGGTTAGGTTTAGGGTTTATAGTTAGGGTTAGGGTTGAGAGTTAGGGTTAGGTTTAGGATTATTGTTAGGGTTAGGGTTTAGGGTTAGGGTTTAGAGTTAGGGTTAGGGTTTAGTGCTAGGGTTAGGGCATGGGTTAGGTTTAGGGTTTAGGGTTAGGGATAGGGTTTAGGGTTAGGGTTTAGGTTAGGGTTTAGGGTTATGGTTAGGGTGAGGGTTAGGGATAGGGTTAGGTTTAGGGTTTGTAGAGTTACGGTTATTGCTAGGGTTAAAGTTAGGGTTAGGGATAGGGAGAGGGTTAGTGATAGGGTTAGGGTTTACATTTAGGGTTAGGGATAGGATTAGAGTTAGGATTAGGTTTAGGGTTAAGGTTAGGGTTTAGGGTTAGGGCTAGGGTTAGGGCTAGGCTTTTGGTTAGGGCTAGGGCTAAGGTTAGGGATAGAGTTAGGGTTAGGGTTATGGTTAGGGTTAATGTTTGGGCTAGGGTTAGGGCTAGGGTTATGGTTTAGGGTTAGGGTTGTGGTTAGGGTTAGGGCTTGGGCTAGGGCTATTGTTAGGGTTAGGGCTAGGGTTACGGTTAGGGATAGGTTTAGGGTTTAGGGTTAGTGTTAGGATTTAGGGTTTGGGTTAGGGATAGGGTTAGGGTAAGGGTTAGGGCTACGGTTAGAGTTAGGGTTAAAGCTAGGGTTAGGGATAGGGTTAGGGCTAGGGTTCGGGATAGGGTGTATGGTTAGGGATAGGGTTAGGGCTAGAGTTAGGGTTAGAGTTAGGGCTAGGGTTAGGGCTAGGGCAAGGGTCAGGGTTTAGGGATAGGGGTATTGTTAGGGTTAGGGCTAAGGCTAGCGTTAGGGATAGGGTTAGGATTAGGGTTTAGGGTAAGGGTTAGGGTTAATCCTAGGGTTAGGGATACAGTTAGGGTTAGGGTTTAGGGTTAGAGTTAGGAATTAGGGTTAGGGTAAGGTTTAGGGTTTAGAGTTAGGGTTAGGGTTGAGAGTTAGGGTTAAGACTAGAGTTAGGGTTAGGGATAGGTTTAGAGTTAGGTCTATGGTTAGGGCTAGGGTTAGGGTTTGAGTTAGGGCTAGGGTTAGGATTAGGGTTTAGTGTTAGGGTTAGGGCAAGGGTTAGGGCTAGGGTTAGTGCTATGGTTAGTGCTAGGGTTAGGGTTTAGAGTTAGGGTTAGGGCAAGGGTTAGGGCTAGGGTTAGGGCTAGGGTGAGGGTTAGGGATAGGGTTTAGCTTTAGGGTTAGGATTAGGGATAGGGACAGGGTTAGGGTTTAGAGTTTGGGTTATGGTTAGGGTTAGGCTTAGGGCTAGGGTTTAGGGTTATGGTTAGGCTTAGGGCTAGGGTTAGAGCTAGGGTTAGGGCTAGGGTTTAGGGCTAGAGTTAGGGAAAGGTTTAGGGACAGGGTTAGGGTTTAGAGTTAGTGTTAGGGTTATGGTTAGGGCTAGGGTTTAGGGTTAGGGCTTGGGTTCAGGGTTAGGGTTTGGGGTTATAGTTAGGGCTAGGGTTAGGGCTAGGACTAGGGTTAAAGTTTAGGGTTATCGTTAGGGTTAGGGCTAGTGTTAGGCTTAGGGTTAGGGTAAGGCTTAGGGCTAGGGTTAGGGTAAGGGCTAGGGTTTAGGGTTAGGGCTAGGTATAGGGTTCAGTGTTAGGGGTTATCGTTAGGGTTAGGGCTAGGGTTAGGGCTAGGACTAGGGTTAAAGTTTAGGGTTATCGTTAGGGTTAGGGCAAGGGTTAGGGCTAGGGTTAGGGCTAGGTTTAAGGCTAGGGCTAGAGTTAGGGTTTAGGGCTAGGGTTAAGGTTAGGATTTAGGGTTAGGGTTAGGGTTATTGTAAGGGTTAGGGCTAGGGTGAGGGATAGGGTCAGGGTTAGGGATAGGGTTAGGATTAGGGTTTAGGGTAAGCGTTAGGGTTAATGCTAGGGTTAGGGATAAAGTTAGGGTTTATGGTTAGGGTTTAGGGTTAGGGATTGGGTTAGGGGTAGTGCTAGGGTTAGGGCTAGGGTTAGTCTTAGGGTTTAGAGTTAGGGTTAGTGCTAGGGTTAGGGCTAGGGTTAGAGATAGGGTTAGGGTTTCGGGTTAGTCTTAGGGTTTAGATTTAGGGTTCGTGCTAGGGTTAGGATTAGAGTTAGGGTCTGGATTTAGGGTTAGGGATAGGGTTAGGGTAAGGGTTAGGGCTAGGGTTAAGGCTAGGGTTAGGGTTAAGGCTAGGGTTAAGGTTAGGGTTAGGGATAGGGTTTAGGGTTAGGTTTAGGGTTTAGAGTTAGGGTTGAGAGTTAGGTTTAGGGTTAGGGTTAAGACTAGAGTTAGGGTTAGGGTTTAGGCTTAGGGTTTAAAGTTAGGGTTAGGGATAGGTTTAGAGTTAGGTCTATGGTTAGGGCTAGGGCTAGGGTTAGGGATAGGGTTAGGATTAGGGATAGGGTTTAGGGTTAGGGATAGGGTTAGGGTTTTGAGTTAGGGTTAGGGATAGGGTAAGGGTTAGGGCAAGGGTTAGGGCTAGGGTTAGTGCTATGGTTAGGGTTAAGTTTAGGGCTAGGGTTAGGGATAGGGTAAGGGTTAGTGCTTGGGTTAGGGTTAGCGTTTAGGGTTAGAGTTAGGGCAAGGGATAGGGCTAGGGTTAGGGTGAGGGTTAGGGATAGGTTTAGGTTTAGCTTTAGGGTTAGGGACAGGGTTAGGGTTTAGAGTTTGGGTTAAGGTTATGGTTAGGCTTAGGGCTAGGGTAGGGTTTAGGGTTAGGGTTATGGTTAGGCTTAGGGTTAGGGCTAGGGTTAGTGTTAGAGTTAGGGCTAGGGTTATGGTTTGGCTTAGTGCTAGGGTTAGAGCTATGGTTAGGGTTAGAGTTAGGGCTAGGGTTTAGGGCTAGGGTTAGAGTTAGGTTTAGGGACAGGGTTAGGGTTTAGAGTTAGGGTTAGGGCTAGGGTTAGGCTTAGGGCTAGGGTAAGGGCTGGGGTTATGGTTTAGGGTTAGGGCTAGGTCTAGGGTTAGGGTTCAGGGTTAGGGATAGGGTTAGGGGTTATCGTTAGGGTTAGGGCTAGGGTTAGGGCTAAAGTTTAGGGTTATCGTTAGGGTTAGGGCTAGTGTTAGGGTTAGTGATAGGGTTAGGGTAATGGTTAGGGTTTAGGGTTAGGGCTAGGATTTAGGGTTAGGGTTATTGTAAGGGTTAGGGATAGGGTTTAGGGAAAGGGTTAGGGTTAATGCTAGGGTTAGGGATAGAGTTAGGGTTAAGGGTTAGTGTTTAGGGTTAGGGATTGGGTTAGGGATAGGGTTTCAGGTTAGGGATATGGTTAGTGCTAGGGTTAGGGCTAGGGTTAGTCTTAGGGTTTAGAGTTAGGGTTAGTGCTAGGGTTAGGGTAAGGTTTAGGGTTAGGGCTAGGGATTAGGGCTAGGGTTAGTGCTATGGTTAGGGTTTAGGGTTAGGGTTGAGAGTTAGGGTTAGGGTTTAGAGTTAGGGTTAGGGTTGAGAGTTAGGGATAGGGTTAAGACTAGAGTTAGGGTTAGGGTTTAGGGTTAGGGTTTAAAGTTAGAGTTAGGGTTAGGGATAGGTTTAGAGATAGGGCTAGGGTTAGGATTAAGGATAGGGTTTAGGGTTAGGGATAGGGTTAGGGTTTAGAGTTAGGGATAGGGTTAGGTTTAATGAAAGGGTTAGGGTTAGTGCTATGGTTAGGGTTTTGGTTAGGGTTAGGGCAAGGGTTTAGAGTTAGGGTTAGGGCAAGGGTTAGGAATAGAGTTAGGGCTAGGGTTAGGGCAAGTGTTAGGGATAGGGTTTAGCTTTAGGGTTAGGGTTTAGAGTTTGGGTTAGGGTAAGGGTTAGGGTTTGGGAAAGGGTTAGTGCTATGGTTAGGGCTAGGGTTTAGGGTTAGGATTTAGGGTTAAGGTTAGGGTTTAGGGTTAGGGCTAGGGTTTAGGGTTAGGGTTATGGTTATTCTTAGGGCTAGGCTTAGGGTTTAGGGTTAGGGCTAGGGTTAGGTTTAGGGACAGGGTTTAGAGTTAGGGTTATGGTTAGGGTTAGTGTTAGGGTTTAGAGTTAGGGTTAGGGTTAGGGAAAGGGTTAGGGTTAGTGCTATGGTTAAGGTTAGGGCTAGGGTTTAGGGTTAGGATTTAGGGTTAGGATTTAGGGTTAAGGTTAGGGTTAGGGCTAGGGTAAGGGTTTAGGGTTTGGGTTAGGGTTTAGGATTAGGGTAAGGGTTAGGGGTATGGTTAGGGTTAGGGTTTAGCGTTAGGGTTTATTTTCAGGGTTAGGGTTTAGGTTAGGGTAAGGGTTACTGTTTAGGGTTATGGTTAGTGTTAGGGCTAGGTTTAGGGATAGGGTGAGGGATAGGGTTAGGGTTTACATTTAGGGTTAGGGCTAGGGTTAGAGTTAGGATTAGGTTTAGGGTTAAGGTTAAAGTTTAGGGTTAGGGTTAAAGCTAGTGTTAGGGGTAGGGTTTTGGTTAGGGTTAGGGCTACGGTTAGGGCTAGAGTTAGGGTTTAGGGTTATGGTTAGGGTTAATGTTTGGGCTAGGGTTAGGGCTAGGGTTATGGTTAGGGGTTAGGGTTAAGGTTAGGGGTTAGGGTTAGGGTTATTGTTACGGTTACGGTTAGGGCTAGGGTTACGGTTAGGGCTAGGGTTTAGGGCTAGTGTTAGGGTTTAGGGGTTTGGGTTAGGGATAGGGTTAGGGTTAAGGGTTAGGGATAGGGCTAGGGTTATGGTTAGGGCTAGGGTTAACGCTAGGGCTCGGGTTAGGGCTAGAGTTAGGGTTTAGGGTTAGAGTTAGGGCTAGGGTTTAGAGTTAGGGTTAGGGTTAGGGATAGAGTTAGGGTTAGGGTTTAGGGTTAGGGATTCGGGTTAGGGTTAGTCTTAGGGTTTAGAGTTAGGGTTAGGGCTAGGGTTAGAGTTAGGATTATGGTTAGGGTAAGGGTTAGGGCTAGGTTTAGAGTTAGGGATAGGATTAGGGTTAGGGTTTAGGGATAGGGTTAGGGTTAGGGTAAGGGTTAGGGGAAGGGTTAGTGTTAGGGCTAGGGTTAGGCTAGGGATAGGGTTAGGGTTAGGGTAAGAGTTAGGGCAAGGGTTATGGTTATGGTTAGGGCTAGGGTTTCGGGTTATGGTTAGGCTTAGGGCCAGGGTTAGAGCTAGGGTTAGTGTTAGAGTTAGGGCTAGGGTTATGGTTAGGCTTAGGGTTAGTGCTAGGGTTAGAGCTATGGTTAGGGTTAGAGTTAGGGCTAGGGTTAGAGTTAGGTTTAGGGACAGGGTTAGGGTTTAGAGTTAGGGTTAGTGTTAGGGTTAGGCTTAGGGCTAGGGTTAGGGCTAGGGCTGGGGTCAGGGTTATGGTTTAGGGTTAGGTTTAGGGTTAGGTCTAGGGTTAGGGTTCAGGGTTAGGGTTTGGGGTTATCGTTAGGGTTAGGGCTAGTGTTAGGGATATGGTTAGGGTTAGGGCTAGGGTTAAAGTTTAGGGTTATCGTTAGGGTTAGGGCTAGTGTTAGGGTTAGTGATAGGGTTAGGGTAACGGTTAGGGTTTAGGGTTAGGATTTAAGGTTAGGGTTATTGTAAGGGTTAGGGCTAGGGTTTAGGGTAAGGGTTAATGTTAGGGTTAGAGTTAGGGTTAAGGGTTAGTGTTTAGGGTTAGGAATTGGGTTAGGGATAGGGTTAGGGTTTCGGGTTAGGGATAGGGTTAGTGCTAGGGTTAGGGCTAGGGTTAGTCTTAGGGTTTAGAGTTAGGGTTAGTGCTAGGGTTAGGGCTAGGGTTAGAGTTAGGGTTAGGATTAGGGTTAGGGTAAGGTTTAGGGTTAGGGAAGGGATTAGGGTTAGGGCTAGGACTATGGTTAGGGTTTAGGGTTAGGGTTGAGAGTTAGGGTTTAGAGTTAGGGTTAGGGTTGAGAGTTAGGGTTAGGGTTAAGACTAGAGTTAGGGTTTAGGGTTAGGGTTTAAAGTTAGAGTTAGGGATAGGTTTAGAGTTAGGTCTAGGGTTAGGGATAGGGTTAGGATTAGGGATAGGGTTTAGGGATAGGGTTTAGAGTTAGGGTTAGTGCTATGGTTAGGGTTTTGGCAAGGGTTAGGGCAAGGGTTAGGGCTAGGGTTTAGAGATAGGGTTAGGGCAAGGGTTAGGGCTAGGGCAAGTGTTAGGGTTAGGGATAGGGTTTAGCTTTAGGGTTAGGGACAGGGTTAGGGTTTAGAGTTTGGGTTAGGGTAAGGGTTAGGGTTAGTGCTATGGTTAGGGTTAGGGCTAGGGTTAGGATTTAGGGTTAAGGTTAGGGTTTAGGGTTAGGGTTTAGGGTTATGGTTATTCTTAGGGCTAGGGTTAGGGCTAGGGTTTAGGTTAGGGCTAGGGTTAGGTTTAGGGCCAGGGTTTAGAGTTAGGGTTATGGTTAGGCCTAGTGTTAGGGTTTAGAGTTAGGGTTAGGGTAAGTGCTATGGTTAGGGCTAGGGTTTAGGGTTAGGATTTAGGGTTAGGACTTAGGGTTAATGTTAGGGTTTAGGGTTAGGGTAAGGGTTTAGGGTTTGGGTTTAGGATTAGGGTAAGGGGTATGGTTAGGGTTTAGGGTTAGGGATTCGGGTTAGTCTTAGGGTTTAGAGTTAGGGTTAGTGCTAGGGTTAGAGTTAGGGTTAGGATTATGGTTAGGGTAAGGGTTAGGGCTAGGGATAGGTTTAGAGTTAGGGATAGGATTAGGGTTAGGGATAGGGTTTAGGGATAGGGATAGGGTTAGGGCTAGGGTTAGGCTAGGGATAGGGTAAGGGTTAGGGCTTGGGTTAGGGTTTAGAGTTAGGGTAAGAGTTAGGGCAAGGGTTAGGGTTAGGGCTAGGGTTTCGGGTTATGGTTAGGCTTAGGGCCAGGGTTAGAGCTAGGGTTAGTGTTAGGGCTAGGGTTATGGTTAGGCTTAGGGTTAGTGCTAGGGTTAGAGCTATGGTTAGGGTTAGAGTTAGGGCTAGAGTTAAGTTTAGGGACAGGGTTAGGGTTTAGAGTTAGGGTTAGTGTTAGTCTTAGGGCTAGGGTTAGGGCTAGGGTTAGGGCTGGGGTTAGGGTTATGGTTTAGGGTTAGGTCTAGGGTTAGGGTTCAGGGTTAGGGGTTATCGTTAGGGTTAGGGCTAGTGTTAGGGATATGGTTAGGGTTAGGGTTAAAGTTTAGGGTTATCGTTAGGGTTAGGGCTAGTGTTAGGGTTAGTGATAGGGTTAGGGTAACGGTTAGGGTTTAGGGCTAGGGTTAGGATTTAAGGTTAGGGTTATTGTAAGGGTTAGGGCTAGGGATAGGGTTTAGGGTAAGGGTTAATGTTAGGGTTAGAGTTAGGGTTAAGGGTTAGTGTTTAGGGTTAGGAATTGGGTTAGGGATAGGGTTAGGGTTTCGGGTTAGGGTTAGTGCTAGGGTTAGGGTTAGTCTTAGGGTTTAGAGTTAGGGTTAGTGCTAGGGCTAGGATTAGGGATAGGGTTAGGGTAAGGTTTAGGGTTAGGGAAGGGATTAGGGTTAGGACTATGGTTAGGGTTTAGGGTTAGGGTTGAGAGTTAGGGTTTAGAGTTAGGGTTAGGGTTGAGAGTTAGGGTTAGGGTTAAGACTAGAGTTAGGGTTTAGGGTTTAAAGTTAGAGTTAGGGATAGGTTTAGAGTTAGGGCTAGGGTTAGGGATAGGGTTAGGATTAGGGATAGGGTTTAGGGTTAGGGTTAGGGTTTAGAGTTAGGGTTAGGGTAAGGGTTAGGGAAAGGGTTAGTGCTATGGTTAGGGTTTAGGCAAGGGTTAGGGCAAGGGTTAGGGCTAGGGTTTAGAGATAGGGTTAGGGCAAGGGTTAGGGATAGGGTTAGGGCTAGGGTTAGAGCAAGTGTTAGGGTTAGGGTTTAGCTTTAGGGACAGGGTTAGGGTTTAGAGTTTGGGTTAGGGTAAGGGTTAGGGTTAGTGCTATGGTTAGGGTTAGGGCTTAGGGTTAGGATTTAGGGTTAAGGTTAGGGTTTAGGGTTAGGGCTAGGGTTATGGTTATTCTTAGGGCTAGGGTTAGGGCTAGGGTTTAGGGTTAGGGACAGGGTTTAGAGTTAGGGTTATGGTTAGGGCTAGTGTTAGGGTTTAGAGTTAGGGTTAGGGTAAATGCTATGGTTAGGGCTAGGGTTTAGGGTTAGGACTTAGGGTTAATGTTAGGGTTTAGGGTTAGGGCTAGGGTAAGGGTTTAGGGTTTGGGTTAGGGTTTAGGATTAGGGTAAGGGGTATGGTTAGGGTTTAGGGTTAGGGTTTCGGGTTAGGGTTTAGCGTTAGGGTTTATTTTCAGGGTTATGGTTTAGGTTAGGGCTAGGGTTTAGGGTTATGGTTAGTGTTAGGGCTAGGGTGAGGGATAGGGTTAGGGTTTACATTTAGGGTTAGGATTAGGTTTAAGGTTAGGGTTTAGGGTTAGGGCTAGGGTTAGGGCTACAGTTAGAGTTAGGGTTTAGGGTTATGGTTAGGGTTAATGTTTGGGCTAGGGTTAGGGCTAGGGTTATGGTTAGTGGTTAGGGCTAGGGTTAAGGTTAGGGCTAGGGTTTAGAGTTAGGGTTATTGTTAGGGTTACGGTTAGGGCTAGGGTTAGGGTTTAGGGTTAGGGCTAGGGTTACGGCTAGGGTTTAGGGTTAGTGTTAGGGTTTGGGTTAGGGTTAAGGCTAGCTTTAGCGTTAGGGTTAGGATTAGGGATAGGGTTAGGGATAGGGTTAGGGCTAGGGTTATGGTTAGGGCTAGGGTTAACGCTAGGGCTCGGGTTAGAGTTAGGGTTTAGGGTTAGGGCTAGGGTTAGGATTAGGGGTTAGAGTTAGGGCTAGGGTTCGGGTTAATGTTAGGGCTAGGGTTACAGTTAGGGCTAGGGTCAGGGCTAGGGTTACGGTTAGGGCTATGGTTAGGGTTAGAGTTTAGGGTTAGGGCTAGTGTTAGGGTTAGGGTTAAGGCTAGCTTTAGGGTTAGGGTTAGGGCTAGGATTAGGGATAGGGTTAAGGATAGGTTTAGGGCTAGGGTTAAGGCTAGGGCTAGAGTTAGGGTTTAGGGTTCGGGTTAGGGCTAGGGTTAGGGCAAGGGTCAGGGTTTAGGGTTATTGTTAGGGTTAGGATTAGGGTTTAGGGTAGGGGTTAGGGTTAATGCTAGGGTTACGGTTAGGGATAGAGTTAGGGTTAGGGTTTCGGGTTAGAGTTAGTCTTAGGGTTTAGAGTTAGGGTTAGTGCTAGGGTTAGGGCTAGGGTTAGGATTATGGTTAGGGTAAGGGTTAGGGCTAGGGATAGGTTTAGAGTTAGGGCTAGGGTTAGGGTTAGGGATAGGGTTAGGGTAAGGGTTAGGGTTAGGGCTAGCTTTAGGGCTAGGGTAAGGGTTTAGGGTTAGGGTTTCGGGTTAGTCTTAGGGTTTAGAATTAGGGTTAGGGCTAGGGTTAGAGTTAGGATTTAGGGTTAGTTATAGGGTTACGGTTAGGGCTAGGGTTAGGGAAAGGGTTTAGGGATAGGGTTAGGTTTAGGGTTTAGAGTTAGGGTTGAGAGTTAGGGTTAGAGTTAAGACTAGAGTTAGGGTTAGGGTTTAGGGTTAGAGTAAGGGTTTAAAGTTAGGGTTAGGGATAGGTTTAGATTTAGGGCTAGGGTTAAGGCTAGGGTTAGGATTAGGGTTAGAGATAGGGTTAGGGCAAGGGTTAGTGCTATGGTTAGGGTTATGGCTAGGGTTAGGGATAGGGTTTAGCTTTAGGGACAGGGCTAGGGTTAGGGTTAGGGATAGGGTTAGGATTAGGTTTAGGGTATAGGGTAAGGGTTAATGCTAGGGTTAGGGATAGAGTTAGGGTTTTGGGTTAGGGATAGGGTTAGTCTTAGGGTTAGGGTTCTAACGGCAATTGCCACACCATCGGCACTATTGCTGCACCATCAGCATAATTGCCGCTCCATCGGTTCCCAAACCATTGTCAAAACCAAACTGTATTCTAATGGCTTTGCCACACCATCGGCACAATTGCTGCACCATCGGCTCCCAAGCCATTGTCAAAACCAAACTGTATACTAACGGCTATTGCCGCACCATCGGCTCAACTGCCGCACCATCAACACATTTGCCATGCAATCGGCTTCCAAACCATTGTTTAAACCTATACGGTTTACTAACGGCTAATGCCACACCATGGGCACTATAGCCGCACCATCGATATTCTTTTCATCAACATCGGTATCAATTCTAGGTGAAACACTTTATCTATTGAATTCCCTTGTACCTCCATGTGAGCCGCCGCTACTACCCCGAGCATAAATCCAGGGAACAACGGTGGATGTTATTGGTGAAGATCTCGCTAGCTGGGTTCTAGTGGTCTCACATGGAGTAGGCATCTGGATTTATTGTCAACCCACACAAGTGCACTTGGAATTAGATACAGGAAGAGTCATTTCGGACTTATAGCTTCTGCTATCATGCAGCATGGACAGAGGACCTCATTCAGAGTCGGTCGTTGCGGCCGCACGGTCGTACGGCCAATGACCGCAAATTCCGATCGTACGGCAGATCGATTGTAAACAAAGTGATGCCCATTCATTAGCACTGCACCTCCTCTAGCTACCGACTGATCTGATCGAACGAAACAATCGTATTCAGGCACTGTCAGTCGTTGTATGCTAATTATGTTCTGATGTTTGCGGCTGTATGTGTTGTTTTGATGGTCACATGTCATGTTTTCATGGACTATCGATCAGCTTGTTATGAGCTTGTTGTCAATTATCTAATTAAGAGTGTTTAACTCTTGCTGTTCTTGAAAACAATTTTTTTTATCATGTGTCAATAAACTTTATTGTTCATTTCGTGGGTGTTTTCTCCGTTCTCTTTTTTTTAACACAATTTAAAAAACAAAGTAAGATTTATTATCTGTGAATGTGTGTTATCTTTAAAAATACATGTGCATTTTGCATTAGGATCATTTGCACTCTTATGTTTGCAATTGCACACTGCGTGTTGTAGCCAATCAAATGTGACCTTATTTTTCAGGCCACATGATTAAAGGATTGGCCAATAGTGTTTTTTTTTGGAAACTGTGTAAATATTTTAGCCAATCATCTTTTTTTTAGCCCATGTATATTTCATGTTTTCTGAAAAATCAGCCATTGCCATCATGAGAGCCGCGGCCTTTACCAGGAGAGAATTGCTGATCCTGGTGAATATACTGGACAGGCGGATTACGTCCGCAGAGCCGCCCATTTCCAACCGCATAAAGCGGGTGGCCTATGCGGAGGTGAGGCAAACCCTGAGAAGTGCGGGATACAGGCGCAATATTGCGCAATTAGAGAGGCACTGGTCTGATCTGCGCCGCCGGTCGCCTGTACTTTTGATGAATTTGCGGGCGCAACTATGCAGACGTAAGTATGCATTTGTTTAAAAGTAATAATTAGTGGACTGTTAAAAATGTATGTTCATTTGCCAATTATTTTAGTCAATGTTAAAAAACCCTCCTGTATGTTGTCCCTATTGTCCTGAATGTGTAAAGTGTACTTGTATTGTGTAGCCGAAATTGAAAACTAATATATTATTTTTTTTTTATGTTTACATTTTAGAAGCACAGCGGAGACAGAGAAGGGCACGCAGAAATCAAAGAAATGCAGGTGCCAACCTGCAGCCCTCACCCTCACATTCACCATCTGCTGAACACAGCCCTCCCTCCCCACCACCATACTCCCCCAGTAACCCTCCCTCCCTCTTCCAATACTCCCCGAGTATTCCTCCCTCCCCTGCCCACTCATCCCAATTTTCCCAATATCCCCTCCCTTGGATATTTCCAGCTCTATTTCCCCTCCTACCATTCCCCCAACTCCAGATTATTCACCATCTCCTGCAGCATCTCTGGCGACATCTGGGGTTGTGCCACACCACTCTGAGGGTATGTGTTTTGTAATATGTTTTTTTTTTTTTTTTGGTGGTGTTATCCATGTATTTGTAAACATTTTTGGGCGTTGGTTTTTTTTTTGGTAATTTCAGTATGGGTGTCAAAATCATTGTGCAGTAATGCTGTTTTTCAAAATTGCGACCTTATGTTTTGTGCCTGGGCCTTTTTTTTTATTGGGCTTTTAAAAATGTTTTGTATTTTTTGGAAAAATGATTACATTAGGATTAATATTTTAGAATGTTAAAAAACATGTCACACAACTTGGCAAGGTGCTAGGAAACAAAGAAAATGGATCTCAGACTGCACATTCTGGACATATATATATAATTGGAGGTGCTACCTGTGGAGACCATTAATATATACACAAAGAAGAAATACAGGTGCACAACTCCAAATTAACTGATTATATATAAATAAATACATTTTGCAGTAAATACAATAGAGATTTTTGGCATAATCTTGGCCAAGCTTATGGGCCTGCCCACCATATCCGGGTAACCTCTTGTCGGGCAGGTCCCTAACATACTAAGGCTCAATTCCAGAGTGCAGGACACCCCCAAACTAGCCCAGCCAATCCACCCCAAAGCACCGCTCTAATAAGAAAAGTGAAGTGTTAAGAGCAGCCGCTGGCCGCATATAAAGCATAAAAATAAAAAAGTGAAATACATATATATAAAGGAAACAGACAGTGAAGTATTAAAATGTGTTAAAGGAAAATGTGTTATACTGCGGTGCCCTGAAGCAGATCAGCAAAGCAATCTAGGGGGACCCACACCCCAAAAATGAACCAAAGCTGCACTACACAGTCTAAATATCAGCAGGACTTACCTATTATTGTGCCTCTGACTGGTGTGCATATTACATTGCCAGACTCCATGCTGTAATCAATGTAGTAGAAGTGCTAGTCTAAGTGGGAAGTGGCTCAGGCTTCCCAGGTGTGCAAATCAATGCACTAATTAGGTTACAAAGAAAATAGATCTCAGACTGCATATTCTGGACATATATATATAATTGGAGGTGCTACCTGTGGAGACCATTAATATATACACAAAGAAGAAATACAGGTGCACAACTCCAAATTAACTGATTATATATAAATAAATACATTTTGCAGTAAATACAATAGAGGTTTTTGGCATAATCTTGGCCAAGCTTATGGGCCTGCCCACCATATCCGGGTAACCTCTTGTCGGGCAGGTCCCTAACATACTAAGGCTCAATTCCAGAGCGCAGGACACCCCCAAACTAGCCCAGCCAATCCACCCCAAAGCACCGCTCTAATAAGAAAAGTGAAGTGTTAAGAGCAGCCGCTGGCCGCATATAAAGCATAAAAATAAAAAAGTGAAATACATATATATAAAGGAAACAGACAGTGAAGTATTAAAATGTGTTAAAGGAAAATGTGTTATACTGCGGTGCCCTGAAGCAGATCAGCAAAGCAATCTAGGGGGACCCACACCCCAAAAATGAACCAAAGCTGCACTACACAGTCTAAATATCAGCAGGACTTACCTATTATTGTGCCTCTGACTGGTGTGCATATTACATTGCCAGACTCCATGCTGTAACCAATGTAGTAGAAGTGCTAGTCTGAGTGGGAAGTGGCTCAGGCTTCCCAGGTGTGCAAATCAATGCACTAATTAGTTTACAAAGAAAATGGATCTCAGACTGCACATTCTGGACATATATATATAATTGGAGGTGCTACCTGTAGAGACCATTAATATATACACAAAGAAGAAATACAGGTGCACAACTCCAAGGTGCACCTGTATTTCTTCAAGGTGCTAGGAACCACACTACCCTTGTTAATGTTGTGGACACTGTGTTTAAAATGTACTAAGATGTTACTTCATTAGGAAAAGTGATGTTTGCCATAGCAATCAAACACATTGTATTTTAGGATTATCAAGAACATTCTAGAAGTGAATACGTGCATTGTGTTTTAAGGATATGGCCATCATGACTTAAGAATACACCTCCCATTATTTTTTACACCATCATAGGGGTTTTTGGCTTATGCCACATAGTTAGGGTTTCCAATTATTTTTACACCATAAAAGTATAAACATATTAATAATGTGTTTACCCACTTTTTGGTACATTGAATAATGTGTAATGTTCAAATGTTTGTAATTTTTATTAAGTATTTAAAAAAAAAATGTTTCTGTCCACAGATCTAACCCACATCCTGAGGCAAATAAGGGAGGAGCTGCGAAGCACTAGTGGATATTTAATGCAGGCCTACTGCTGCCTCCAACAAATTGTGGGGAGTTTGGAGGATTTTTAGTTTTTTTTTATCATATTTGTCCATTTTTCTAATTAATATTATCTTACATTAAAGTTTTTGTTGTTCAAACATTTGTCCTCTTTTTTTGAAGAAATTAAAGGGTGTAGTTCTGCATTTCAAATACTGTGTGAACAAAGCTGGGTGCCTTTCCATAGTGTAATAAATGCAAAAATGTATTAGTAAACCTTTAGAACATTTGCAGTAATGTTGTATCTTTTTTTTTAGGGGTTGGCATACATTATCCACCTCAAAATGGCTTTCATAAATAAAATAAAAAACATTTGTATTTAATTGTAAAAATTTATTAAATAACAAATATGTTGCCAACAAGCTTTTACTCGTAAAAAGAATTTCAGAACAGAATCACACATAACAAATGTCCTCAGGGTTTTGCCAAAGAAAACATCTTGCTTAGACAGACATAAACAACAATAGTAGAAAACAAACAGATTTTTGAATGGAAAATATACAAATTAATAAAACAAAAGGCAAATTAACTAAAATGTTGGGGTATATCCGTGCTAAATTTGTTAGTTGTTCAAAAACATACAGGGTATTGCCAATGGGTTTCATAAGTTTTGCAGTTTTGGGAAGTGTTGTGATTTTGTTGGTAGGAAAAGAAAAAACAAAAATTAGGTAAACATTAAAATACATTTGCGCTAAGTGTTAAAAACAAAAAAACTGGTAAATATTCTTACCTAAAAAAACGTGAAACAACATAATTGCATCTGACCCCCCCCGACAGCATCACAACACCTTCCTCCGGGGGGCCATCCTCTGGCAAGGCATCCTCTGGCTGCATGGGTACTTGACTCCTTATTGCAATGTTGTGTAAAATCCCACACAGGACCACAATGCGAGAAACCATATCCGGCGAGTACATGAGTGCAACACCAGAGTGATGGAGGCACCGGAACTGGCACTTTAAAAGGCCGATACAGCGCTCCACCACCTGCCTGGTGGCAGTAAACGTGGCATTATATTGAGTTCGTGGCCCTGGTGTGGGAGTCAAATAAGGAGTTAGCAGCCAGGGCGTGCAAGGATATCCACTGTCACCTGATGGAAATGGGACACCAAAAGATACATAAATTGACCATGAAAACATGTTTACACTATTACTATAGCTACATACTGGATTTTACTTACCAAGAAGCCACACGGCACCAGCTTGCAGTGTGCTTAATTTTGGCCAAATCCCTGAATGCTGGATCACGTACGCATCACGGCTGCAGCGTGGGAATTTGGCATTCAGGGAGAGGATCTGGAGGGAGGCATCACATAGCACCATCACATTTAGGGAATGGAAATGTTTTTGGTTCCTATATATTTGTTCCCTCATGCAGGGGGCTGAAGTGCTATGTGAGTGCCATCCACTACCCCTATGACGTGTGGAAAGCCTGCAATTTCAAAAAATTCTGCATTACCACATCAAGGGCTTCTGTATCCAAAGGCATACTAATAAAATGTGCTATATGATTGAAGAAAGCATCTAGCACATGCCTCAGGATCCGTGAAAATGAGGGCTGGGAGAGGCCACCCACCAGCCCCACAGTGGATTGGAAGTACCCTGAGGCGCAGAAATGTAACACCGCCAACAACTGTGTAAGTGGTGAGATTGCTGTTGGAATGTGAATCTGACTTTCTAGATCATTCTTTATTATTGAAAGAGTGTCTAGGATAATATTTGGAGGCAGGCGATAAGTGGTTACAACCACATCATCAGGCATTCCAAAAAGGGTGACACGTGTTCTATATATCTTGGCCCTTGCATGCCTCCTATGCCTCCGCCCAGGAGGAGGCTGAGGAAGGTTGGTGGGGGGCAACATGGCCACTATTAGCTGTCCCACATCGCTCTGTAAAGTTACATTTATTTTAAAAAATGGTTTTAGAGAATGTTTTTTGATTATTTGTTCAAAAATACTTAGCTTTATAATATTGGTGCATATTCTTACAGGGTCGGGCAGTGCCATCTTCGGAAATCCCTACAGGTGTATTTGTTGTACGGTTGATTTTTTAAGGGAAGAAAAAAAATTTTTAATTTTTTTTATTAAAAACCACTATTACTACTATTATTGTTAAAACAAACCTTAACTTTTAAATTGGTCAATATTAATTGTTGTTAATTTTTTTTTTACGTTTCCCAAATACAAAAAAAAACATTAACTGATAAAACAACGACACAAAAATAAACATCAATTAAACAAACAAAATTTTAGGTTTGTATAAATAGACACTTACCTGATTCAAGTACCAAATGGACTGTTAAACACCTTTAAAAAAATTAAAAAATAAAGATTATTTTTTATAAAATAATGTAATTTTTTTAGGTTTATAGAACAAAATTAAAATAAACAAAAAATGCAGTAGGCTGGCACACTTACTTAAGTCTTCTAATAACGTTGGTTATTTAAGGCTACAAAATCACGGCCACCCAAACACAACAAGTAACCGGGTTTTCATAAATGTCTGCACCAAACAAATTTTTACACAAAAAACCACCACCAAAAAAAAAAAACCCCACCCAAAAAAAAAATACAAAGAAAACACCACCAAAAAAAAACCTAACAAAAAAAAGCTACCAAAAAGAAGCCCCACCAAAAAAAAAACCACCACCAAAAACTAAATAAAACCACCACCCAACAAAAAACTAAAAATTAAAAAATTTAAAAAACACACAACCAACACTCAAACAACACACACAAGCACCTCTCAAACAACACACACAAGCACCTCTCAAACAACTCACACAAGCACCTCTCAAACAACTCACACAAGCACCTCTCAAACAACTCACACAAGCACTTCTCAAACAACACACACAAGCAACACTCAAACAACACACACAAGCACCTCTCAAACAACTCACACAAGCACCTCTCAAACAACTCCAAACAATGTAACCACTAACAATCCCTTCCTGCACCACAAATCACTCCAACTACAACCCACAATTAAGGGAACATTTGGCTTTGCCTTAAATAAAGAAAAAAAACACAATTATTGAATCATGCAGGAAAGGTGTGCATTTGTATTTAGGCAAATAAGGATGCACGGGTAACCAATCCAGGGATGCGCTCACATCTAGCCCAACCCACGCAGTGATTACGGAATGCAGGAAAGGTGTGCATTTGTAGTTAGGCAAATAAGGATGCACGGGTAACCAATCCAGGGATGCGCTCACATCTAGCCCAACCCACGCAGTGATTACGGAATGCAGGAAAGGTGTGCATTTGTAGTTAGGCAAATAAGGATGCACGGGTAACCAATCCAGGGATGCGCTCACATCTAGCCCAACCCACGCAGTGATTATGGAATGCAGGAAAGGTGTGCATTTGTAGTTAGGCAAATAAGGATGCACAGGTAACCAATCCAGGGATGCGCTCACATCTATAAAAAAAAGTCTGCACAAGCAGTATTCTTCATGCTCTCTCACAGGTTTGAAAAATGTCAAGCGAGGAGCATAGTGAGCAGATGTCAACTGAGGCAGGTAAGTGCGAATCACATTTTTGAAACAACACAAGAACAGTTCATATTTCCAAAAATATACTTTTTTAATTTTATCTAATTTTAAAAATGTTGTAGGTGCTGGGAATCCAATTCCACCAGTAGAGGAGGAGGAGGCGGGCCCAAGCAGGCCAAGGCCAAGAAACCCTCCATTTTCACGGATTGAGCTTGAGACATTGATGACCATGACAATGGAGAACCTTGTCCATGCCCCAAGAAATATGGGGGCTGGAGCCAAAGACAGGATTTGGGAGGAGATATCCAGGGCTGTTAATGCTGTGGGGACAACCTACAGAACCATGAAAGTCGTTAAAAAATGGTAAGAAAATTATATTGTGAGTATACTGAAGTCAAAAGCTTGATCTTATTTTTAAAAACTAACCCTTAAAAAATGCAAAATCACATTGACAGCTGGACGGATTTCAAGTACCAACTGAAGAGGAAGCTACGGAGTAGGGTGGACCATGCTGCGGGGACAGGTGGTGGTCCCATCCCTGAGGAGCTGGCCTTGACGAGGTTGGAGACGTTGGCTCAGGGATGTGTGACGGAAGAGGAGATAGTCGGCGTGTCCACTATGGACACTGACATGGCCGACTTCAACGCTCTACATGTGCAAGAAAGTAAATTTTTTTTGGAAGCCAAAAAGTATAAAGCTCAAACGTGTATGCATTTTTTTTTGGGGTAAAAAATACTAATGTTTTTATATTTTAATTCCAGACTCAGAGGAGGTAGTGCTTGCTCCTGAGGTTAGGTCTGGGTCCAGCACAGATGGAGACTCTGCAGGGGAGGATCCAAGTACTCCATTTGGGGACCCTGTGGAGTCTACTCCAGGGCAACCATCAGACCGAGCAGTGCCTCTCCTCACCAGGTTGGTCTCCCAAACTCAGGAGAAAAGATGTGTTCTTCTGAGGATGGAGACCACTCTGGTGAGGGTGGCGGTGACCCTGGAGACCATTGCTGGGGCCCTAGATCGTTTGGCCAATACCCAGGAGCAGGCCAACCCACCTGCCATGATGGAGCGAGACTCCCTTCCTCCCAGGACCACCACCTCTGGCAGCCCAACAGCCACCCCCGCAAGTATGGAGAGCCCTATGCCTAGGCCTGAGGAAATCCCATCTACCTGTGGCCAGGCCAGTCGGCGTATTACACGCCAGTCGGCTGTCCGTAGCTTACCTCTTCCTCCGAGCCGGCCCAAACGACGAAAGTAGCCCTGGATATCTCCTCCCTCACCTATTGTCCAGTCCCCATATTTCTTGTCACCAATGTCTCAAGCTCTTTTTTTTTTTTAAACAAATTTGTTTTTGTTTTTTTATTATTTTAATTATATGCAAATGTTGCCGTAACAATTATTATTTAAATTGTGCTGAAAGGCAAATTTCAAATAAATAAAAAATTTTAATACCAAAAATGTCTATCTTTAACTATATCAATGTATACAAGGTTTAAAAAGTATGGTATCTGAAAAGGCTGCTACGCAAAACACAATGCTAGATGTTTTAAAAACTGTTTTACAAAAAAAATGTTTAAAAAGCACAAATAAACATATGTGTTACGAACTCCCTAATGCACACGCAAGTAAAATCAGTTACAAGGTAATTAGCAGTGTTAATAGTTACAATGCAGCAATCTTAGCTGCTTGGTTTGTGTGTTTCCAAATAGAAACATCGCAGGTAACATAAGATTAACGATTGTACTGTTGTGGCTTACGGACGCTTCTTGTCTACCTTAGCCTGGACGATCATCCTGTTCGTAGAGTTACGTTGTCATACATCTGCAATTCTTGGTCGTACGAAGCAGGTAATTTATGCACTCCCCTAAAATGCCTGGATACGCTGAAGAACGCCTCCGTTTGCAGACCACCACCCCCGTATACTCCCACAGACGGTCTTTCCTGTCAATCAACTTTAGCAATCCACTTCCGTGTCGGAAGCCCTACGATCGACAGTATTTTTGATCGGTAGAGCTCGTACGCACATGCACACAGCTAGCCGTGCGCAGGTGCAGAAAGAAAAACATCGTATGCGTACGACCGTGCGGCCGCAACGACCGACTCTGAATGAGGTCCAGAATCTCACCCAGGTGCTTGCAGCCCAGATCCAATCTGTCACCCAGAAGGTCCAGGAACTCACTATTCCAGTTGAAGAGAACCATTCTCCTGTGCATGCAGCTCCTCATCTTGAACCAAAGATGAATTTACCAGATCGGTTTTCTGGGCAGTTTTTAAACTTTCATGAAAGTTGCAAGCTCTATTTCTGACTTCGTCCGGTCTTTTCGGGGACACAGTTGCAACAAGTGGGACTGGTAATCTCTCTCCTCCAGGGGGATCCACAGACTTAGGCCTTCGGAGTGCCTTTAACCCATGCGGCATTACAGACCATTGAGGTTTCTTTACGGTCTTGGGCCTATAGTATGACGACCCGGACCATGCTGCTTTGGTTAAGTCCAAATTGCATACCCTCAAACAGGGTCAGAAGGCAGCAGAGGATTACTCAGCAGAGTTTCGGAGATGGGCAACTGACTCTGGTTGGAACGATCCGGCTTTACGTAGCCAATATCGTCTGGGTCTTTCTGAGGCCAACAAGGATATCCTTGTTCAATATTCACTTTCTGAGTCATTGGATGATCTTATGCAACAAGCCATTAGGATTGACCGGCGACTTCGCCTGTCATCAGAAAAGAGATAAAGAAGACGGTCTCTTAAACTCTGTATGTATTGCGGTGACAAGGGGCACACTGTGAATAACTGTCCGCTCAGACCGGTAAAAGACAAGGCCTAAGTGTTCGGGAGGATTTACACTTAGTCCTGGCATCCATTTCCTCCAAGAATTCTATTTTACTGCCAGCAGTCTACTTCAGCCTTCCTTGATAGCGGGGGGTAGGCAATATTATGGATTTTCTTTTCTTTCGCACTCTGGGAGTACCAGCTGTCCCTTTGGAACAAGAAATTCCTATCTGTGGTCTGGACAGAGGTTTGATTTCATCAGGTCATGTGAAGTTTAAGACGCCTCCTCTCCATTTTTTGGTAGGTTTTTTACACTCGGAGACTCTGTCTTTTTATCTCCTTCATTGTCCCTTGGCCCCAGTCATTCTTGGTCTTCCATGGCTTAGGGATCACAATCCCATGATTAATTGGCAAACTGGTGAGATAACCAAATGGAGTCAGACCTGTCAGAATCATTGCCTGACCATGCCTTATCGATCCGTACTTCCTACGGTTGCTGAGACATCTCTAGCCATTCCACTTCAGTACCAGGATTATGCTGATGTTTTCTCCAAAAAACTTGTGGATGTTCTTAACTCCACATAGATCTTATGACTGTGCTTTCAATTTGATTCCAGATGCCAAATTACCCAAAGGCAGGTTGTATTCCCTTTCAGTACCAGAGGAAAAAGCTTTGAGAGAGTACATCGAGGATGCCTTGGCTAAAGGATTCAACTGTCCCTTAAAATCACCACTGGTAGCTGTTTCTTTTCTTCGTAGCAAAGAAGGATGGTCGTTCCTGTATTGATTACAGAGGACTCAACAGCATTATGGTAAAAAATTTATACCCGTTACCTCTCATTCCGGTACTGTTTGACCAGCTGCCTCAGGCTAACATCTTCTTCAAGATTGATCTTCGAGGGGCATACAACCTGGTTCGAATCAAGAGTAGGGACGAGTGGAAAATTCAGTACTCACTCCGGACACTATGAGTACCTGGTCATGCCTTTTGGCTTATCTAATGCCCCAGCTGTTTTTCAGGACCTGATTAATGACATCCTTTGTGAGTTTTGGGGGGTTTTCGTGGTCATTTATCTGGACGACATTCTAATCTTTTCCCAAATCGCTGGATCAACATCATCAGCACATGTCAGGTTCTTCAAATATTGCGGGAGAACCATCTGTACACCAGGTTGGAAAATGTGACTTTGACGTCACTCAGGTTTCCTATCTGGGATATACCATCTCGCCCCAGGGATTTTCAATGGATCAGGGAAAAGTCGAGGCTATTCTTAAGTGGGAACAACCAACTTTGCTTAAAGCCATCCAGTGGTTCCTCTGCTTTTCGAATTATTATCGCTGATTCATTAAATCTTTTTCCAGCATTGTGGCACCCAATGTAAATCTGACCAAGAAAGGAGCGGATACTTTAAATTGGTCAATGGAGGCGATCCAGTCTTTCAAAACCCTCAAAGTCGCTGACACTCAGGCACCTGTTCTTCAACATCCTGATCCTGACCCTCCTTTTATTTAGAGGTAGATGCCTCTGAAGTAGGAGCTGGAGCCATTTTGTCTCAGAAAGACCCTGCAGATAGTAAGTTGCCCCTGTGTGCATTGTTTTCTCGCAAATTTTCCTCTGCTGAATGCAATTACGATGTAGGAAATCAAGAGTTGCTAGCTATTAAAGGGGCTTTCGAGGGCTGAAGACGCTGGCTAGAGGGGGCCAAACACCGAATTTTGGTTCTTACTGACCACAAGAACCTGTCCTACATTCAGTCCGCAAAAAGGTTGAATTCCCGACAAGCACGTTGGGTTTTTTTTTCATCTGGTTCAAATTCCTCATCTCCTTCCGACCGGGTTCCAAAAACATCAAGGCCGACGCCCTATCCAGGAGTTTTGGACCCAAACAACAGACGTCCAGGTCAGACGAAATTATAATTTCTGACTCTTAGTTCCATTGTGCTCTCACCCGAAATCTGGCAGATCTTATTCTGGCATGTCAATTGGAATCACCTTTGGAAAAGGCTTCTGATAGATTGTTTGTTCCAGAGAAGTTTAGAAGAGCAGTTCTTCTGGATTTTCATGCTTGTCGAGTTTCTGGTCATGCAGGCATCAGTAAGACTTTAGAATTACTCTTGCACTCTATTTGGTGGCCATCTTTGACCAAAGATGTGCATGAATTTGTCTTGGCATGTGAGGTATGTGCTCGTAATAAGACACCTCGCACAACTCCTTCTGGTCTATTACTTCCACTTTCCATACCTAGGAGACCCTGGACCCACATCGCCATGGATTTCATCATTGACCTCCCAACATGTGCTTGAAGTTCCGTAAGCTGGACGGTGGTGGACCGGTTTAGTAAAATGGCGCACTTCATACTATTACAAAAACTTCCTACTGCTAAGGAATTTTCTGGCCTGTTTCTTCAATACATTTTTCGGGTACATGGGTTACCGATGGATATCATGTCGGATCGAGGATCACAATTTGTGGCACAGTTCTGGAGAGTGTTCTGTTCTCCTCTAGGCATTGACCTTAGTCTTTCTTCAGGTTACCATCCGCAGTCCAATGGACAAACTGAATGCGTTAATCAGTGTCTTGAACAATATCTACGCTGTTATGTTTCCAAATGTCATAATGACTGGGTATCTCATCTGCTGCTTTCGGAGTTTGCTTTTAATAATTCATACCATTCTGCGTCCTCAGTATCCCCATTCTTCTGTGTTACAGGGCAACATCCAAGGTCTAATACCTTCAACTCCAGATCATCAGCCCCTTCTTCGGTCTCTTGGCATATTTGGAGTAAGACTCATCAAAGCCTCCGGAAGGTATCTCTCCACTCAAAAAAGTCTGTTGACAAACATCGGAGATTGTGTGGTTTTAAGAAGGGTGATTTGGTTTGGCTCTCCACCAAAAACATCAAGCTCCATCAACCCACGCAGAAGTTGGGTCCCAGGTTTATTGGCCCATTCCGTATCATTTCACAGGTGAACCCGGTAGCTTTCAAACTTCAATTACCCAACTCTCTCCATATCAATAATACTTTCCATTGTTCCTTGCTCAAACTGGTCTTCGCTTCAGCCAAGTTCAAACCCAGGTTTTCATCCAGTCCTGCTTCAGTCATGGTCCACGGTCAGCATGAGTTGATGGTGGAGAAAATCTTGGACTCTAGAATTTCCAGGGGTCATCTGCAATTTTTAGTCCATTTTTAAGGGCTATGGTCCAGAGGAACGTTCTTGGGTTCCTGATTTTGCACTACATGCTCCCAAGTTGAGAAGATGTTTCTTTCAAGATTTTCCAGACAAACCAGGTTCTGGGGGTTCTTCAACCCCACATCATGGGGGGAGGGGTACTGCTACAAGTCACATTCACGACTTGAATCCTTCTGACAGGTTGCCCAGACAGGACAGTTACTTCAGTTTTTCCTGTTGCTAGATGATCGGCACACCTCAGGAAGTGATGTGTCATCCACAGAGCAAACATGATTGGGGCTATATGTACTCACTGGACTAGTGCAGCTGTGCCGACTATAGAGTATCTGTGAGTTCCCTCGGCTTGGCTGCATAGTCAGGTTGTTCCTGTTTTTTCTTCATGATACTTCTTCCATCTGGCTTCCTAGCCGCACCAACCAGCCCCCGTGCTGCCATCTGTTCATCAACCTCCATACAGCTTCCCAGCTGAACCCAGCAGTCCCCGTGCTGCCATCTGTTCATCAAACCTCTATACGGCTTCCCAGCCGCACCAAGCCACTCCCATGCTTCCATCTGTTCATGAAACCTCCCTATACGGCTTCCCAACTGCACCAGTTCAGTTCAGATCAGTTCATCAGCTTCCTAACTGCAATTGCCACACCATCGGCACTATCAAACCTTCAAATGGTTTCCCAGCCACACCCAGCAGCCCCCATGCTGCCATCTGTTCATCAAACCTCCATACAGCTTCCCAGCCAAACCAAGCAGCCCCAGTGCTGCCATCTGTTCGTCAAACCTCCATACAGCATCCCAGTCACACCAAGCAGCCCCCATGCTGCCATCTGTTCATCAAACCTCCATACGTCTTCCCAACCACACCAAACAGCCCCCGTGCTGCCATCTATTCATCAATTCTCCAAACGGTTTCCCAGCCACACCAAGCAGCCCCTGTGCTGCCATCTGTTCATCAAATCTCCATGCGGCTTCTCAGCCACACCAAGCAGCACCCGTGCTGCCATCAGTTCATCAGCTTCCTAACGGCAATTGCTGCACCATCGGCACTATTGCTGCACCATCAGCATAATTGCCGAACCATCGGGTCCCAAACAGGTGTCAAAACCAAACAGTATTCTAATGGCTATTTCCGCACCATCGGCTCCCAAACCATTGTCAAAACCAAACAGTATTCTAATGGCTATTGCCACACCATCGGCACAACTGCCGCACCATCGGCACAATTGCCACACCCGATATTCTTTTCATCATCATTGGTATCAATTCTAAGTGAACACTTTATCTATTGAGTTCCCTTGTACCTCCACCTGAGCCGCTACTACCCTGAGCATAAATCCAGGTGGCCGCTTAAGTACCGATGAACATTTCCCAGTTCTAAGGGAACAACAGGCGGCTGTTATTGTTGAAGATCTCACTAGCTGGGTTCTAGTGGTCTCACATTGAGTAGGCATCGGGATTCGTAACACAATATGGCTGGGAGATTGCCTTCCGCCCAAGTCAGAATGTGTGACACCTCTGCCAGACTAAACGTCCGCCTTGACGGTTGATGTAAGCCACCATTGTGGTGTTGTCTGAACCTGCATGGACGTTCCGTGAATAATTAGTCTGGCCTGTTGTAAGACCCCAAGTTCCAATATGTTTATCTGTAGGGCAAACTCTTCTGCTCTCCACCTTCCCTGAAAGAAGTGTGGACCTGTCACTGCGCCCCAACCCTGGAGACAGGCATCCATTGTCAGGAGGACCTGTCCCCTCATTCAGAGCCACTCGCAAACAGCAGTACGCTCGTTGCGTTCCAATGTTGACTAACCGCGCATGCGTCGGTGTAACACTGCGCATGTGCGTACGGCAGATTGCGAGTTTTTTGGGTCTCGTTCGTCAAATAGCGTACAGGAAGTGACATGTCAAATGTGATTGACAGAACAGGGCGTTTTTGGATGTTGACGGGGGTGGAGATGGAAAAACGCAGGCGTGGTGAGGCGTTTTTGGGGCGTACATACATTAGCAGATGCGAGCGTAAAATGTGTTCGGACCAACTCATACGTCACTGGATGATCCTCTTTCCCTTCAAAATGCTCGCACAGTTTAGGGTCTGGATTACTCGACCACATTGGCGATGGCCTTCTCCTCCGTCCCGGGACTCCACGATGTTGTTGCGATTAATCGCGGGTGGTCTGAAAAGCAATTAGTGTTGGATTGAAAACCGGCTTGGTATGTGTTTTGAAATCAGTTTTTTGGGATAGCACAAAACCGTACGCAGGTGGAAATCAGAGCTGCTAATGTCAGGATGACACAATCAATTTGCGTACATTTGTGGGGGTTTATTTTGGCCTCAATTTGGTGGTTAGGGCCTATTGTAACAATAATGTCATCATGTTTTAATTTTCTCACCTTTTTATTTTTGCCTGTTGAATTTGCCTCGTTATATGAATTTTTAAACGTTCCTTAAAGAGCCCTTTTTTAAAAAAAATTGTTTGTTTTTTTTTTTGCAAGTTTTTGCCTTTTGGGCCAGGATTAAATGTAACCCATTTGTACAATAATGTCACAATACAATGTCAGATTTTTGGCGTCAATTTATTGGTCAAACCAAAACTAAATTAATAAAAAATTTGGGGACATCTTTTTTTGGCAAAGATCAGTCCCAAAATCAAACAAATTGGCCCAACATAACTGTAGATATAAACGTACAACAAAAAATTAAAAACATTTCACAAGAAAGGAGAGGGAAGTTTTGACCAGAAAGGAATATGAGCCAAGCACAGAAGGAGTGTGGGAAAAGTCGCCATTGCTGTCACCGTTTTTTCACCCGTTTGGATGGGGGAGGGAGGGCGCCAGACCGGGTCCGGGATGTCATCGGGCTGGCCTGTCCAGAGGCAGATGTTGTGGCCTCTGGACTAGGCACAGGGCTAGGCACATTTGGAGGATTGGCTGATGTTGTGCCAGAGGTGGAGGATCCTGATGTTCCGGCAGGAAGGGAGGTCGGCTCCACCATGTGCTGGCGAACGAGCTGCTCCAGGGCATTGGCAATGCGGATGTTGGCCCTGGTATTTTCTGCCAGGGCCTGACCAATGGTCACGTTGGCCGCAGCATTTTGCTCCAGGGCCTCAGCCACCCGTAGCAGACTGGAGTCCATCCTCTGCAGAATCTCCGTATGGAAATCCGATTTAAAATTGAGTTCTGTGAGGGACACTGCCTGCGAGGGGGATTGCCCTGGAATGGCTTCTGCAGGGTCCTCAGCCGGATGTACTGGTTCCTCCCCTGCCGAGCCAGCAGAAATTCGGCGGCCAAGGCTCCCCTCTGGAGCAGACTCATCCGCCTGTGTCTCTGTTAGTAAAAATGAGAAAAGACTCACATTAGAATCTACATATTGGCCCACTAACATTTTAGAGTTGGTGACATCAAAAGATTTACCTGGGACAACATGAGGAGCCGCAAAGTCTGGCATGTCCGTATCCATGTTGGACACGCCAAACACCACCACAGGCTGCACACACCCCTGTGCCAGCTCTTCTAAATCCGTCAACTCCAATGACACAGGGGTGGGACCCCCACCTGTCCCCCTTGCATGCCTAGCCCTGTCCGTGAGTTTTTGCTTTAGGCGATATTTGAAGTCGCCCCATCTGTGGGAAAAAATGGAAGCCATTATCCTTTTGTTTAAAATGGTGTTTGTTTTTAGGGGGGGCAAGTGTTTACTTACCGCCGTTTGACATCCCGGGCTAGACGGACATAATCACCCACCCTATTGACAGCAACGGCTACCTCTTCCCACATTCTCCACTTCTGGCTTAGACTCATATTCCTGTCTGCCTGTGGCAGGATGTCCACACACTTCTGAATCAAAACCTCCATCTCCTTTCTTGTGAAATGTGGCTGCCTTTTTTTTTTTGCAGCTTTGGCCGGAATACTGGGCCCAGCAGCCTCTTCCATGTCATCCTCCTCACCTATTTGTATAAATATTCAGATTTCTCTAATTCACAACTTGCCCAATCTTATATTTCAAATTAATCATTGATACAAAATGCATCAAAGACTTACCGCCTGACTCTTGGGCATTGTTTCCCTGGTCTGTCGCCATGTCTGAGGTCCAAACAAGAAATACACCAGAATTTAAATGTGTTTTCGTGACGTATTTATACATGCGTCCTTATTTTGCGGCCGCATCATTGATTGTGCGTTCCTATGATCCCTCCTTAATTTGTGCGGGAAACGAAACACTATGTATGGCTTGGTGTGTCTCGAGTCGAGGTGGCGTTTTTGGATTGTTGGAGGTTACCTTGGTTGGAGTTTCTTGTTTGCGGATAAAGGAGTTGGCGTTTGGAGTTTATTTTGTTTGCTAGATTTGCGTTTTTATTTTCCGTTCTCTTTTTTTTTTTTTTGGCCTCGTTTCTTGATTTGGTAAGTTTTGTGAAGTCTAACTTTGGTTCAATTGGTGTCTCATTGTGTTTCTTCTTGTTTTAAATTTTTGGATCCATAATTTCATATCTTTTAGCTTTTTATTAATTTCGGACCCAAAGACCTTTTGATTTGGAATCTTATATATTTGCTCTTGGTAAGTCCATTTTTTATCTTGTATTTGTGAACTAATTAGCGCATTTTTCTCTGTTTGTATAGTGACTTGTATTTGGGACCTAATTAGCGCATTTTTCTCAGTTTGTTTATTAACTTGTATTTGCGAACTAATTAGCGCATTTTTAAATGCTTATTAATCCTGTAAAATTTTTTGTGGTTGCCCTTTCGTTTTTTTGGCTTACATTTCAACCCATTTTGATGTACTGTGTACAATGTCGTTTTGCTCTTTGGCCAAATGTGTGTTTCGCATATTTTAAGTTTTGTCTAGCACAAAATTTAGAAACATAAATGCACAGAGTAAAATTTGTCAAATTATCTTTGTGATTAATTTCAGTTTGGACGTATCATGACAATACCCCGGCATGTAAGCAGCAATGGATGGTATCATCAAGCTAAGTTGTTCTTATTTTTCTTTTGGGGTGGGTCCAAAGCCTTACATTCCAATCTTGCCATTTCAGGTTGATCTTGGGCGGATTGTTCTGGCCATGCTTCCGGAAGCCGACCAACCTCAATCTCGTCCCAGGCGTAGGCGTGCAAGGCCCCAGATATTTCGAACACATGTCACCCTTTTTGGAATGCCCGATGATGAGGTATTAAGACGCTACCGTCTTCCTCCCAAAATCATCATAGACACTCTCTCATTTATAGAGAGTGATCTTGAGTGGCAAATTGACAGTCCAACAGCAATACCACCACTTACGCAAATTATGGCGGTGTTACATTTCTGTGCCTCAGGATCGTTTCAAACAACGGTGGGAATAGTGGCGGGCATCTCACAATCCTCCTTTTCCCAGATCCTGAGGGCAGTGATGGAGGCACTTTTCAAGCACCTCCATCATTTTATTCAAATGCCTTTGGATATGGGTGCCCTTAGTGTGGCCAAGGCCAATTTTTACCAAATAGCTGGCTTCCCACACATGATAGGGGTTGTGGATGGTACTCACATACCACTTCAGCCTCCAGCACGGCTGGAGGCCATATTTCGAAACAGGAAACACTATCACTCCCTGAATGTAATGGTGGTATGTGATGCCTCCCTCCAGATCCTGTCCCTGAATGCTAAATTACTAGGAAGTGCACATGACTCCTTCGTCATCCGGCAATCAGGGATATGGCACAAATTAACCAACCTACAAGCTGGTGATGCGTGGCTTCTGGGTAAGTGGAGACCTTTAGTACATAACAATGTTAAGCTTGATACACAGTGATCCTGATGTTGTCTATTCTTTTTCACAGGAGACAGTGGATACCCTTGCATGCCCTGGCTGCTCACTCCTTATTTGGCTCCCACACCAGGTCCACAAAGTGAGTTTAATACCACACTTACAGCCACCAGGCAAGTGGTGGAGTGCTGTATCGGCCTTTTAAAAGGCCGATTCAGATGCCTCCACCGCTCTGGTGGCGAGCTCATGTATTTGCCGGATATGGTTTCGAAAATTGTGGTCCTGTGTGGGATCTTTCACAACATCTCCATAAGGAGTGGTGTTCCAATGCAGCCAGAGGATGCCTTACCTGAGGATGGCCCCCCGAGGTTGGTCGGAGGTCAGTATGTGGGGGGGCCATACGCGATGATGTGGTGGCCCGATATTTTAGGTAATTATTGACCAAACAACAGTGTGTATACCCAATGTGTTACGGTTTTTTAGCGTTCATCTTTTTTTATATTAATTCTTGCACCATCTTCTGTTTGTTTGCATAATCTTTGGCACTCCCACGATGACTACTTCCTGCTACCCTTCAAAAACCTTTATGTGGAAACTTCGGGAATATATTCTGACACCAATATTGCAACGCCATATTTTTGAAATCATGTGGGCATGGACCTTCGTCAACCAGTTCTTGATTTGTTGTGTGTTTGTTTCGTGTTTTTGGTATGTGGTGTATTTCTGATTATCACTGTGTGTTTTGTTTGTGAGTGACCACTTTGTATTTTGATTTCTGTTGTGAATAAATATTTGGAGAGTGTAATTTGTTTCCTTTTTGGGCATGTTAGAAGCAAGTGTAACCAAACTCCCAAACGTTAATTTTACCTAAGGGGTAACCCAGTAATGAAGCAAGTGGAGCTAAAATGTAATATGTTTTCGGGGTACTAACCAACACAACAAGGAATCCTGTACAATCAGTTGCCTTCATAAGATTGTCCTAAGCAGTTTGGCCACCAAATAGGAACTTGAAAAATGGTGTAAACTATCATGTTGACCAACACAAAAAAGGAAAATGACATTGGTACTGGGAGGTGTTTCTTGTGCCTGTTTGCATTCAAAATACAACACACAATCTGTAGTGAGATTCTGTGGCAATCCTTGCTTGAAGAGTCTACTTATGTCAGTGTAAAGAATCTTGGATTTACTCCAAACGCATGAGACAGAGCTTGATTTAAAACTGATTTATTATGAAACAATTCGAAAATAAAATAAAAAAAAAACTAATTCCTAAGGAGGACCAACAGATGGTCAAGGCCCTGCATAAGCCCGGTGACCTGCTCCCGCATACGGCCCACACAATTCAATATCTCTTCCCGACGCCTCTGTTCCTCTGTGGGTGACAAAAGTTTGGGGAATAATAAATCGATAATGAAGCAACATTCTAAAAAAACACAAAACAAGCAAACCAAAACTTACAAGCTTGTGGGCCAAAAAAACATTACACGGATAAAACCCAGCACCCCAAAATGTCGTAGGCCAAAAATACAAGGGCCCGTAAAAAAAGGCACACAGGTGTGATATGTGTATGGTGACATCAGCAGGAACAGGTAAAGACAACCCCCAAAAATACCCTAAGGCGACAGAAAGGCAAAAAAAATGGGGACGACACATGATTACATACAAACAGTTTGTGGTGTCCAAAGCAAAATTTAAAAACATACCGTTCTCAAAAATGACAGAGCCAGAAGCCACTCCCTGGACCACCTCGGAGGTGGCTACATTCCCCAAACCTAGGGGCAAGGTGTTTGAGGAATCCTGGGAGGGGTTATTTGGAGGAGGGACGGATGGAGGAGAGGGGGAATTGGGCTGGAGGGGAAGTAGGCCTGAAATTTCGGCCACAGGGTCTGGGGAGGAGGGGGTAATAGACGAATTGGGGGTTGGAGAGAGGGGCCGGGACCGGCGTCTTGTCTGGCGATGCCGCCGTAGTGTTTGCTGTGCCCCTAAAAAATGAAAAAAATATTGTGGTTAGTTTCAACAGGAATCCAAAAAAAAAATACAAAAAAATTACTCAATTGGACAGACAAGAAAACATGCACATGCAGATATGACTACAATGACTCAATAGGACAGACATGAAAACATGCACATGCAGATATGACTACAATGACTCAATAGGACAGACATGAAAACATGCACATGCAGATATGACTACAATGACTCAATAGGACAGACATGAAAACATGCACATGCAGATATGACTACAATGACTCAATAGGACAGACATGAAAACATGAACACGCAGTTAGGGCCCACAAGATAAACTTGAAAACCACAGTCCAGAACACTTACTTTCCGCAATCTGCATGCGAAAGCATGCCAGCAAGCGGGGCGTCCGCCGGTGCAGGTCCGACCACCTGCGCTCCAGCTGGCCAATATGTCGGCGTGAGCCGAAGGAGCGCAGGCGTCGACGTACCTCCGCATATGCGGAACGCTTGCGCCTATTGGAGATGGGTGGAGGCTGACTGGTGATCCGCCTGTCCATCACCTCCGTCAGCACCAGCAGTTCGCGCCTGGTGAATGCGGCGGATCTCATGATGGCAATGGTGTTTTTTTGGCAAAATATTTTTAATAAAGCACCCCAAAAAAATTTGATTGGCTAATGTATTTGGGAAATTAACAGGACAAATTCTATTGGTTAGTGTATGAGTCATGTGTTCGACAGGGCCACAAATCTCTTGAGAGTTATGATAGGCTTGATGCAGTGACATGCGTAAGCAAATTTAAATAAAGAAATGAACCACAGAAAAATTGTGGGGAGACAAACAAATAGAACAATTGTTTAATTGGGGCTAACATGTCTTTTGAAGAATAAAAGCGAAGGTTTCAGCCGTACGTATTCTGCGAGCAAATACAAACACGGACAAGATTAAAGTTTATTGCATTGTGTTGAAAAAAAAAAACAATTAAGCTAATTGATTCATTGATTGCCATGATACGATTGAGGGAGGTAGGCAGAAAAAACGAGCAGGTAATCGGAATCTGACAGTCCCACTTCCGGTTTGTACTTGTGCGTGCGTTCCCTTCAAGCCATTTCGGGGATGTACGCTCGCTATTTGGCACGCTCGTTAGTTAGAGGAGGGGTTGCCTGAGTTTGGGGCGGATTTTTTGCTGCGTACGAAAATACGAGCGAGTGCTTGAATTTAAATATTTTTTTACGTACGCCGAACGTGCGTACGCCCACTTGCGAGTGGGTCTGAATCAGGGCCCTAGTCCGGAATCCAAAAGGGGCGCCCCTTGGTGAGATGACCCATCTGAAGCCACCAAGCAAGAGACAGACACACCTCCGGAGAGAGCACCATCGTTTGTGCTTTTATCCAATGGGGTAATCCGTCCCACCTGGAGAGGATCAAGCTCTGCAGAGGCCGGGAATGAAACTGGGCATACTCCACCATGTCGAACGTCGAAACCGTGGAGCCCAGTACCTGCATTGCTGAGTGAATGGACACTCGGCGACTGTGTAGGCACTTGCAGATCCACGTGTGCAAATTGGAGATCTTGTCTGTCGTCAGAAAGATCCTTTGTTGTTGAGAATCCAGGAGAGCCCCGAGATGGAGCATCCCTGGGAAGGAGTTAGGAAGGACTTCTTCCAGTTGATCAGCCAGAGATCGTAAGCTGTAGATAGTGGAGAAGTACCTCTGGAGACCCAACTAGCAGCAGAAGCTCGTCCAGGTAGGGCAAGAGGCGGACCTCCTGCTTCCGAAAATGGGCTGCTATTACCGCCATAAATTTCGTAAACATCGGAGGTGCAGTAGAAAGGCCAAATGGCAGGGCCTGAAACTGGAACTGCTGTTGTAGTACGGCAAACCTGAGAAAATGTTGGTGAGTCAAAGAAATCGGAATACACAGTTATGCATCCTGAATATCCAGAGACACCATAAAATCCCCAGGTTCCATAGGCAGTATAATTGACAGTAGGGTTTCTATCTTGAACCGAGGCACCCTGAGGAATTTGTTCAGGGACTTGAGGTTGAGGATAGGCCGATATGAACCGTTCGTTTTTTAACCAGAAAGAGGTTTGCATAATAACCCGTTCCCCTCTGGGGTAACGGGACAGGCACTATGAGTCCTGCTTGGAGCATAGAGCGTACCACTTCCTGGATTTGGATGGCCTTGTCCTGGTTTGACTGGAGGCCTGTGCTGAAAAACTTATGGGGAGGCCTTCTGCGAAAGGAAAGGGCATACCCGTGAGAGACCACTTCGCTTACTCAAGTGTCTGTGGTGGTCTGACACCAGCACTGGGCGAACTGAAGAAGTTGGCCTCCCACTCTGGGGACCCCCCATGGGGAGGCCTGTCCCGTCAGGCTGAGGGCTTATTGTCAGACTTGGCAGCTGGACATCTGGTACTCTAAGCCTGCTTCTTGGGCTTGGTAACCTTTTTGGCGCCTGACAGCCTAAGAAAGGACTGAGCCTCAGGTTTTTCCTGAGGGTGATAGGGCCGAAAGGACGAGGTCACAGACCTCGAGGGAGCAGGAGCTGAGAGGAGACAGTCAGATTTTGCAGCTGGCAAAGTGTCCACAATTTTATCCAAATCCAGACCAAACAATACTTGATCGTTGTATTGTAAACACTCCAGCCCTTTCTTAGATTCAGCATTCGCTCTCCAAGAGCGCAACCATAGGAGCAACACACTGAAATAGACGCAGCTGAACTCCTGGATGTTAAGAGGCTGATGTCTAAAGCAGCCTCATTAATATAAGTAGTTGACTCCCTGAGATTGCCTACCAGCTCTACTTGCTCACTGGTAGCATCTGAGGGAAACAATGTCCAGCCTTCCATGGCTCTGGCAACCCAGCAGATGGCCATGGCCAGCCTGGAGGCCCCTCCTGAAAGGGAATAATGGACTTTAAGCATTCTTCCACTTTCCTGTCTGTAACATCTTTCAAAGAGGACATGGACGGCATGGGCAGAGTTACACTCTTAACCAGGCACGTCATATGCAAATCCAGCTGAGGAGGAGTCTCCCATTTAGAGAAATAATCCCCTGCAAAGGGATAAGCATGAGCTAGACATCTTTGAGACTGGAAGCACTTCCCAGGAAATTTCCAGGCCTCCTTCAAATGATCCACTAGTTCATCAGACAGAGGATATATGGCAGCGGCATACTTAACATCCTTAAAAAAGGCATGTTTGGACTAGCTGGAGGTTCCTCATCATCACGTACCACCCGTTTTAGGCCGGAGACATATATTTTTGACTTAGGCTCTACATCCCGATTGGGGGGTTCAGAGTCAGACAAGACATTAATCTCACAGTCGTCCGATGTCATGTCATCATCATCATAATGAATAGACTGAGATGACAGTAGTGGTCTCTTGGCAGGCCAAAGCGGTGTAAAATCTGTCAGGTTTTGCACCATGGTAGACAGAGTATTTACCCAAATAGGCTCTGGAGAAACCTGAGGAGATACTAACTGCTGAGGGAGGCCTTGCACAACCTTCATCTGCCGGGAAAACCCCTGTACGGGAGATGGGACCACCGCCTGCTACGTGAACCCCAACTAGGGAAATGCAGAGGGAGCCGTCAAACATCCCACAATGATTTGTAATGTCTGAGCAAAATAAGCCATGGGAGGTTCCTGTGCAGAAGTAGAGACAGTAGGTGGACCTGAGAGGGCATAACATGTTGCATATCCCCCAGTAATCACATCCCCCTCCCCTATTCCTGCCTAACATTTGGAGCAGGAAAGCAGGACAGGGGCAACATTTTGCACAGACTCATCACTACCAGACATGGTAAGGATAGCGTGCACACTGTATGTGACCCACCACACAGAAACAAAGGTTGCAACTGTGAGGAAAATTCCCACCCTGACAGCACTGGTACCGTGAGGACTGGTGAGAAGAGGAAGTATAGGGAAAGTAAAATGGTTGACAGAGGAAAGAAAGTACAGTCAGACAGCGCCAGCATAAGTCACACACAATGCAGAAGAATTCCAACTGTACTAATGGCACTGGTAGGAATAGTGCTACATACGCTGACCTTCTTGAGGAGAGGTATGCAAGGGGACCCAGTCTCCGTAACACCGATGAGACCAGCGCTAGTGCCAGAGAAAATGGCCACCGGAGAGCTCAGAGAAGGCGGACCCGGGGGAGGAGCACTGTCACAGCCTACCAGACCGCAGTGGAAAGGAGCTGTATGCAGCGGGGGAGGAGCCGGCTGTAAGACAGGGAAGGCATCCTCCCCTGGGCCTGCAATTAACCCCTGGGATGCTGGAGCATTCCCGAAAACTCCAGCCCCGACGTCTCTGGTGGTCTAGTGGAAACACAGGACTCAGTGCCTGGCTCCACTCGCGGCCATCCCCAGGGTTGGATGGTGTATCAGCGGGCACCCGCTACTTACCTGAATCCCCCGTCACGCCCATCCACAATCCAGGGATCCTCCGGGTCCCTGCTAGCCGAGACCCCGGAAGCCTGCCGAGACCCCCGGATGAGTACCAGCATCTCTGCGCCGATGGGGTGGTGGAGCAGCACCATGGAGGTCCGTTGGACTGTCTGTGCTGTCCACTACTGAAGACAGAAGAAAGCAATTTTTGGCAGCCCCCTCTGTGCAGTGACCCGACAACGGCCAGGCACCTACGGTGCCTGAGGTGCCTTGGCCTGGGTGCGGGGTATAGGAGAGGGCCCCAGTGCATCCTGGGAGGACAGATTTAACTGTGTGGTGCCCGATGACTCCCATCATCGCCTATACCCCAAGGTATCCTGTGGATCCCTATGGACCCTGATGTAGAAACATACATATAAGAAAATAATAGCAAAAATACCATGTTGATCTTATTGCAAATTACACAATCCCAGCTACTAATCCACCCTCTTCACTCCTCTGTCCACATTGTACAGACTAAGCTTGCACCTTCTGACAGATAGGCAAAATCTGTGAATACTTCTCCATCCACTTGCAGCCACGGTTCAACCAGTCCAACCCGAGCCGCTAGCACTGTCCAGGAGAGTCAGTCTTTTTAAATTACTCTCTTGTGCTTCCAACTGCAGTCAATGGACCTCTACTCCTGCAGTCTGCATATAGGCACACTTGCCTGGGAAGCATTTGAGTACACAAATAAAAGCATACATAAATAGCAGTATGTGCAACCCCACATGGCAACATTTAAGATTATACAATGGACATAAACATACATGGTTATTACAGTACAATACAAGCAATGCTAAACACTGTTCAGATGAGAAGGGGATGACCAACAAGCTAAACCTATTTTCAAGGTACATCACTTTTAGGAGCAGCTCTTCTCAAAGTTATTCTGCATATATAAAGATTCATTATTCATGTGCGCCTGAATAATATATGTGGACAACATATATATTTTTGTAACTATTTTCAAGGTCCCCACACCCCGTCTAGTCACATTTTTTAAATTTATTTGAAGCCAGTTACCTGTCCACTGGGCAGATGGTGGATCCATATAGTTTTGTACAGTGTGCAGGGGTAGACCCTACAATGGAAGGAGGAATTTACTGCAATTTACAAAATGTTTGAAAAGAGTTCATACTCAGGACAGCAGTATAAAAAGCACTCTTGCCTCCAAATACATTTAGCAATATTGCAAAATGTGTTTATTTGTTTAAGGTATTGCCCAAACAGATGTTTTACTTTGAAGGCTTAATAATTCTTCAAAACCGTTTTTACCCTACCATTGTCTAAGACAGGCCAGTTTAAGCATGCCCTAACAGCGGGAAGCAATCGGGAAACCGACTGCCTAAATACCGGCAGCCGGCTTCAAGACTGTCTTATCCCGGCAAGGGTGAAATGCCGGGCGTCTAGATGTAGACGCCCGCATTTCGCCGACGCCGGGAGACCGGGGCCCGGCATCACGATCGTAGTGATGCCGGGCGCCGCGAGCGGACAGCCGCTGGGGGGGAGGGTTAGGTTTAGGGCTCCCGGGGGGGGACTTAGGGTTAGGCACCCCCCCGGGAGGGTTAGGCTAGGGGGAGGGAGGGTTAGGCACCCCCGGAGGGGACTTAGGGTTAGGGGGGTTAGGTTAGTGGATACTTACCTATCCACGATCCGGATTTCCAGCGGTCGGGCTTCCGCTGTTTCGCACTCTGCTCCTGCCAGACTGCCGCTGACAGGAATCGAACCGCTGGCCGCATTCCCTAACAGCAAACCTGTGGCAGGGCATGCTGTGATGTGTAGTCAGTGACAGCGCCACCATCAGGCAGCTGCCCCCAGGCACCGGCCACTGGAGAGTGGCACTGAGTCAAACTAAAAAATGAAGGATGTCTCAGACATCCTTATTTTCAATAACTCTAGCAGCGATTGCAGGTCTAATCAATCACTGTCCTGTCTCTGAGTCACCTCACATACCTCACTGGTACTGCCAGAGTGAGGTCCCTGCGTTTGGCTGCCTGTGCTGTCATCGGTGCACAGTCCTCAAAGGCATGCATTGCAGGGAGAGGCGCTGGTAGGAATAGTGCTACATACGCTGCATGCTGCTGTGTCCACCGATGCAATGTATAATAGTAGCGGTACGCCCGGCTCCTCTGCCAGGTGCAACGATATTAATATACAGTACATTACAGCAGGCAGTGCTGCTGCCTGCCCCATGTGCTCCGCCCCCTCACCCTTCTCCTGTAGAGTAATCAGCCGCTGATTACCTGCTCAAAGCTGTGCAGCCAGTGATCCATGTTTGTAGACGCCCAGGTCGCAGCTGCAGTGGTAGTCAGCAGTGTGCAGTATTTCCTCCTCCTGACGCAAGCACCATCCCCCGCCCAGGCAGACACTGAGGTGGAGTATTAGTGATGAGGAGCTCTCCCGACAGCAGCGGATTGTTTGTCACAGTTCTTCATCAGCATTCTAATCACTGAAACCCCGAGCCTGCTGCTCAGCCCCAATCTCCCTCAGCTGTGAGTATATACTATGCAACAGCACCTGATGGCATGATCGGTTCCCTTTCTGCCCCTGCAGCATTCACCCCCACAGTGATTGTCTCCTCCAGCAGTGACAGTAGCAGGACTATTCCCTTCTGCTACCTGACTATCCTGTCTCTCCCTGGCTGGTGCTTCAACTTTATATACTTCTAGTCACTCACACTATATGCCTATACACTATATGATGTTTCCACCATATCCAGCTGCTTTATTCACTCCTGTGCTGTAAATGTATACACTGGATGAGATGCTGGCTCCCTGTGTATATAACACAGTACTTTGCATAGGACTCCTATGTATAATTGCTATAGAATATTCATGTCTTTCAAAGGATAATTAGATTGTAACAACCATTTTATCAAAATTAACTTCCATAGCCCCTATTTCATACTTTTTACAAGTTCTATACAATTACGTGACCTGCTTAGAATGCGTTTAGGGCGGCTTATGGGGCAGGGCGGCTGAGTTTTTGCCTAGGGTGCCGTGAAACCTAGGACCAGCCCTGTGTGTAGTCCATAGCATCTGGAGTGTCAGACATTGCCTACTCCTGGTCCTTGCTGCCAGGAATGACAGGCTCCTACAAGGTTTGCCAGTTCTAGTTGCTTGCACTTTAGATGCTTCCCCCGGATTGTTTTAACAATCTACTGTATTACAGTATAAAGGAAAAGGTATTTAAGATTATTTCTGTAAGAAAAGCATTATTGCCAGCAACTGATTTAAGATTTCTACAATGACTATTTCATCCTTTATGTCTCCATCTTTCACTGTCTGTCAACCAAACTGTACTCCACCTACAGGTAGCCACCAATGGCTGCTTTGAATATTGGCTGATAACAGGGCCGGACTGGGACTTAAAATAGGCCCTGGCATTTTAAGAGCACACAGGCCCACCTCGCGTCATCATCATGCTTCCTGGCATAGACCCCTCCCCTTACTATCCCTAACCCCTCCCATTTTTTAGTCTATACTCCTACAAATATAATTAATATTAGAACATACAAGTACACAAATGACAGAGCACATCCTGCAGGGGATTCAAACATGTGCCATAGTTAAAAATGTGGTATTGTGTTGGTTCTGTTACGCTGTAGCCTATAGATATATCTGTCCAATCCATTTGGTGGGAAGGAAAATCTGGGAATGTATGGGAGCAAATAACAATAGAAATTTGCTCCCAGATGCTGGAAAATGGACCAGATTTTTCTTCCCACCAGACAGATTGGACAGATACCTATAAGTGTGTACACGGCCTTAGGTAAAGCTGGCACTTCACTGGTGCAGGTCACACACAAAAAAAGGGAAGACAGGAAAGAGAGAGAAGGAAAGCAGGGAGCCGGGAGAAAAATAGGAGGAATTCGGGGAGCTGGGGGAGAGAGAAAAGGAAAGATGGGATCCAACATAGGAGAATGAAAGAGACAGACAGAGAGAGAGACAGAGACAGCCACAGAGATAGAGACAGAGAGAGAGAAAGACAGAGACGCAGAGAGAGAGACACACAGAGAGACAACCAACCACAGAGAGAGACAGCCACAGAGAGACACACGCACAGAAAGAGAGAGAGACAACAGAGAGACACTCACACACAGAGAGACACACAGAGAGAGACAGAGAGACAAACACACAGAGAGAGAATAGGGAGAGAGAGAGAGAGAGAGAGAGAGAGAGAGAGAGAGAGAAGGAATAGGGAGAAAGATAGAGACAGGGAGAGACACAGAGAGAGGGAGAGAGAATAGAGAGGGAGATAGATGGAATAGAGCGAGAAGGGAGAGAGAGAGGGGAGAGGGAGAAAAAGAGAGAGAGAGAAGGGAGAGGGAGAAAGAGAGAAGGGAGAGGGAGAAAGAGAGAGAAGGGAGAGGGAGAAAGAGAGAGAGAAGGGAGAAAGAGAGAGAGAAGGTAGAAAGAGAAAGAGAGAGAGAGAAGGGAGAGCGAGAAAGAGAGAGAGAAGGGAGAGGGAGAAAGAGAGAGAGGGAGCAAGAGACAGGGGGAGACACAGAGAGAGACGGAATAGGGAGAGACACAGAGAGACGGAATAGTGAGAGACACAGAGAGAGATGGAATAGTGAGAGACACAGAGAGAAACGGAATAGTGAGTGACACAGAGAGAGATGGAATAGTGAGAGACACAAAAAGAGATGGAATAGGGAGAGACACAGAGAGACACGGAATAGGGAGAGACACAGAGAGAGACGGAATAGGGAGAGAGAGAAGGAACAGGGAGAGAGAGGGAATAGGGAGAGCCCAGAGAGAGAGAGAAGGAATAGGGAGAGAGAGAAGGAATAGGGAGAGAAGGAATAGGGAGAGAGAGAAGGAATAGAGAGAGCCCAGAGAGATAGAAGGAATAGCGAGAGCCCAGAGAGAGAGAGAGAGAGAAGGAACAGGGAGAGCCCAGAGAGAGAGAGGATAGAGAGAGTGTGAAGGAACAGGGAGAGCAGAGAGAGAGAGAGACCCGAGGGAGAGAGAGAGCCGAGAGAGAGGGAGAGAGAGTGAACGAACAGGGAGAGCCGAGAGAGAGAAGAAATTGGGGAAGCTGGGACAGACATAGGGGGAGCTGGGAGAGACACAGGAGAAATAAGGGGAGCTGGGAGAGAGAGAGGAGTAATAGGGGGAGCTGGGAGAGACATAGGAGAAATAGGGGTAGCTGGGAGAGAGAGAGGAGGAATAGGGGGGGAGATGGGATATAGAAGGTAGGAATAGGGAAAGACAGTATACAGGAGGAATAGGGGAGACAGGATGAATAAGGACAGACAGCAGTTTAGGTATAGGGGGAGATCAGAGAATAGGGGAAACAGAAAAGAGAGAAGAAATCAGGGAAGATGGAAGATAGTAAGAGGAGGAGGAGGAATATGGTGAGATGAGAGACAGAAGGAAACTAATGGTGGAGATGGCAGAGAGAAATACCTTATGTAGTTTTGGAGTGTGAAGAGGTTTTAAACAGTCAGCGTATGCAGTCCTCTGTGATGCTGCTGCACTTCTGTCGCTGATGCCCGGGTTTAAGCTACCATTTCATTACCGACACTATAACCCGGAAGTGCGGCTCCTCTGAATGAAGAGCGGCTCGTGCGGCTTCACCTCCAGGGCAGCAGACTTTCTATGTAGCGCGCCGCTCACCCTCCCGCTCAGATTAACAATGCCCCCATTGCCAAGGGGCTTGGACGCTGGCCGTGTCATGATGCAATTGCGTCATGATGTCATCGCGCAATCACGTGGCCGCGCATTAGTGAAAAGTTCTTGCTGACTCTGAGCATGGCGCCGCCCGGGAGGGTGTACTGCCCCGTAAGCCTGCGCTCAGCCAAACCGGCCCATTTAGCCATCGGCCCTTCTAGCATTTGCAAGAAGGGCCCGATGGCCAGTCCGGCCCTGGCTGATAATTATTTTGCCTTACAGTAACCACATGCACATTCTTTACTACAAGCTATAATGGTTATTCCACTACTTTATGCATCAATTGCACCTGTAAGATACTAAAATCATTCAGACAGAGCCATGCTTACCTACGGCTTCATGACATTATTTCCATCAGTGTACAGCTCACCACAATATGCTGGCATAGTATAAAGGATAATAATCGCCATGAGGGCATAACCCAAAATAAAAGAAGCTAAATACATTCAATCCATAATTTATTTATTTTTTAACAGTGTACTCCTGATGAAGCAGAGATTATATCACGACCAGTCCCCAGAAGAGCATGCTAAATATGTGGCTGCCACACCTAGACCAAAGAGGACATAGAGGAGGATAATACATTACATAGATTATAAAGGATAAGACTATGCTTATTTCAGAGAGTTGTGTTGATTGAGAATATCAGACTCATATTCGTGGTGTTTCGGTTACATTTCTGAATTTAGTGAGTGTTTTTATTCTGTGTAATGTATAACTTGGAATCTAGGAATTACCTGACATTTGTGACAATTAGTAAATGCAATCTAATTGAAAGCATTTACTAAAGGTCAGTTTTGAGGTCTAAACCAGGGGTGCCATGGGTTGTTGGTCCTAAACCAAATGAAAATGAGAGTTATGGTAAGAACTTACCTTTGTTAACTCTCTTTCTTCCATAGTAAATAGGGTCCACAGGGAGACCTTGGGGATGTAGGTTGGATCTGGATCCCAGGCACCATGCAGTTAAAGCTTTTGCTCCCAGGATGTCTCAAAGCAGTCCATTTAAGGGTGGGGGCGCTCCTGCGCTGAGAGGAGAATCTGGCGTCCAAAGGAAGCATCCTGAGAGGTGAAGGTATCAAATGCAAAGAACCTTAGAAAGGTCTGAATGGAAGACCACGTGGCCATCTTAGAAAGCTGAACAGCCATGGCGCCAAGGCAAGCCGCCCCCGAGGGGCCCACAGACCAAATAGAATGAGCAGTAACAGAAGCCGGAACAGGCAGGCCTGCCTATGTGTAAGCCTGAGATAGTCATATGAAGTCATCTGGCCAATGTTTGTTTATTGGCGGGCCATCCCTTTTTGTGAAATCCATAGAACACAAACAAGGAGTCCGATTTCCAAAAGGGAACTGGTACTGTCCACAGAAATCCTGAGAGCGCGGACCACATCCAATGAGGCCAAACCAGCCAAGAGGTCTGGTGACTGAAAGGCCGGTACTATAATTTCCTGATTTATATGGTAACGAGAAACTACCTTAGGAAGAAACTCAGGGCGAGTATGAAGCACAGCCCTGTCCTGGTGAAATATCAAAAAGGGGGGATGACAGGAGAGCGCCCCCAATTCTGACACCCTCCTGGCCGATGCAATAGCCAGAAGAAAGAGTCTTCGCTGTGAACCACTTGAGTTCTACAGCATCCAGGGGTTCAAATGGAGGACCCTGGAGGGCACAAAGAACTACTGACAAATCCCACAGAGCCACTGGAGGGACAAAGGGAGGTTGAAACCAGAGGACACCCTGGAGGAAGGTGTGGGCATCCGGTAGTGGAGCAAGACTACGCTGGAACCAAATGGATAGAGCAGAGACATGAACCTTCAGTGAAGCAAGGCAAAGTCCATGGTCCAATCCAGCTTGAAGGAAGCCAGGACTCTGGAAATCCTAAACAATGCTTCTGGTATGATTCCATTGGAAGTATGTACGCCACACTTTGTGGTAGATCTGAGCAGTTCTGGCTTACGCGCTCTGAGCATAGTGCTGACTACAGAGCTAGAGAATCCTTTTGACCTCAGGACGGATGTCTCAAGAGCCACGCCGTCAAAGACAGACGACCCAGGTCTGGGTAAAGGCAAGGACGTTGAGACGGCAGGAATGGAGTGTCGATGAAGAGACTCCAAAGATCTGAGTACCAGTGACATCTGGGCCAAGCTGGAGTCACAAGCAGGACGATGCCTCCGTCTTGTTTGAACTTCCGAAGAACTTGAGGAAGAAGGGGGACTGGAGGGAATGGGTACGCAAACTGGAAGGAACACTGCAGAGATGGCCGGGAGGCGACCCTTTACTGCCCGACTTCAAGTGCCTCATTGATGGTCGATGTAAACCACTTTTGCGGCAATGTCGGACTGAACCTGTACAGGTTTTCCGTGAAGTATGTGCTGGGCCAGATGGAGGGTCCTGTAGACAGCTCAAAGTTCCAACATGCTGATTGGCAGGGTTGAGTTGACCGATGTCCAACAGTCCTAAAAGGAGCACGGACCGGTCACTGCGCCCCAACCCGGGAGACTGGCGTCCGCTGCTAGGATTACCCATTCTGGGAACCAAAAGGGGAGACCCTAACCCTTGGATAGATGAGATGTCTGTAGCCACCAAGATACAGACGCACCTCTGGAGAGAGCACCATTGTCTGAGCATATTCCACCATGTCGAAGGCGGACACCATGGCTCCCAGAACCTGCATTGCTGAGGAGATCGACACTCGGTGACTGTGGAGACATCTGCGCACTCGTAGTTGAAGTGTGGAGATCTCTTCTGATGTCAGAAGGATTCTCTGATCCTAAGAATCCAGTAGGGCTCCCAGATGAATCAATCTCTGTGAGGGATACAGGGAGGACTTTTTTCAGTTCACTTGTGCAGGAAAGCAATGGTTAACTACAGACGGCGGTGAAGCACTACTGGGGATCCTGCTAGAAGGTCGCCCAGATATGGAAACAGTCGGACACCCTGACCACGCAGGTAGGCCACCCTGATAGCCATAATTTATATAAATAACTGGTAATAAATAAATAATTTTGGTAAACACCCATGGAGCTGTGGAGAGTCCTAAGGGCAGAGCCTGAAATTGGAAGTGTTGCCGTAGTATAGCAAACCGGAGATATCGTTGATGTGAGGGCGCTATAGGTACGCGCCTGAATATCCACAGATACTATAAAGTCCCCAGGCTCCATTTTTAGGATGATGGAGCATAGGGTTACCATCCTGAACTTTGGCACCCTTAGGAATTTGTTCAAGGATCTGAGGTTGATAGGCAGATGAGACCCATTCGTCTTCTGAACAAGAAAGAGTAGAATAATAACCAATCCCTCACTGAGATAGTTAGACTGGCACAATTACCCCTGCTTGCAGCAAGGACTTCATGGCTTTCTGGATTTGTAAGACCTTGTTCGGGTCTGAATGAGGGCCTGTGTAGAAAAACTGGTGGGGAGACCATCTAAGAAATCAGAGGGTGTACCTATTTGAGACCACTTCTCTTACCCAAGTATCTGTGGTGTTGACACCAGTATTGGGCAAACTGAAGAAGCCATCCTCCCACTCTTGGATATCCCAGGGGGAGGCCCGTCCCATCACGCTGAGGGTTTATCCCCGGGCTTTGAAGCAGGGCGTCTGGTGCTCCAGGTCCGCTTGGTCCTGGGTTTGGCGGCTCTAGTGGAAGCCGACTACCTAGGAAAGGACTGACCTTTAGGCTTTCCTAGGCCTAGTAGAAGTAGATTCAATCTTGTTAGGGTCTGTGCCCAACAAGATCTCCCCATTGTAGGGTAACCCTTCTAGGCCTTTCTTGGAATCCACATCAGCCTTCCATGAGCGTAGCCACAGGGTACGGTGGGCAGACACTGCCGCAGCCGCGACTCTGGATGTTAGCAGACTGGCATCTAATGTTGCTTTTCCAAAATAGGAAGCTGCATCTCGAATGTGAGCAACAAAAGACATTTTCTTCAAGTGTGTCAGCCTAGCTTTCTATAGCTTTAGCCACCCATGCAATAGCCATGGTTGGACGGGCATCAGTCCCTGAAAAAGAGTACATCGATTTCAGGCAAGCTTCTACTTTCCTATCCGTAGGATCCTTCAAGGAAGTACTGTAGGAATAGGCAACATAGCACTTTTAATTAAACGCGTAACATGTGAATCTACCGCAGGGGGTGTTTCCCATTTTGCACAATGAGCTACAGGAATAGAGTAACATGAGGTCAGTATGAAACCTCTTACCAGGCTGCAGCCATGAGTTCAGGTAGATGATCTGATAGAGGGAATTCTACTGAAGTTACTTTAAAACAGAGGGTGCTTGGATTTAGGGACTGGCTCATCATCTTCTATTAATAAGATGGATCTGACAGCTCGCACCAAGGCAGGAATAATAATTTATGACCGACTCTCATCCTCCTCCAGAGGGGAGTCAGGCTTAGAGAGATCAGCATCTGTGCGTGTACTGTGACGATAACACAGTACGTGTAAAGGATTTACTGGATAGGTTTCCCATCTTGCAACATGGTTTGAAAGGCATTACATGTAGCCATCAGACTCTGGAGCTCATTCAGACCCGCTCGCTAGATGCGTTCGCTCGCACCCTGTGTATACAAATCCAGCGCACGCCTAGCGAGGCATGCGATCGCACAGCAAGGCATTAGCACGCCCACTATGTCTTGGCGTGCGATCACTTAGTGTATGCAGACGCCCATCAGCCATTCATAAGATGCCCACTTGTGCACGTCTTCTCTTGGAAGTGCATGAAAATATTGGTACATGAAGCACCATCAGATGCAATCTCAGCGCTTGAGGTTGACTATACCCTGCCAAAAGCATTGGATTGACCGGCGACTTCGGGAACGTAAACATGAACAAAACCTTCCCATCAAATCGCCTCGTTCTCTGGCTTGGGTTCCATCTTCGGTCACAGAGGAACCAATGCAGATTGGTGCCTCTCGCCTGTCATCAGAAAAGAGACAAAGAAGACGGTCTCTTAAACTCTGTATGTATTGCGGTGACAAGGGGCACACTGTGAATAACTGTCCACTCAGACCGGTAAAAGACAAGGCCTAAGTGTTCGGGAGGATTTACACTTAGGCCTGGCATCCATTTCCTCCAAGAATTGTATTTTAGTCCCAGTAGTCATCCAACTCGCTATTTCCACTTTGTCTACTTCAGCCTTCCTTGATAGCGGGGGGGGGGTAGCAAATTTTATGGATTTTCTTTTCTTTCACACTCTGGGAGTACCAGCTGTCCCTTTGGAACAAGAAATTCTTATCTGTGGTCTGGACAGAGGTTTGATTTCATCAGGTCATGTGAAGTTTAAGACGCCTCCTCTCCATTTTTCGGTAGGTTTTTTACACTCGGAGACTCTGTCTTTTTATCTCCTTCATTGTCCCTTGGCCCCAGTCATTCTTGGTCTTCCATGGGTTAGGGATCACAATCCCATGATTAATTGGCAAACTGGTGAGATAACCAAATGGAGTCAGACCTGTCAGAATCATTGCCTGACCATGCCTTATCGATCCGTACTTCCTACGGTTGCTGAGACATCTCCAGCCATTCCACTTCAGTACCAGGATTATGCTGATGTTTTCTCCAAAAAACTTGTGGATGTTCTTCCTCCACATAGATCTTACGACTGTGCTTTCAATTTAATTCCAGATGCCAAATTACCCAGAGGCCGGTTGTATTCCCTTTCAGTACCAGAAGAAAAAGCTATGAGAGAGTACATCGAGGATGCCTTGGCTAAAGGATTCAACCGTCCCTTAAAATCACCACTGGTAGCTGTTTCTTTTCTTCGTAGCAAAGAAGGATGGTCGTTCCTGTATTGATTACAGAGGACTCAACAACATTATGGTAAAAAATTTATACCCGTTACCTCTCATTCCGGTACTGTTTGACCAGCTGCCTCAGGCTAACATCTTCTTCAAGATTGATCTTCGAGGGGCATACAACCTGATTCGAATCAAGAGTAGGGATGAGTGGAAAATGGCATTCAGTACTCACTCCGGACATTATGAGTACCTGGTCATGCCTTTTGGCTTATCTAATGCCCCAGCTGTTTTTCAGGACCTGATTAATGACATCCTTTGTGAGTTTTTGGGGTTTTTCGTGGTCATTTATCTGGACGACATTCTAATCTTTTCCCAAATCGCTGGATCAACATCATCAGCACATATGTCAGGTTCTTCAAATATTGCGGGAGAACCATCTGTACACCAGGTTGGAAAATGTGACTTTGACGTCACTCAAGTTTCCTATCTGGGATATACCATCTCGCCCCAGGGATTTTCAATGGATCAGGGAAAAGTCGAGGCTATTCTTAAGTGGGAACAACCAACTTTGCTTAAAGCCATCCAGTGGTTCCTCGGCTTTTCGAATTATTATCACCGATTCATTAAATCTTTTTCCAGCATTGTGGCACCCAATGTAAATCTGACCAAGAAAGGAGCGGATACTTTAAATTGGTCAATGGAGGCGATCCAATCTTTCAAAACATTCAAAGTCGCTGTCACTCAGGCATCTGTTCTTCAACATCCTGATCCTGACATTCCTTTTATTTAGAGGTAGATGCCTCTGAAGTAGGAGCTGGAGCCATTTTGTCTCAGAAAGACCGTGCAGATAGTAAGTTGCCCCTGTGTGCATTCTTTTCTCACAAATTTTCCTCTGCTGAATGCAATTACGATGTAGGAAATCAAGAGTTGCTAGCTATTAAATGGGCTTTCGAGGACTGAAGACACTGGCTAGAGGGGGCCAAACACCGAATTTTGGTTCTTACTGACCACAAGAACCTGTCCTACATTCAGTCCGCAAAAAGGTTGAATTCCCGACAAGCACGTTGGGTTTTTTTTTCATCTGGTTCAAATTCCTCATCTCCTTCCGACCGGGTTCCAAAAACATCAAGGCCGATGCCCTATCCAGGAGTTTTGGACCCATACAACAGACGTCCAGGTCAGACGAAGTTATCATTTCAGACTCTTAGTTCCATTGTGCTCTCACCCGAAATCTGGCAGATCTTATTCTGGTATGTCAATCAGAATCACCTCCGGAGAAGCCTTCTGATAGATTGTTTGTTCCACATCACCATGGATTTCATCATTGACCTCCCAACATCTGCTCGATGTTCCGTAATCTGGACGGTGGTGGACCGGTTTAGTAAAATGGCGCACTTCATACTATTACAAAAACTTCCTACTGCTAAGGAATTTTCTGACCTGTTTCTTCAACACATTTTTCGGGTACATGGGTTACCGATGGATATCATGTCGGATCGAGGATCACAATTTGTGGCACAGTTCTGGAGAGTGTTCTGTTCTTCTCTAGGCATTGACCTTAGTCTTTCTTCAGGTTACCATCCGCAGTCCAATGGACAAACTGAACGCGTTAATCAGTGTCTTGAACAATATCTACGCTGTTATGTTTCCAAGTGTCATAATGACTGGGTATCTCATCTGCTGCTTTCGGAGTTTGCTTTTAATAATTCATACCATTCTGCGTCCTCAGTATCCCCATTCTTCTGTGTTACAGGGCAACATCCAAGGTCTAATGCCTTCAACTCCAGATCATCAGCCCCTTCTTCGGTCTCTTGGCTCCGACATATTTGGAGAAAGACTCATCAAAGCCTCCGGAAGGTATCTCTCCACCCAAAAAAGTCTGTTGACAAGCATCGGAGATTGTGTGGTTTTAAGAAGGGTGATTTGGTATGGCTCTCCACCAAAAACATCAAGCTCCATCAACCCACGCAGAAGTTGGGTCCCAGGTTTATTGACCTATAGCTTTCAAACTTCAATTACCCAACTCTCTCCATATCAATAATACTTTCCATTGTTCCTTGCTCAAACTGGTCTTCTCTTCAGCCAAGTTCAAACCCAGGTTTTCATCCAGGCCTGCTTCGGTCAGCGTGAGTTCATGGTGGAGAAAATCTTGGACTCTAGAATTTCCAGGGGTCATCTGCAATTTTTAGTCCATTTTTAAGGGCTATGGTCCAGAGGAACATTCCTGGGTTCCTGATTTTGCACTACATGCTACCAGGTTGAGAAGATGTTTCTTTCAGGATTTTCCAGACAAACCAGGTTCTGGGGGTTCTTCAACCCCACATCATGGGGGGAGGGGTACTGTTACAAGTCACGTTCACGACTTGAATCCTTCTGACAGGTTGCCCAGACAGGACGGTTACTTCAGTTCTTCCTGTTGCTAGATGATCGGCACACCTCAGGAAGTGATGTGTCATCCACAGTGCAAACCTGATTGGGGCTTTATGTACTCACTGGACTAGTGCAGCTGTGCCGTCTATAGAGTATCTGTGAGTTCCCTTGGCTTGGCTGCATAGTCAGGTTGTTCCTGCTTTTCTTCGTGATACTTCTTCCATCTGGCTTCCTAGCCGCACCAACCAGCCCCCGTGCTGCCATCTGTTCATCAACCTCCATACGGCTTCCCATCTGACCCAGCAGTCCCCGTGCTGCCATCTGATCATCAAACCTCTATACGGCTTCCCAGCCGCAGCAAGCCACTCCCATGCTTCCATCTGTTCATGAAACCTCCCTATACGGCTTCCCAACTGCACCAGTTCAGTTCAGATCAGTTCATCAGCTTCCTAACGGCAATTGCTGCACCATCGACACTATTGCTGCACCATCAGCATAATTGCCGAACCATCGGCTCCCAAACAGGTGTCAAAATCAAACAGTATTCTAATGGCTATTGCCGCACCATCGGCTCCCATACCATTGTCAAAACCAAACAGTACTCTAACGGCTATTGCCACACCATCAGCACAACTGCCGCACCATCGGCACAATTGCCGCACCCGATATTCTTTTCATCATCATTGGTATCAATTCTAAGTGAACACTTTATCTATTGAATTCCCTTGTACCTCCACGTGAGCCACTACTACCCAGAGCATAAATCCAGGTGGCCGCTTCAGTACCGATGAATGTTTCCCAGTTCTAAGGGAACAACAGGCGGCTGTTATTGGTGAAGATCTCGCTAGCTGGGTTCTAGTGGTCTCACATGGAGTAGGCATCGGGATTCGTAACACAATATGGCTGGGAGATTGCCTTCCACACAAGTCCGAATGTGTGACACCTCTGCCTGACTAAACGTCCGCCTTGACGGTTAATGTAAGCCACCATTGTGGTGTTGTCTGAACCTGCATGGACTTTCCGTGAATAATTAGTCTGACCTGTTGCAAGACCCTAAGTTCCAATATGTTTATCTGTAGGACAAACTCTTCTGCTGTCCACCTTCCCTGAAAGAAGTGTGGACCTGTCACTGCGCCCCAACCCTGGAGACAGGCATCCATTGTCAGGAGGACCCAGTCCGGAATCCAAAAGGGGCGCCCCTTGGTAAGATAACCCATCTGAAGCAACCAAGCAAGAGACAGACACACCTCCGGAGAGAGCACCATCATTTGTGCTTTTATCCAATGGGGTAATCCGTCCCACCTGGAGAGGATCAAGCTCTGCAGAGGCCGGGAATGAAACTGGGCATACTCCACCATGTCGAACGTCGAAACCGTGGAGCCCAGTACCTGCATTGCTGAGTGAATGGACACTTGGCGACTGTGTAGGCACTTGCATACCCACGTGTGCAAATTGGAGATCTTGTCTGTCGTCAGAAAGATCCTTTGTTGTTGAGAATCCAGGAGAGCCCCGAGATAGAGCATCCCTGGGAAGGAGTTAGGGAGGACTTCTTCCAGTTGATCAGCCAGAGATCGTAAGCTGTAGATAGTGGAGAAGTACCTCTGGAGACCCAACTAGCAGCAGAAGCTTGTCCAGTTAGGGCAAGAGGCGGACCCCCTGCTTCCGAAAATGGGCTGCTATTACTGCCATAAATTTCGTAAACATCGGAGGTGCAGTAGAAAGGCCAAATGGCAGGGCCTGAAACTGGAACTGCTGTTGTAGTACGGCAAACCTGAGAAAATGTTGGTGAGCCAAAGAAATTGGAATACACAGTTATGCATCCTGAATATCCAGAGACACCATAAAATCCCCAGGTTCCATAGGCAGTATAATTGACAGTAGGGTTTCTATCTTGAACCGAGGCACCCTGAGGAATTTGTTCAGGGACTTGAGGTTGAGGATAGGCCGATATGAACCGTTTGTTTTTTAACCAGAAAGAGGTTTGCATAATAACCCGTTCCCCTCTGGGGTAACGAGACATGAGCCCTGCTTGGAGCATAGAGCATACCACTTCCTGGATTTGGATGGCCTTGTCCTGGTTTGACTGGAGGCCTGTGCTGAAGAACTTATGGGGAGGCCTTCTGCGAAAGGAAAGGGCATACCCGTGAGAGACCACTTCTCTTACTCAAGTGTCTGTGGTGGTCTGACATCAGCACTGGGCGAACTGAAGAAGTTGGCCTCCCACTCTGGGGACCCCCCATGGAGAGGCCTGTCCCATCAGGCTGAGGGCTTATCGTCAGACTTGGCAGCTGGACATCTGGTACTCTAAGCCTGCTTCTTGGGCTTGGTAACCTTTTTGGCGCCTGACGGCCTAAGAAAGGACTGAGCCTTAGGTTTTTCCTGAGGGTGATAGGGCCGAAAGGACGAGGTCACAGACCTCGAGGGAGCAGGAGCTGAGAGGAGACAGTCAGATTTTGCAGCTGGCAAAGTGCCCACAATTTTATCCAAATCCAGACCAAACAATACTTGATCGTTGTAAGGTAAACACTCCAGCCCTTTCTTAGATTCAGCATTCGCTCTCCAAGAGCGCAACCATAGGAGCAACACGCTGAAACAGCCACAGCTGAAATCCTGGATGTTAAGAGGCTGATGTCTAAAGCAGCCTCATTAATATAAGTTGTTGAATCCCTGAGATTGCCTACCAGCTCTACTTGCTCACTGGTAGCATCTGAGGGAAACAACGCCCAGCCTTCCATGGCTCTGGCAACCCAGCAGATGGCCATGGCCAGCCTGGAGGCCCCTCCTGAAAGGGAATAATGGACTTTAAGCATTCTTCCACTTTACTGTCTGTAACATCTTTCAAAGAGGACATGGATGGCATGGGCAGAGTTGCACTCTTAACCAGGCGTGTCACATGCAAATCCACCTGAGGAAGAGTCTCCCATTTAGAGAAATAATCCCCTGCAAAGGGATAAGCGTGAGCCAGACATCTTTGAGACTGGAAGCACTTCCCAGGAAATTTCCAGGCCTCCTCCAAATGATCCACTAGTTGATCAGACAGAGGATATATGGCAGCGGCATACTTAACATCCTTAAAAAAGGCATGTTTGGAGTAGCTGGAGGTTCCTCATCATCACGTACCGCCCGTTTTAGGCCGGAGACATATATTTTTGACTTAGGCTCTACATCCCGATTGGGGGGTTCAGAGTCAGACAAGACATTAAGCTCACCGTCGTCCGATGTCATGTCATCATCATAATGAATAGACTGAGATGACAGTAGTGGTCTCTTGGCAGGCCAAAGCGGTGTAAAATCTGTCCGGTTTTGCACCATGGTAGACAGAGAATTTACCCAAATAGGCTCTGGAGAAACCTGAGGAGATACTAACTGCTGAGGGAGGCCTTGCGCCACCATCATCTGCCTGGAAAACCCCTGTACGGGAGATGGGACCACCGCCTGCTGCGTGAACCCCAACTAGGGAAACGCAGAGGGAGCCGTCAAACATCCCACAATGATTTGTAATGCCTGAGCAAAACAAGCCCAGGGAGGTTCCTGCGCAGAAGTAGAGACAGTAGGTGGACCTGAGGGGGCATAACATGTTGCATAACCCCCAGTAACAACATCCCCTCCCCTATTCCTGCCTAACATTTGGAGCAGGAAAGCAGGACAGAGGCAACATTTTGCACAGACTCATCACTACCAGACATGGTAAGGATAGCGTGCACACTGTATGTGACCCACGACACAGAAACAAAGGTTGCAACTGTGAGGAAAATTCCCACCCTGACAGCACTGGTACCGTGAGGACTGGTGAGAAGAGGAAGTATAGGGAAAGTAAAATGGTTGACAGAGGAAAAAAATTCAAGAGTCAGACAGCGCCAGCATAAGTCACACACAATGCAGAAGAATTTCAACTGTACTAATGGCACTACCATCAACTACACAGACACAGAGTCTGGTAGGAATAGTGCTACATACGCTGACCTTCTTGAGGAGAGGTATGCAAGGGGACCCAGTCTCCGTAACACCGATGAGACCAGCGCTAGTGCCAGAGAAAATGGCCACCGGAGAGCTCAGAGAAGGCGGACCCGGGGGAGGAACACTGTCACAGCCTGCCAGACCGCAGTGGAAAGGCGCTGTATGCAGCAGGGGAGGAGCCGGCTGTAAGACAGGGAAGGCATCCTCCCCTGGGCCTGCAATTAATCCCTGGGATGCTGGAGCATTCCCGAAAACTCCAGCCCCGACGTCTCTGGTGGTCTAGTGGAAACGCAGCACTCAGTGCCTGGCTCCACTCGCGGCCATCCCCAGGGTTGGATGGTGTATCAGCGGGCACCCGCTGCTTACCTGAATCCCCCGTCGCGCCCATCCACAGTCCAGGGATCCTCCGGGTCCCTGCTAGCCGAGACCCCGGAAGCCTGCTGAGACCCCCAGATCAGTACTAGCATCTCGGCGCCGACGGGGTGGTGGAGCAGCAGCATGCAGGTCCGTTGGACTGTCTGTGCTGTCCACTACTGAAGACAGAAGAAAGCAATTTTTGGCAGCCCCCTCTGTGCAGTGACCTGACTCTGGCCAGGCTCCTACGAAACTGAGGTGCCTTGGCCTGGGGGCGGGGTATAGGAGAGGGCCCCGGTGCATCCTGGGAGGACAGATTTAACTGTGTGGTGCCCGATGACTCCCATCATCGCCTATACCCCAAGGTATCCTGTGGATCCCTATGGACCCTGATGTAGAAACATACATATAAGAAAATAATAGCAAAAATACCATGTTGACCTTATTGCAAATTACACAATCCCAGCTACTAATCCACCCTCTTCACTCCTCTGTCCACATTGTACAGACTAAGGGCCTGATTCAAAGCCGCTCGTAAGCGGCCGCTCGTTCGCTCCGAGCGATGTTTGCCCAACTGCGCATGCGTACGGATCGTAATACGCTTGCGCGAACCAGTCAGTGCGGCCGAAAATCGTTTGTTCGCTAAATAGCGAATGCCTGCTATTTTGAGTGACAGAATGAGCGTATGTGGGTGGTAACAGGGGAAGGTGCTTGAAAACGGGGAGTGGAGATCCGAACGCAGGCGTGCTTAAAGGTCAAAACGGGCGTTTTAGGGGTGTGCATAATTAATACAGCAGTGTCATTGACCACGTCACTGGGTTATTTTATAGCCAGAACTGCTCACAAGATTGTGGTAGAAAAAACCAACCACAAGAATAGCGAGCAGTTCATACGCTGGTCGATGTACTCGATTAATCTAATAAATAGCGGACATGACGTAGGATGCGAGCGGCCAGGCCGCGTATTTTTTTCAAAAAACGACCGCAAGCTTTGTTCGCTCGTTCAGACATAGAGGCGTGAACAGACCGCAAAGAGCGAACTGTTCATTTGAATAGCCACCCCTATTTTCTGGACGAACGACCGCAAATAGCGTCCGGCTCTGAATCAGGCCCTAAGCTTGCACCTTCTGACAGATAGGCAAAATCTGTGAATACTTCTCCATCCACTTGCAGCCACAGTCAGTCTTTTTAAATTACTCTCTTGTGCTTCCAACTGCAGTCAATGGACCTCTACTCCTGCAGTCTGCATATAGGCACACTTGCCCGGGAAGCATTTGAGTACACAAATAAAGGCATACATAAATAGCAGTATGTGCAACCCCACATGGCAACATTTAAGATTATACAATGGACATAAACATACATGGTTAATACAGTACAATACAAGCAATGCTAAAGAACATGGAGGTCATCTTGTATGACTGGAGTGTCATAAACCTCTGGTCAGTCACGTGACACACTCTGTTACACAGAAAAATGAGCAGTGGGCTTTGGGTGGGGCTTGGGTCTGTTCTTATTGGTCAGTAACATATCAGTTGGGTTAGGGGTGGAGCCTGTTGAAGGGGTATTGTGGGAAATTATAGTTGTTCCCTCTCTTTCTTCTGGAGATTGACGGTGCAGTACTGTTTCCATATTGCTTCTAATTTTCAGTATAATACTGTTTGTATTTATTGTGTGATTTATCTTATAAAACCTATCTATCCTTTGCTAGCCTTCTACCTCTTTGTTTCTGAATCTGATCTAAACACTTCTCTTTAATTTTTCATTTCCTACCCTTCCTTTCTCCTTATTAATCTTATCTAAACAATTCTCTTTCATTTTCATTTCCTATCCTTCCTTTCCCCTTATTTTCTTAACTGTCTATCCATGGATCGCCCCGCCGTTCTGTCGGCATCCCCGCCCGTTACCTGGCTAACGCTGTGGCTGCGGGAGCGGGGTCCCCGAGACAGCTACGCGGCAGGTCAGCAGCCCGCAACCTAGCGGCTCGACGCCATGCGGCGGGCCCCGGAGCGGGGAGGGGGGCAAGACTTTGCGCTGGGGCTCGCGGCCGGGTGACTATTAGAGGGCTTTCTAGCTCTCCCATCCCGGTCGCTATGCCTGCGCGGCACACTCCATCGCGGCAAGCTCGTCGTGCTCCCGGACCAAGTGCGGCCAGGCCGTACACGTCCGGGGACACGAGATCCTGCAGCAGGGGGGGAGGGGTAGCCTCCCATCCTGTGCATAAGACGCGGAGAACCGTTGCTCAGCGGGAAAAGACCATGGCGCCTGCTTCCCCATCGGCGGGCGTATATGGGCATGAGGGGGTTGTTCCCCACTTCCCTCTGCCGCAACATGGGGTTATTATTCCCCCGAGGGCACGCGCGTCCACACGTTCGGCGGGTGCAAGGGAGCATGGGAACGCTAGGCCCCTCGGGGCAGGGGGGATAGCAGCCCCCTCCCTGTTTCATGGGGAGCGTGCGGAACGTGAAAATCAGTGCAGCGCCGGACGTCTGGCTAACAGGAGGGGTGGTGAAAAAACGCAATCCACGAGATGGGGAAAACATAGTGTTCCCCTCCGACAGCAGTAGCTCCGCAGCATCAGATTGGGATGTTTCTGACGGGGGGTTTTCGCATGGGCCGGGGGATAGTCCACCAGCTCATACTCGCAGGTCTTATGCAGAGGTGGTGCGTGGGACACATGTGTCTCAGGCAGGATCTGTAGCTGGGTCTCACGCGGGGGCGGGGCTGGGCACGGAGACTGTGTCCTCTTTATGTGCCTCACTGCTCTCTGCACTGGTGCCCTTGTTGGTGGGTAAAAGTGGGCACACTGCCTTGGGTGCGGCAGACGGTCACATAGCAGCGCTTGCGGACCGGCTCTCCGGTACCATGGGTCCCCAGGGGCACCCAGAGTCGCATCACGGCCGGGGAGGTGCAGGCGTGGCCGAATCTCTAGCACATGGGCAGTCTATTTCTGTGCAAGACAACAATGTTTGTGTCCCAGCAGGTGAAGGATTATTGGAGTTGGACATGCATCGCCCAGCAGGAAGTGAGAGGGCCGAGGCTGCGGTCGCCGTTGGTGCGACTAGTCAGTCGGATGGTGAGTCTTCCATCAATCCCGATTGGATAGGCGGATCCAGTAGCAGTAGTCAGGGAGCACCGGCGCAGCGTAGCAGGAAGCGTAGGCGGCATAGCTCAGACCAGGCCACGACTACTCTTTCCTCCACCTCCTCAGACTACTCCGAAAAATCTCGGCGTTCAGGCAGGAAAAAGTCTAGGCGGTACAAGCGCAAGCATCATTCGTCCAGCAGCAGCATGACTGTAAACTCGGATTGCTCGGAAGGGGTATCATGCTCTAATACAGCGGTGCTGCGTGGGGTTCGGCCCAGGATCCGGGACCGGATCAGACACTCGCGCTTACAAGCAAAAGCAAGAAGGTTTGGGTAGCCGCAAATAAAAAGGGGGGGCTGCACTCTACGGGATCCTGACCTATCATACGTGGCTGAAGAATATGTATATCTTCGCCTCCTGCTACTTAGAAATGCGGTCTGATGAACACATGCGCGTGATTAGATACATGTACCTAATACATGACATGTTTACTAACTCCAGAGGTGGCTCCTGGAGGACTTACGACGAAGAATTTCGTCGTAAGCAGCACGGTCGGGAGATCATAGATTTCGGAACAAAGGACGTCGAGATCTTCGTGGACGTCACGCAACCACAACGCTTGCAATCGGAGACGTCGTCTTTTCAAAGGGGTTTCAGGGGGCAGTCAGCCACGACAGGGGGAGGCCCAGCGCGTGGGTCCACTTCCAGGTTGGCCCACGGGAAATGCTTTGCCTTTAACAATGGGCAATGTGCATTGGGGACTCGCTGTCGTTTTCGACACACCTGTATTCGTTGCAGTGGCCCACACCCCATCAAGGATTGCGCGTAGGGGCCAGGGGGTACAACCGGGGGAAAAAGCGCTAATCTTGTCCGTGGTCCCACGGATCCATCCCACAAGTAGTACTCAGATACTGGATAGGGCCCCCACACCTGTCAAGGTTGAAGCCATGGCTTCGTGGTTGGCTGAGTATCCTTTGCAGGGCATCGCACGGTTTTTGCAGGACAGTTTCGCAACGGGTTTTCAAATTCCCATAGTCGGCGTAGTGCATGGGGGTTCGGGACGAAACCTTCGCTCGGCCAGAGAGATGCCGACGGTGTTAAGAGCGAAAGTTAAGAAGGAAGTGAAGCTGGGTCGGATTGCGGGCCCCTTTACCGAACCACCCATCCCAGGCCTGGTGCTCTCACCGGTTGGGGTGGTTCCCAAAAAGGTACCAGGGAAGTTTTGCTTTATTCAGCACCTTTCGTACCCTGAGGGTCGCTCAGTGAACGATGCTATACCAGATGAGTTATGTCGAGTGCTATATCAGTCTTTTGACAGTGCACTTGACTTGATTCGTTCCTTCGGTTATGGGGCCATGATGTGCAAGGTAGATATAGAATCGGCCTTCAGGTTGCTTCCCCTCCACCCTCGCTTCTTTCAATTCATGGGGTTTCGGATCGGCAACGAATTCTACTTTGATAAATGTTTGCCTATGGGTTGCGCGATCTCGTGTGCATATTTTGAACGGTTTAGCTCCTTCTTACATTGGTGTCTAGCCAAGGGATCCCAGGAGGCGGGGATAGCTCATTATCTCGACGACTTCTTGTTAGTCGGCCCACGCAATTCACTCAGGTGCGAGTCTTTGTTGCATTTCACTAGTAAGCTTTTTGCAACCTTTGGGGTTCCCATAGCAGTGGAAAAGACGGAGGGCCCTACCACTAGCCTTTCGTTTTTAGGCATTGAAATTGACACGGTCGGGGGGTTGTGTCGCCTGCCGGATGACAAAGTGCGTCGGCTGCAGGATGAAATTGTGCTGGCCCTTTCCGTTGGTAAATTAACTTTGAGGCAGGCGCAGTCACTGCTGGGCTTGTTCAATTTTGCCTGCAGGGTGATCCCTGTCGGGAGGATTTTTTGCAGAAAGTTAGAAAGATTGACAGCTAAAGCGCACAGACCCAATCATTTTCTGCGACTCTCGGGGGAGATTCGGCGGGACCTGGGTATTTGGAATTCCTTTTTGATTAATTTCAATGTGGTTCGCATCTGGCCTGCGCAACCGGTATCGAACGTCATGTTACAGCTTTTTACGGACGCGGCGGGATCAGTAGGGTTCGGCGCTTTGCTAGGAAGGCGTTGGTGTGCTGCGCCCTGGCCACTTAGCTGGGGGAGTGAGGGCCTCATCAGGAACATGCTGTTATTAGAACTTTTCCCAATCATGGTTGCGCTGGAGCTGTGGGGGGGCTTGTTGCAAGATAGAGCGATCATATTTTGGTGTGATAATTTGGGGGTAGTGCAGGCCCTTAATCATCAGAAAGCAGCCGGGTTGCACACCATTCAAGTGATTGCGCAAATTATATCTCGCTGCTAGCAATTTAATATTGAGTTTAGCGCTAGGCACGTTCCAGGAACCAGTAATGAGGTTGCTGATGCGCTCTCACGCGGCGAGTGGGCAAGGTTTCACAGACTTGCCCCCTGGGCGAATGTGGTCGGTGACTTGTGTCCCGATTATGTGTGGCAGGTGGTTCGTCCAGCATGGAGGTTGTAGCACACCGGTCCCTGGCCCCTGGGACCTACAGGGTGTATCTGGCGTTGTGGGAGCCCTGGAGTGGATTCCTCCTCAGGGAAGGATCGAGAGGTAAGATCTCTGTGATTCTTACTCGGGAACAAGGCCGGGGCCGCTAGGCTTGGCCGGCGTTCTTTTGTTATAAAGGGAAGGGTAGAGTGGGAGCCTGGTTTCCGTCTGAGGCCAGGCACATCCCGCCTTGCCCCCCTCCCTTTTTTCCGTTAGGACGCGGTGGGCAGGTGCAATGCAGCAATGCCCCCCCCACCCCCCTTTTTCTCATTATTTTGCCCGGGGCAGGGTTGCTTGGGCTCTGCCCGAGGGAGGTCGCAGGCAAGCTTTGACGACCTCTCAAAGGTGGTCCTTTGCATTCTCTCTTTGGCCCTGGGTGGGGGGCTTTGAGGGGTTGCACCTGCTTGCTGGGTCGTCGCCTGTTATGGTCGGCCCGTCTGGTCACGCATGGGTTCACACAAACCAGTGTGAACCCGTCGGCAGGCGCTTCGGGGGTTCGGAGTCGGGTGTTGTTACCTTAGGTGACGCCCGGCTTCGGGCCTTTTTGCTTATCCCAACTTGGGGACTAGCTACTCGCCCTAGGTGGGGGTCTTGAGGAATTTTTGTTTAACCACTAGTTTTAACCTTGGCTTCTGCCAGCTGGTGGATTGTTTGTGTTTTTGCCTCAAGTCAAGTTGGGATCCTCCCTTGCCCAAAACATCCCTCATGCCAGGTGTTAGAGATAGGTGCAAATAGGCCTAGCTTTACTGTAATACATGTCCCCTATTAGACACCAAAATTTAAAATGAACTAACAATTATGTCATATCACCCTAACATTTTATTATGTGGTTTCAGAACCTATGCTTTATAAATCATATTAATCTATTTTCCAACAATTTTTCCCTGCCAGGATGTTGTCTGGATAGTGCCTTCATATGGATTGTGGGGCATTCATTTGTATACTGGCTCTCTAGGTCAGAAGTAGTCATGTCAGCTAGAGAGATCCCGGAGTTGGCGCATGTCCGGTGGATTGGTCACCGTGGCATGCGTTGGGCTCAATTAGATGCAGTCCTTCGGGATGCCGTGGCCAGGTTCGGGTTCCCCCATTTCCTGGTCATTCACTTAGGGGGCAATGACCTGACAGAGAGGACATGCCTGGATCTGCGTATGTCAATGAGGGAGTTATTGGCGCTGGTCCGGAATTGGCCATTCTGCCGGGTCTTGTGGTCTGAGATTGTGGCAAGGTTATGCTGGAGAGGGGCGGAGCGCCCAGGAGCTATCGAGCTCTCCAGAAGGCGAATGAATTCGGTAGTGGGTAGAGCCATCGTGAGTGAGGGCGCTGCAGTTGTGCGCCATGGTAACATTTCTGTGGTGGATAGGCAGAATTACAGGCCCGATGGGGTACACTTATCTAGGGGCGGCATGGAGATCTTTTCCAGAAATTTGTTCGGTGCCCTCAGGAGTTTGGATGTAGTGAGGTAGTGGATGTTGCGTTTGGAGTTATGGTGGCGGCAGTGGACTTGGTCCTTGTTGGCAGGTCTTGAATGACCCTTGTTATTAAGTGTAACAGGGTGGATCTTTTTCTTTGATTTCTGTGGAGTTGCCCGTGCGGATGGGGCGGACTTGAGGGCGTAGTCAGCACCACCGGTCCAGGTGGCTGCGATCCCCCTAGGATGTGCGGGGGCTCCACATGTTGTGATTCCCGCATGGTAGGGCAGGAGGCCTAGGCACCATGCGAGTTGTAAGGGGCAGTTGGTCCCGAAGTACCCCTTTTCCTGCTGGGCTGTTCAGGCCCGCAGTGGTTTGTTATTTTTCTTACTTTGTATGATAAATATGTTATTTCGTTTAGGCCATTCAAGCCCCCGCCACCATTTTTGCCTTAGTATTTAGTGAGGAAATGCATGATAATTAGTTAGGTGCTTCATGGTTTAGATATCACTAAATAGGTTTTAGTTTCTTGAAGTTTAATAAAAAGCTGACCCAAGTTTCAACCAATGCTATGTCTCTGCTTCGTTATTTTAGATAAGTTGGGGTGCGAGTGGTGTGGCATGAGTGAGTGATCTGACCATAGAGCGTTTAACACTGTTCAGATGAGAAGGGGATGACCAGCAAGCTAAACCTATTTTCAAGGTACATCACTTTTAGGAGCAGCTCTTCTCAAGTTATTCTGCATATATAAAGATTCATTATTCATGTGCACCTGAATAATATATGTGGACAACATAATATTTTTGTAACTATTTTCAAGGTCCCCACACCCCGTCTAGTCACATTTTTTAAATTTGAAGCCAGTTACCTGTCTACCGAGCAGATGCTGGATCCATATAGTTTTGTACAGTGTGCAGGGGTAGACCCTACAAATGGAAGGAGGAATTTGCTGCAATTTACAAAATGTTTGAAAAGAGTTCAAACTCAGGACAGCAGTATAAAAAGCACTCTTGCCTCCAAATACATTTAGCAATATTGCAAAATGTGTTTATTTGTTAGGTATTGCCCAAACAGATGTTTTACTTTGAAAGCTTAATAATTCTTCAAAACCGTTTTTTACCCTACCATTGTCTAAGACAGGCCAGTTTAAGCATGCCCTAACAGCGGGAAGCAATCGGGAAGCCGACTGCCTAAATACCGGCAGCCGGCTTCCCGACTGTCTTATCCCGGCAAGGGTGAAATGCCGGGCGTCTAGATGTAGACGCCCGCATTTCCCCGACGCCGGGAGACCGTGATGCCGGGCGCCGCGAGCGGACAGCCGCGGGGGGGAGGGTTAGGTTTAGGGCTCCCGGGGGGGGACTTAGGGTTAGGCACCCCCCCGCGAGGGTTAGGGTTAGGCTAGGGGGAGGGAGGGTTAGGGTTAGGCACCCCCGGGGGGGACTTAGGGTTAGGGGGGTTAGGTTAGTGGATACTTACCTATCCACGATCCGGATTTCCAGCGCTGTCGGTCTTCCGCTGCTTCGCACTCTGCTCCTGTCGGGCTGCCGCTGACGGGAATCAAACCGCCAGTAAGGACCCCTAGCATCTGTCTCCTAGGCGGCGGCCATTTTTGAATGTCCGTTTTCTGAATCTGCAGCCCCCAAGACACCGTGAGTCAGCCCTTTTTCACCCCCTGCATTCCAGCACCCGGTGCACGTGCACCTCTAGCCCCCCACCTAGTTGCGGCCCTGCTTCTAGTCACTCACACTATATGCCTATACACTATATGATGTTTCCACCATATCCAGCTGCTTTATTCACTCCTGTGCTGTAAATGTATACAGGATGAGATGCTGGCTCCCTGTGTATATAACACAGTACTTTGCATAGGACTCCTATGTATAATTGCTATAGAATATTCATGTCTTTCAAAGGATAATTAGATTGTAACAACCATTTTATCAAAATTAACTTCCATAGCCCCTATTTCATACTTTTTTTTATCATTATATACATTAACAGTTCTATACAATTACGTGACCTCCTTAGAATGCGTTTAGGGCGGCTTATGGGGCAGGGCGGCTGAGTTTTTGCCTAGGGTGCCGTGAAACCTAGCACCAGCCCTGTGTGTAGTCCATAGCATCTGGAGTGTCAGACATTGCCTACTCCTGGTCCTAGCTGCCAGGAATGACAGGCTCCTACAAGGTTTGCCAGTTCTAGTTGCTTGCACTTTAGATGCTTCCCCCGGATTGTTTTAACAATCTACTGTATTACAGTATAAAGAAAAAGGTATTTAAGATTATTTCTGTAAGAAAAGCATTATTGCCAGCAACTGATTTAAGATTTCTACAATGACTATTTCATCCTTTATGTCTCCATCTTTCACTGTCTGTCAACCAAACTGTACTCCACCTACAGGTAGCCACCAATGGCTGCTTTGAATATTGGCTGATAACAGGGCCGGACTGGGACTTAAAATAGGCCCTGGCATTTTAAGAGCACACAGGCCCACCTCGCGTCATCATCATGCTCCTGGCATAGACCCCTCCCCTTACTATCCCTAACCCCTCCCATTTTTTAGTCTATACTCCTACAAATATAATTAATATTAGAACATACAAGTACACAAATGACAGAGCACATCCTGCAGGGGTTAAAAATGTGGTATTGTGTTGGTTCTGTTACGCTGTAGCCTATAGATATATCTGTCCAATCCATTTATTGGGAAGGAAAATCTGGGAATGTATGGGAGCAAATAACAATAGAAATTTGCTCCCAGATGCTGGAAAATGGACCAGATTTTTCTTCCCACCAGACAGATTGGACAGATACCTATAAGTGTGTACACGGCCTTAGGTAAAGCTGGCACTTCACTGGTGCAGGTCACTCACAAGAAAAGGGAAGACAGGAAAGAGAGAGGAGGAAAGCAGGGAGCCGGGAGAAAAATAGGAATTCGGGGAGCTGGGGGAGAGAGAAAAGGAAAGATGGGATCCAACATAGGAGAATGAGAGAGACAGACAGAGAGAGAGAGACAGCCACAGAGATAGAGACAGAGAGAGAAAGACAGAGAGACACACACAGAGAGACAACCAACCACAGAGAGAGAGACAGCCACAGAGAGAGAGAGACGCACGCACAGAAAGAGAGAGAGACAACAGAGAGACACACACACACACACACAGAGAGAGACAAACACACAGAGAGAGAATAGGGAGAGAGAGAGAGAAGGAATAGGGAGAAAGATAGAGACAGGGAGAGACACAGAGAGAGGGAATAGAGAGGGAGATAGACGGAATAGAGAGAGAAGGGAGAGAGAGAGGGGAGAGGGAGAAAAAGAGAGAGAGAAGGGAGAGGGAGAAAGAGAGAGAGAAGGGAGAGGGAGAAAGAGAGAGAGAAGGGAGAGGGAGAAAGAGAGAGAGAAGGGAGAGGGAGAAAGAGACAGGGAGAGACACAGAGAGAGACGGAATAGGGAGAGACACAGAGAGAGACGGAATAGTGAGAGACACAGAGAGAGACGGAATAGTGAGAGACACAGAGAGAGATGGAATAGTGAGAGACAGAGAGAGATGGAATAGTGAGAGACACAGAGAGACGGAATAGTGAGAGACACAGAAAGAGATGGAATAGGGAGAGACACAGAGAAAGACGGAATAGGGAGAGACACAGAGAGAGACGGAATAGGGAGAGAGAGAAGGAATAGGGAGAGAGAAGAAATAGAGAGAGCCCAGAGAGATAGAAGGAATAGCGAGAGCCCAGAGAGAGAGAGAGAGTGAAGGAACAGGGAGAGTCCAGAGAGAGAGAGAGGATAGAGAGAGTGTGAAGGAACAGGGAGAGCCGAGAGAGAGAGAGACCCGAGGGAGAGAGAGAGCCGAGAAAAAGGGAGAGAGTGAACGAACAGGGAGAGCAGAGAGAGAGAAGAAATTGGGGAAGCTGGGACAGACATAGGGGGAGCTGGGAGAGACACAGGAGAAATAAGGGGAGCTGGGAGAGATACAGGAGAAATAGGGAGAGCTGGGAGAGACACAGGAGAAATAAGGGGAGCTGGGAGAGACACAGGAGAAATAAGGGGAGCTGTGAGAGACATAGGAGAAATAAGGGGAGCTGGGAGAGACATAGGAGAAATAGGGAGAGCTGGGAGAGACATAGGAGAAATAGGGAGAGCTGGGAGAGACATAGGAGAAATAGGGAGAGCTGGGAGAGACATAGGAGAATAGGGAGAGCTGGGAGAGACATAGGAGAAATAAGGGGAGCTGGGAGAGACATAGGAGAAATAGGGAGAGCTGGGAGAGACATAGGAGAAATAAGGGGAGCTGGGAGAGACATAGGAGAAATAGGGAGAGCTGGGAGAGACATAGGAGAAATAGGGAGAGCTGGGAGAGACATAGGAGAAATAGGGAGAGCTGGGAGAGACATAGGAGAATAGGGAGAGCTGGGAGAGACATAGGAGAAATAAGGGGAGCTGGGAGAGACATAGGAGAAATAGGGAGAGCTGGGAGAGGCATAGGAGACTAGGGAGAGCTGGGAGAGACATAGGAGAAATAAGGGGAGCTGGGAGAGACATAGGAGAAATAGGGAGAGCTGGGAGAGACATAGGAGAAATAAGGAGAGCTGGGAGAGAGAGAGGAGTAATAGGGGGAGCTGGGAGAGACATAGGAGAAATAGGGAGAGCTGGGAGAGACAGGAGAAATAAGGGGAGCTGGGAGAGACATAGGAGAAATAGGGAGAGCTGGGAGAGACATAGGAGAATAGGGAGAGCTGGGAGAGACATAGGAGAAATAAGGGGAGCTGGGAGAGACATAGGAGAAATAGGGAGAGCTGGGAGAGACATAGGAGAATAGGGAGAGCTGGGAGAGACATAGGATAAGTAAGGGGAGCTGGGAGAGATACAGGAGAAATAGGGAGAGCTGGGAGAGACACAGGAGAAATAAGGGGAGCTGGGAGAGACACAGGAGAAATAAGGGGAGCTGGGAGAGACATAGGAGAAATAAGGGGAGCTGGGAGAGACATAGGAGAAATAGGGAGAGCTGGGAGAGACATAGGAGAAATAGGGAGAGCTGGGAGAGACATAGGAGAAATAGGGAGAGCTGGGAGAGACATAGGAGAATAGGGAGAGCTGGGAGAGACATAGGAGAAATAAGGGGAGCTGGGAGAGACATAGGAGAAATAGGGAGAGCTGGGAGAGACATAGGAGAAATAAGGGGAGCTGGGAGAGACATAGGAGAAATAGGGAGAGCTGGGAGAGACATAGGAGAAATAGGGAGAGCTGGGAGAGACATAGGAGAAATAGGGAGAGCTGGGAGAGACATAGGAGAATAGGGAGAGCTGGGAGAGACATAGGAGAATAGGGAGAGCTGGGAGAGACATAGGAGAAATAAGGGGAGCTGGGAGAGACATAGGAGAAATAGGGAGAGCTGGGAGAGGCATAGGAGACTACGGAGAGCTGGGAGAGACATAGGAGAAATAAGGGGAGCTGGGAGAGACATAGGAGAAATAGGGAGAGCTGGGAGAGACATAGGAGAAATAAGGAGAGCTGGGAGAGAGAGAGGAGTAATAGGGGGAGCTGGGAGAGACATAGGAGAAATAGGGAGAGCTGGGAGAGACATAGGAGAAATAAGGGGAGCTGGGAGAGACATAGGAGAAATAGGGAGAGCTGGGAGAGACATAGGAGAATAGGGAGAGCTGGGAGAGACATAGGAGAAATAAGGGGAGCTGGGAGAGACATAGGAGAAATAGGGAGAGCTGGGAGAGACATAGGAGAATAGGGAGAGCTGGGAGAGACATAGGATAAGTAAGGGGAGCTGGGAGAGATACAGGAGAAATAGGGAGAGCTGGGAGAGACACAGGAGAAATAAGGGGAGCTGGGAGAGACACAGGAGAAATAAGGGGAGCTGGGAGAGACATAGGAGAAATAAGGGGAGCTGGGAGAGACATAGGAGAAATAGGGAGAGCTGGGAGAGACATAGGAGAAATAGGGAGAGCTGGGAGAGACATAGGAGAAATAGGGAGAGCTGGGAGAGACATAGGAGAATAGGGAGAGCTGGGAGAGACATAGGAGAAATAAGGGGAGCTGGGAGAGACATAGGAGAAATAGGGAGAGCTGGGAGAGACATAGGAGAAATAAGGGGAGCTGGGAGAGACATAGGAGAAATAGGGAGAGCTGGGAGAGACATAGGAGAAATAGGGAGAGCTGGGAGAGACATAGGAGAAATAGGGAGAGCTGGGAGAGACATAGGAGAATAGGGAGAGCTGGGAGAGACATAGGAGAATAGGGAGAGCTGGGAGAGACATAGGAGAAATAAGGGGAGCTGGGAGAGACATAGGAGAAATAGGGAGAGCTGGGAGAGGCATAGGAGACTAGGGAGAGCTGGGAGAGACATAGGAGAAATAAGGGGAGCTGGGAGAGACATAGGAGAAATAGGGAGAGCTGGGAGAGACATAGGAGAAATAAGGAGAGCTGGGAGAGAGAGAGGAGTAATAGGGGGAGCTGGGAGAGACATAGGAGAAATAGGGAGAGCTGGGAGAGACATAGGAGAAATAAGGGGAGCTGGGAGAGACATAGGAGAAATAGGGAGAGCTGGGAGAGACATAGGAGAATAGGGAGAGCTGGGAGAGACATAGGAGAAATAAGGGGAGCTGGGAGAGACATAGGAGAAATAGGGAGAGCTGGGAGAGACATAGGAGAATAGGGAGAGCTGGGAGAGACATAGGATAAGTAAGGGGAGCTGGGAGAGACATAGGAGAAATAGGGAGAGCTGGGAGAGGCATAGAATAGGGAGAGCTGGGAGAGACATAGGAGAAATAAGGGGAGCTGGGAGAGACATAGGAGAAATAGGGAGAGCTGGGAGAGACATAGGAGAAATAAGGGGAGCTGGGAGAGAGAGAGGAGTAATAGGGGGAGCTGGGAGAGAGAGAAAAGGAAAGATGGGATCCAACATAGGAGAATGAGAGAGACAGAGAGAGAGACAGAGACAGCCACAGAGATAGAGACAGAGAGAGAGAAAGACAGAGAGACACACACAGAGAGACAACCAACCACAGAGAGACGCACGCACAGAAAGAGAGAGAGACAACAGAGAGACACACAGAGAGAGACAGAGAGACAAACACACAGAGAGAGAATAGGGAGAGAGTGAGAGAAGGAATAGGGAGAAAGATAGAGACAGGGAGGGACACAGAGAGAGGGAATAGAGAGGGAGATAGACGGAATAGAGAGAGAAGGGAGAGAGAGAGGGGAGAGGGAGAAAGAGAGAGAGAAGGGAGAGGGAGAAAGAGAGAGAGAAGGGAGAGAGAGAAAGAGAGAGAGAAGGGAGAGGGAGAAAGAGACAGGGAGAGACACAGAGAGACACGGAATAGGGAGAGACACAGAGAGATGGAATAGTGAGAGACACGGAGAGAGACGGAATAGTGAGAGACACAGAGAAAGATGGAATAGTGAGAGACACAGAAAGAGATGGAATAGGGAGAGACACAGAGAGAGACGGAATAGGGAGAGACACAGAGAGAGACGGAATAGGGAGAGAGAGAAGGAATAGGGAGAGAGAAGAAATAGAGAGAGCCCAGAGAGATAGAAGGAATAGCGAGAGCCCAGAGAGAGAGAGAGAGTGAAGGAACAGGGAGAGTCCAGAGAGAGAGAGGATAGAGAGAGTGTGAAGGAACAGGGAGAGCAGAGAGAGAGACCCGAGGGAGAGAGCCGAGAAAAAGGGAGAGAGAGAGAGTGAACGAACAGGGAGAGCAGAGAGAGAGAAGAAATTGGGGAAGCTGGGACAGACATAGGGGGAGCTGGGAGAGACACAGGAGAAATAAGGGGAGCTGGGAGAGATACAGGAGAAATAGGGAGAGCTGGGAGAGACACAGGAGAAATAAGGGGAGCTGGGAGAGATATAGGAGAAATAGGGAGAGCTGGGAGAGACATAGGAGAAATAAGGGGAGGTGGGAGAGACAGGAGAAATAGGGAGAGCTGGGAGAGACATAGGAGAAATAGGGAGAGCTGGGAGAGACATAGGAGAAATAGGGAGAGCTGGGAGAGACATAGGAGAATAGGGAGAGCTGGGAGAGACATAGGAGAAATAAGGGGAGCTGGGAGAGACATAGGAGAAATAGGGAGAGCTGGGAGAGACATAGGAGTAATAAGGGGAGCTGGGAGAGACAGGAGAAATAGGGAGAGCTGGGAGAGACATAGGAGAAATAGGGAGAGCTGGGAGAGACATAGGAGAAATAGGGAGAGCTGGGAGAGAGAGAGGAGTAATAGGGGGAGCTGGGAGAGAGAGAAAAGGAAAGATGGGATCCAACATAGGAGAATGAGAGAGACAGAGAGAGAGACAGAGACAGCCACAGAGATAGAGACAGAGAGAGAGAAAGACAGAGAGACACACACAGAGAGACAACCAACCACAGAGAGACGCACGCACAGAAAGAGAGAGAGACAACAGAGAGACACACAGAGAGAGACAGAGAGACAAACACACAGAGAGAGAATAGGGAGAGAGTGAGAGAAGGAATAGGGAGAAAGATAGAGACAGGGAGAGACACAGAGAGAGGGAATAGAGAGGGAGATAGACGGAATAGAGAGAGAAGGGAGAGAGAGAGGGGAGAGGGAGAAAAAGAGAGAGAGAAGGGAGAGGGAGAAAGAGAGAGAGAAGGGAGAGGGAGAAAGAGAGAGAGAAGGGAGAGAGAGAAAGAGAGAGAGAAGGGAGAGGGAGAAAGAGACAGGGAGAGACACAGAGAGACACGGAATAGGGAGAGACACAGAGAGACGGAATAGTGAGAGACACGGAGAGAGACGGAATAGTGAGAGACACAGAGAAAGATGGAATAGTGAGAGACACAGAAAGAGATGGAATAGGGAGAGACACAGAGAGAGATGGAATAGGGAGAGACACAGAGAGAGACGGAATAGGGAGAGAGAGAAGGAATAGGGAGAGAGAAGAAATAGAGAGAGCCCAGAGAGATAGAAGGAATAGCGAGAGCCCAGAGAGAGAGAGAGAGAGTGAAGGAACAGGGAGAGTCCAGAGAGAGAGAGGATAGAGTGTGAAGGAACAGGGAGAGCCGAGAGAGAGACCCGAGGGAGAGAGCCGAGAAAAAGGGAGAGAGAGAGAGTGAACGAACAGGGAGAGCAGAGAGAGAGAAGAAATTGGGGAAGCTGGGACAGACATAGGGGGAGCTGGGAGAGACACAGGAGAAATAAGGGGAGCTGGGAGAGATACAGGAGAAATAGGGAGAGCTGGGAGAGACACCGGAGAAATAAGGGGAGCTGGGAGAGATATAGGAGAAATAGGGAGAGCTGGGAGAGACATAGGAGAAATAAGGGGAGGTGGGAGAGACAGGAGAAATAGGGAGAGCTGGGAGAGACATAGGAGAAATAGGGAGAGCTGGGAGAGACATAGGAGAAATAGGGAGAGCTGGGAGAGACATAGGAGAATAGGGAGAGCTGGGAGAGACATAGGAGAAATAAGGGGAGCTGGGAGAGACATAGGAGAAATAGGGAGAGCTGGGAGAGACATAGGAGTAATAAGGGGAGCTGGGAGAGACAGGAGAAATAGGGAGAGCTGGGAGAGACATAGGAGAAATAGGGAGAGCTGGGAGAGACATAGGAGAAATAGGGAGAGCTGGGAGAGACATAGGAGAATAGGGAGAGCTGGGAGAGACATAGGAGAAATAAGGGGAGCTGGGAGAGACATAGGAGAAATAGGGAGAGCTGGGAGAGACATAGGAGACTAGGGAGAGCTGGGAGAGACATAGGAGAAATAAGGGGAGCTGGGAGAGACATAGGAGAAATAGGGAGAGCTGGGAGAGACATAGGAGAAATAAGGAGAGCTGGGAGAGAGAGAGGAGTAATAGGGGGAGCTGGGAGAGACATAGGAGAAATAGGGAGAGCTGGGAGAGACATAGGAGAATAGGGAGAGCTGGGAGAGACATAGGAGAAATAAGGGGAGCTGGGAGAGACATAGGAGAAATAGGGAGAGCTGGGAGAGACATAGGAGAATAGGGAGAGCTGGGAGAGACATAGGATAAATAAGGGGAGCTGGGAGAGACATAGGAGAAATAGGGAGAGCTGGGAGAGGCATAGGAGAATAGGGAGAGCTGGGAGAGACATAGGAGAAATAAGGGGAGCTGGGAGAGACATAGGAGAAATAGGGAGAGCTGGGAGAGACATAGGAGAAATAAGGGGAGCTGGGAGAGAGGAGTAATAGGGGGAGCTGGGAGAGAGAGAAAAGGAAAGATGGGATCCAACATAGGAGAATGAGAGAGACAGAGAGAGAGAGACAGAGACAGCCACAGATATAGAGACAGAGAGAGAGAAAGACAGAGAGACACACACAGAGAGACAACCAACCACAGAGAGACGCACGCACGCACAGAAAGAGAGAGAGACAACAGAGAGACACACAGAGACAAACACACAGAGAGAGAATAGGGAGAGAGTGAGAGAAGGAATAGGGAGAAAGATAGAGACAGGGAGAGACACAGAGAGAGGGAATAGAGAGGGAGATAGACGGAATAGAGAGAGAAGGGAATGAGAGAGGGGAGAGCGAGAAAAAGAGAGAAGGGAGAGGGAGAAAGAGAGAGAGAAGGGAGAGGGAGAAAGAGAGAGAGAAGGGAGAGAAAGAGAGAGAGAAGGGAGAGGGAGAAAGAGACAGGGAGAGACACAGAGAGACACAGAATAGGGAGAGACACAGAGAGACGGAATAGTGAGAGACACGGAGAGAGACGGAATAGTGAGAGACACGGAGAGAGACGGAATAGTGAGAGACACAGAGAGAGATGGAATAGTGAGAGACACAGAGAGAGACGGAATAGTGAGAGACACAGAAAGAGATGGAATAGGGAGAGACACAGAGACGGAATAGGGAGAGTCACAGAGAGAGACGGAATAGGGAGAGAGAGAAGGAATAGGGAGAGAGAGCCCAGAGAGATAGAAGGAATAGCGAGAGCCCAGAGAGAGAGAGAGAGTGAAGGAACAGGGAGAGTTCAGAGAGAGAGAGGATAGAGAGAGTGTGAAGGAACAGGGAGAGCCGAGAGAGAGGGAGAGAGAGAGAGGGAACGAACAGGGATAGCCGAGAGAGAGAAGAAATTGGGGAAGCTGGGACAGACATAGGGGGAGCTGGGAGAGACACAGGAGAAATAAGCGGAGCTGGGAGAGACACAGGAGAAATAAGCGGAGCTGGGAGAGATACAGGAGAAATAGGGAGAGCTGGGAGAGACACAGGAGAAATAAGGGGAGCTGGGAGAGATATAGGAGAAATAGGGAGAGCTGGGAGAGACATAGGAGAAATAAGGGGAGCTGGGAGAGACATAGGAGAAATAGGGAGAGCTGGGAGAGACATAGGAGAAATAGGGAGAGCTGGGAGAGACATAGGAGAAATAGGGAGAGCTGGGAGAGACAGGAGAATAGGGAGAGCTGGGAGAGACATAGGAGAAATAAGGGGAGCTGGGAGAGACATAGGAGAAATAGGGAGAGCTGGGAGAGACATAGGAGAAATAAGGGGAGCTGGGAGAGACAGGAGAAATAGGGAGAGCTGGGAGAGACATAGGAGAAATAGGGAGAGCTGGGAGAGACATAGGAGAAATAGGGAGAGCTGGGAGAGACATAGGAGAATAGGGAGAGCTGGGAGAGACATAGGAGAAATAAGGGGAGCTGGGAGAGACATAGGAGAAATAGGGAGAGCTGGGAGAGGCATAGGAGACTAGGGAGAGCTGGGAGAGACATAGGAGAAATAAGGGGAGCTGGGAGAGACATACGAGAAATAGGGAGAGCTGGGAGAGACATAGGAGAAATAAGGGGAGCTGGGAGAGAGAGAGGAGTAATAGGGGGAGCTGGGAGAGACATAGGAGAAATAGGGGTAGCTGGGAGAGAGAGAGGAGGAATAGGGGGGGAGATGGGATATAGAAGGTAGGAATAGGGAAAGACAGTATACAGGAGGAATAGGGGAGACAGGATGAATAAGGACAGACAGCAGTTTAGGTATAGGGGGAGATCAGAGAATAGGGGAAACAGAAAAGAGAGAAGAAATCAGGGGAGATGGAAGAGAGTAAGAGGAGGAGGAGGAATATGGTGAGATGAGAGACAGAAGGAAACTAATGGTGGAGATGGCAGAGAGAAATACCTTATGTAGTTTTGGAGTGTGAAGAGGTTTTAAGCAGTCAGCGTATGCAGTCCTCTGTGATGCTGCTGCACTTCTGTCGCTGATGCCCGGGTTTAAGCTACCATTTCATTACCGACACTATAACCCGGAAGTGCGACTCCTCTGAATGAAGAGCGGCTCGTGCGGCTTCACCTCCAGGGTAGCAGACTGTCTATGTAGTGCGCCGCTCACCCTCCCGCTCAGATTAACAATGCCCCCATTGCCAAGGGGCTTGGACGCTGGCCGCGTTATGATGCGATTGCATCATGATGTCATCGCGCAATCACGTGGCCGTGCATTAGTGAAAAGTTCTTGCTGACTATGAGCATGGCGCCGCCCGGGAGGGTGTACTGCCCCGTAAGCCTGCGCTCAGCCAAACCGGCCCATTTAGCCATCGGCCCTTCTGGCATTTGCAAGAAGGGCCCGATGGCCAGTCCGGCCCTGGCTGATAATTATTTTGCCTTACAGTAACCACATGCACATTCTTTACTACAAGCTATAATGGTTATTCCACTACTTTATGCATCAATTGCACCTGTAAGATACTAAAATCATTCAGACAGAGCCATGCTTACCTACGGCTTCATGACATTATTTCCATCAGTGTACAGCTCACCACAATATGCTGGCATAGTATAAAGGATAATAATCGCCATGAGGGCATAACCCAAATAAAAGAAGCTAAATACATTCAATCCATAATTTATTTATTTTTTAACAGTGTACTCCTGATGAAGCAGAGATTATATCACGACCATTCCCCAGAAGAGCATGCTAAATATGTGGCTGCCACATCTAGACCAAAGAGGACGTAGAGGAGGAGAATACATTACATAGATTATAAAGGATAAGACTATGCTTATTTCAGAGAGTTGTGTTGATTGAGAATATCAGACTCATATTCGTGGTGTTTCGGTTACATTTCTGAATTTAGTGAGTGTTTTTATTCTGTGTAATGTATAACTTGGAATCTAGGAATTACCTGACATTTGTGACAATTAGTAAATGCAATCTAATTGAAAGCATTTACTAAAGGTCAGTTTTGAGGTCTAAACCAGGGGTGCCATGGGTTGTTGGTCCTAAACCAAATGAAAATGAGAGTTATGGTAAGAACTTACCTTTGTTAACTCTCTTTCTTCCATAGTAAATAGGGTCCACAGGGAGACCTTGGGGGTGTAGGTTGGATCTGGATCCCAGGCACCATGCAGTTACAGCTTTTGCTCCCAGGATGTCCCAAAGCAGTCCCTTTAAGGGTGGGGGCGCTCCAGCGCTGAGAGGAGAATCTGGCGCCCAAAGAAAGCATCCTGAGAGGCAAAGGTATCAAATGCAAAGAACCTTAGAAAGGTCTGAATGGAAGACCAGGTGGCCATCTTAGAAAGCTAAACAGCCATGGCGCCACGGAAAGCCGCCGCCGAGGGGCCCACAGACCTAATAGAATGAGCAGTAACAGAAGCCGGAACAGGCAGGCCTGCCTATGTGTAAGCCTGAGATAGTCATACAAAGCCATCTGGCCAATGTTTGTTTATTGGCTGGCCATCCCTTTTTGTGAAATCCATCGAACACAAACAAGGAGTCCGATTTCCGAAAGGGAACTAGTACTGTCCACAGAAATCCTGAGAGAAATCCAATGAGGCCTCACCAGCCGAGAGGTCTGGTGACTGAAAGGCCAGTACTATAATTTCCTGATTTATATGGTAATGAGAAACTACCTTAGGAAGAAACTCAGGGCGAGTATGAAGCACAGCCCTATCCTGGTGAAATATCAGAAAGGGGGGATGACAGGAGAGCGCCCCCAATTCTGACACCCTCCTGGCCGATGCAATAGCCAGAAGAAAGAGTCTTCGCTGTGAACCACTTGAGTTCTACAGCATCCAGGGGTTCAAATGGAGGACCCTGGAGGGCACAAAGAACTACTGACAAATCCCACAGATCCACTGGAGGGACAAAGGGAGGTTGAAACCAGAGGACACCCTGGAGGAAGGTGTGGGCATCCGGTAGTGGAGCAAGACTACGCTGGAACCAAATGGATAGAGCAGAGACATGAACCTTCAGTGAAGCAAGGCAAAGTCCATGGTCCAATCCAGCTTGAAGGAAGCCAGGACTCTGGAAATCCTAAACACTTGAGGATCGTAGCTTCTGGTATGATGCTATTGGAAGTATGTACGCCACACTTTGTGGTAGATCCGAGCAGTTCTGGCTTACGCGCTCTGAGCATAGTGCTGACTACAGAGCTAGAGAATCCTTTTGACCTCAGGACGGATGTCTCAAGAGCCACGCCGTCAAAGACAGACGACCCAGGTCTGGGTAAAGGCAAGGACGTTGAGACGGCAGGAACGGAGTGTCGATGGAGAGACTCCAAAGATCTGAGTACCAGTGACGTCTGGGCCAAGCTAGAGTCACAAGCAGGACGATGCCTCCGTCTTGTTTGAACTTCCGAAGAACTTGAGGAAGAAGGGGGACTGGAGGGAATGGGTACGCAAACTGGAAAGAACACTGCAGAGATGACCGGGAGGTGACCCTTTACTGCCCGACTTCAAGTGCCTCATTGATGGTCGATGTAAACCACTTTTGCGGCAATGTCGGACTGAACCTGTACAGGTTTTCCATGAAGTATGTGCTGGGCCAGGTGGAGGGTCCTGTAGACAGCTCAAAGTTCCAATATGCTGATTGGCAGGGTTGAGTCGACCGATGTCCAACAGTCCTAAAAGGAGCACGGACCGGTCACTGCGCCCCAACCCGGGAGACTGGCGTCCGTTGCTAGGATTACCCATTCTGGGAACCAAAAGGGGTGACCCTTGGATAGATGAGATGTCTGTAGCCACCAAGATACAGATGCTCCTCTGGAGAGAGCACCATCGTCTGAGCATATTCCACCACGTCAAAGGCGGACACCATGGCTCCCAGAACCTGCACTGCTGAGGAGATCGACACTCGGTGACTGTGGAGACATCTGCGCACTCGTAGTTGAAGTGTGGAGATCTCTTCTGGTGTCAGAAGGATTCTCTGATCCTTAGAATCCAGCAGGGCTCCCAGATGAATCAATCTCTGTGAGGGATACAGGGAGGACTTTTTTCAGTTCAGTTGTGCAGGAAAGCAATGGTTAACTATAGACGGTGGTGAAGCACTACTGGGGATCCTGCTAGAAGGTCGCCCAGATATGGAAACAGTCGGACACCCTGACCACGCAGGTGGGCCACCCTGATAGCCATAATTTATATAAATAACTGGTAATAAATAAATAATTTTGGTAAACACCCATGGAGCTGTGGAGAGTCCTAAGGGCAGAGCCTGAAATTGGAAGTGTTGCCGTAGTATAGCAAACCGGAGATATCGTTGATGTGAGGGCGCTATAGGTACGCGCCTGAATATCCACAGATACTATAAAGTCCCCAGGCTCCATTGTTAAGATGACGGAGCATAGGGTTACCATCCTGAACTTTGGCACCCTTAGGAATTTGTTCAAGGATTTGAGGTTGATAGGCAGATGAGACCCATTCGGCTTCTGAACAAGAAAGAGTAGAATAATAACCAGTCCCTCACTGAGATAGTGAGACTGGCACAATTACCCCTGCTTGCAGCAAGGACTTCATGGCTTTCTGGATTTGTAAGACCTTGTTCGGGTCTGAATGAGGGCCTGTGTAGAAAAACTGGCGGGGAAACCATCTGAGAAATCAGAGGGTGTACCTATTTGAGACCACTTCTCTTACCCAAGTATCTGTGGTGTTGACACCAGTACTGGGCAAACTGAAGAAGCCGTCCTCCCACTCTTGGATATCCCAGAGGGAGGCCCGTCCCATCACGCTGAGGGTTTATCCCCGGGCTTTGAAGCAGGGCGTCTGGTGCTCCAGGTCCGCTTGGTCCTGGGTTTGGTGGCTCTAGTGGAAGCCGACTACCTAGGAAAGGACTGATCTTTAGGCTTTCCTAGGCCTAGTAGAAGTAGTTACAATCTTGTCAAGGTCTGTGCCCAACAAGATCTCCCCATTGTAGGGTAACCCTTCTAGGCCTCTCTTGGAATCCACATCAGCCTTCCATGAGCATAGCCACAGGATACGGCAGGCAGACACTGCCGCAGCCGCGACTCTGGATGTTAGGAGACTGGCATCTAATGTTGCTTTTCCAAAATAGGAAGCTGCATCTCGAATGTAGTCAAAAAATGACATTTTCTTCAAGTGTGTCAGCCTAGCTCTCTATAGCTTTAGCTACCCATACAATAGCCATGGTTGGACGGGCATCAGTCCATGAAAAAGAGTACATCAATTTCAGGCAAGCTTCTACTTTCTTCAAGGATCCTTCAAGGAAGTACTGTAGGAATAGGCAACATAGCACTTTTAATTAAACGCGTAACATGTGAATCTACCGCAGGGGGTGTTTCCCATTTTGCACAATGAGCTACAGGAATAGAGTAACATGAGGTCAGTATGAAACCTCTTACCAGGCTGCAGCCATGAGTTCAGGTAGATGATCTGATAGAGGGAATTCTACTGAAGTTACTTTAAAACAGAGGGTGCTTGGATTTAGGGACTGGCTCATCATCTTCTATTAATAAGATGGATCTGACAGCTCGCACCAAGGCAGGAATAATAATTTATGACCGACTCTCATCCTCCTCCAGAGGGGAGTCAGGCTTAGAGAGATCAGCATCTGTGCGTGTACTGTGACGATAACACAGTACGTGTAAAGGATTTACTGGGTAGGTTTCCCATCTTGCAACATGGTTTGAAAGGCATTACATGTAGCCATCAGACTCTGGAGCTCATTGAGACCCACTCGCTAGATGCGTTCGCTCGCACCCAGTGTATACAAATCCAGCGCATGCCTAGTGAGGCATGCAATCGCACAGCAAGGCATTAGCACGCCCACTATGTCTTGGCGTGCGATCACTTAGTGTATGCAGATGCCCATCAGCCATTCATAAGATGCCCACTTGTGCACGTCTTCTCTTGGAAGTGCATGAAAATCTTGGTACATGAAACACCATCAGATGCAATCTCAGCGCTTGAGGTTGACTATACCCTGCCAAAAGCATTGGATTGACCGGCGACTTCGGGAACGTAAACGTGAACAAAACCTTCCCATCAAATCGCCTCGTTCTCTGGCTTGGGTTCCATCTTCGGTCACAGAGGAACCAATGCAGATTGTCTCTTTTCTGATGAGAGGCGAGAGGCACCAAAGAAGACAGTCTCTTAAACTCTGTATGTATTGCGGTAACAAGGGGCACACTGTGAATAACTGTCCACTCAGACTGGTAAAAGACAAGGCCTAAGTGTTCAGGAGGATTTACACTTAGGCCTGGCATCCATTTCCTCCAAGAATTCTATTTTAGTCCCAGCAGTCATCCAACTCACTATTTCCACTTTGCCTACTTCAGCCTTCCTTGATAGCGGGGGGGGGGGTAGGCAATTTTATGGATTTTCTATTCTTTCACACTCTGGGAGTACCAGCTGTTCCTTTGGAACAAGAAATTCCTATCTGTGGTCTGGACAGAGGTTTGATTTCATCAGGTCATGTGAAGTTTAAGACGCCTCCTCTCCATTTTTCGGTAGGTTTTTTACACTCGGAGACTCTGTCTTTTTATCTCCTTCATTGTCCCTTGGCCCCAGTCATTCTTGGTCTTCCATGGCTTAGGGATCACAATCCCATGATTAATTGGCAAACTGGTGAGATAACCAAATGGAGTCAGACCTGTCAGAATCATTGCCTGACCATGCCTTATCGATCCGTACTTCCTACGGTTGCTGAGACATCTCCAGCCATTCCACTTCAGTACCAGGATTATGCTGATGTTTTCTCAAAAAAACTTGCGGATGTTCTTCCTCCATATAGATCTTACGACTGTGCTTTCAATTTGATTCCAGATGCCAAATTACCCAGAGGCCGGTTGTATTCCCTTTCAGTACCAGAGGAAAAAGCTTTGAGAGAGTACATCGAGGATGCCTTGGCTAAAGGATTCAACCGTCCCTTAAAATCACCACTGGTAGCTGTTTCTTTTCTTCGTAGCAAAGAAGGATGGTTGTTCCTGTATTGATTACAGAGGACTCAACAACATTATGGTAAAAAATTTATACCCGTTACCTCTCATTCCGGTACTGTTTGACCAGCTGCCTCAGGCTAACATCTTCTTCAAGATTGATCTTCGAGGGGCATACAACCTGATTCGAATCAAGAGTAGGGACGAGTGGAAAATGGCATTCAGTACTCACTCCGGACATTATGAGTACCTGGTCATGCCTTTTGGCTTATCTAATGCCCCAGCTGTTTTTCAGGACCTGATTAAATCTGACCAAGAAAGGAGCGGATACTTTAAATTGGTCAATGGAGGCGATCCAGTCTTTCAAAACCCTCAAAGTCGCTGACACTCAGGCACCTGTTCTTCAACATCCTGATCCTGACATTCCTTTTATTTAGAGGTAGATGCCTCTGAAGTAGGAGCTGGAGCCATTTTGTCTCAGAAAGACCGTGCAGATAGTAAGTTGCCCCTGTGTGCATTCTTTTCTCACAAATTTTCCTGTGCTGAATGCAATTACGATGTAGGAAATCAAGAGTTGCTAGCTATTAAATGGGCTTTCGAGGACTGAAGACACTGGCTAGAGGGGGCCAAACACCGAATTTTTGTTCTTACTGACCACAAGAACCTGTCCTACATTCAGTCCACAAAAAGGTTGAATTCCCGACAAGCACGTTGTTTTTTTTTTTCATCTGGTTCAAATTCCTCATCTCCTTCCGACCGGGTTCCAAAAATATCAAGGCCGACACCCTATCCAGGAGTTTTGGACCCATACAACAGACGTCCAGGTCAGACGAAGTTATCATTTCTGACTCTTAGTTCCATTGTGCTCTTACCCGAAATCTGGCAGATCTTATTCTGGCATGTCAATCGGAATCACCTCTGGAGAAGCCTTCTGATAGATTGTTTGTTCCAGAGAAGTTTAGAAGAGCAGTTCTTCTGGATTTTCATGCTTGTCGAGTTTCTGGTCATGCAGGCATCAGTAAGACTTTAGAATTACTCTCCCACTCTATTTGGTGGCCATCTTTGACCAAAGATGTGCATGAATTTGTCTTGGCATGTGAGGTATGTGCTCGTAATAAGACACCTCGCACAGCTCCTTCTGGTCTGTTACTTCCACTTTCCATACCTAGGAGACCCTGGACCCACATCACCATGGATTTCATCATTGACCTCCCAACATCTGCTCGATGTTCCGTAATCTGGACGGTGGTGGACCAGTTTAGTAAAATGGCGCACTTCATACTATTACAAAAACTTCCTACTGCTAAGGAATTTTCTGGCCTGTTTCTTCAATACATTTTTCGGGTACATGGGTTACCGATGGATATCATGTCGGATCGAGGATCACAATTTGTGGCACAGTTCTGGAGAGTGTTCTGTTCTTCTCTAGGCATTGACCTTAGTCTTTCTTCAGGGTACCATCCGCAGTCCAATGGACAAACTGAACGCGTTAATCAGTGTCTTGAACAATATCTACGCTGTTATGTTTCCAAGTGTCATAATGACTGGGTATCTCATCTGCTGCTTGCGGAGTTTGCTTTTAATAATTCATACCATTCTGCGTCCTCAGTATCCCCATTCTTCTGTGTTACAGGGCAACATCCAAGGTCTAATGCCTTCAACTCCAGATCATCAGCCCCTTCTTCAGTCTCTTGGCTCAGACATATTTGGAGTAAGACTCATCAAAGCCTCCGGAAGGTATCTCTCCGCTCAAAAAAGTCTGTTGACAAACATCGGAGATTGTGTGGTTTTAAGAAGGGTGATTTGGTTTGGCTCTCCACCAAAAACATCAAGCTCCATCAACCCACGCAGAAGTTGGGTCCCAGGTTTATTGGCCCATTCCCGATCATTTCACAGGTGAACCCGGTAGCTTTCACACTTCAATTACCCAACTCTCTCCATATCAATAATACTTTCCATTGTTCCTTGCTCAAACTGGTCTTCTCTTCAGCCAAGTTCAAACCCAGGTTTTCATCCAGGCCTGCTTCAGTCATGGTCCCCGGTCAGCATGAGTTCATGGTGGAGAAAATCTTGGACTCTAGAATTTCCAGGGGTCATCTGCAATTTTTAGTCCATTTTTAAGGGCTATGGTCCAGAGGAATGTTCCTGGGTTCCTGATTTTGCACTACATGCTACCAGGTTGAGAAGATGTTTCTTTCAAGATTTTCCAGACAAACCATGTTCTGGGGGTTCTTCAACCCCACATCATGGGGGGAGGGGTACTGTTACAAGTCACGTTCACGACTTGAATCCTTCTGACAGGTTGCCCAGACAGGACGGTTACTTCAGTTCTTCCTGTTGCTAGATGATCGGCACACCTCAGGAAGTGATGTGTCATCCACAGTGCAAACCTGATTGGGGCTTTATGTACTCACTGGACTAGTGCAGCTGTGCCGACTATAGAGTATCTGTGAGTTCCCTAGGCTTGGCTGCATAGTCAGGTTGTTCCTGCTTTTCTTCGTGATACTTCTTCCATCTGGCTTCCTAGCCGCACCAACCAGCCCCCGTGCTGCCATCTGTTCATCAACCTCCATACGGCTTCCCAGCTGACCCAGCAGTCCCCGTGCTGCCATCTGTTCATCAAACCTCTATACGGCTTCCCAGCTGCACCAAGCCACTCCAATGCTTCCATCTGTTCATGAAACCTCCCTATATGGCTTCCCAACTGCACCAGTTCAGTTCAGATCAGTTCATCAGCTTCCTAACTGCAATTGCCACACCATCGGCACTATCAAACCTCCATATGGTTTCCCAGCCACACAAAGCAGCCCCCGTGCTGCCATCTGTTCATCAGCTTCCTAACGGCAATTGCTGCACCATCGGCACTATTGCTGCACCATCAGCATAATTGCCGAACCATCAGCTCCCAAACAGGTGTCAAAACCAAACAGTATTCTAATGGATATTGCCGCACCATCGGCTCCCAAACCATTGTCAAAACCAAACAGTATTCTAACGGCTATTGCCACACCATCGGCACAATTGCCGCACCCGATATTCTTTTCATCATCATTGGTATCAATTCTAAGTGAACACTTTATCTATTGAATTCCCTTGTACCTCCACGTGAGCCGCTACTACCCAGAGCATAAATCCAGGTGGCCGCTTCAGTACCGATGAACGTTTCCCAGTTCTAAGGGAACAACAGGCGGCTGTTATTGGTGAAGATCTCGCTAGCTGGGTTCTAGTGGTCTCACATGGAGTAGACATCGGGATTCGTAACACAATATGGCTGGGAGATTGCCTTCCGCCCAAGTCCGAATGTGTGACACCTCTGCCTGACTAAACGTCCGCCTTGACGGTTGATGTAAGCCACCATTGTGGTGTTGTCTGAACCTGCATGGACGTTCCGTGAATAATTAGTCTGGCCTGTTGCAAGACCCTAATTTCCAATATGTTTATCTGTAGGACAAACTCTTCTGCTGTCCACCTTCCCTGAAAGAAGTGTGGACCTGTCACTGCGCCCCTACCCTGGAGACAGGCATCCATTGTCAGGAGGACCCAGTCCGGAATCCAAAAGGGGCGCCCCTTGGTGAGATAACCCATCTGAAGCCACCAAGCTAGAGACAGACACACCTCCGGAGAGAGCACCATCGTTTGTGCTTTTATCCAATGGGGTAATCCGTCCCACCTGGAGAGGATAAAGCTCTGCAGAGGCCGGGAGTGAAACTGGGCATACTCCACCATGTCGAACGTCGAAACCATGGAGCCCAGTACCTGCATTGCTGAGTGAAGGGACACTCGGCGACTGTGTAGGCACTTGCATGCCCGCGTGTGCAAATTGGAGATCTTGTCTGTCGTCAGAAAGATCCTTTGTTGTTGAGAATCCAGGAGAGCCCCGAGATGGAGCATCCCTGGGAAGGAGTTAGGGAGGACTTCTTCCAGTTGATCAGCCAGAGATCGTAAGCTGTAGATAGTGGAGAAGTACCTCTGGAGACCCAACTAGCAGCAGAAGCTCGTCCAGGTAGGGCAAGAGGCGGACCCCCTGCTTCCGAAAATGGGCTGCTATTACCGCCATAAATTTCGTAAACATCGGAGGTGCTGTAGAAAAGCCAAATGGCAGGGCCTGAAACTGAAACTGCTGTTGTAGTACGGCAAACCTGAGAAAATGTTGGTGAGCCAAAGAAATCGGAATACACAGTTATGCATCCTGAATATCCAGAGACACCATAAAATCCCCAGGTTCCATAGGCAGTATAATTGACAGTAGGGTTTCTGTCTTGAACCGAGGCACCCTGAGGAATTTGTTCAGGGACTTGAGGTTGAGGATAGGCCAATATGAACCGTTCATTTTTTAACCAGAAAGAGGTTTGCATAATAACCCGTTCCCCTCTGGGGTAACGGGACAGGCACTATGACCCTGTTTGGAGCATAGAGCGTACCACTTCGTGGATTTGGATGGCCTTGTCCTGGTTTGACTGGAGGCCTGTGCTGAAGAACTTAGGGGGAGGCCTTCTGCGAAAGGAAAGGGCATACCCGTGAGAGACCACTTCTCTTACTCAAGTGTCTGTGGTGGTCTGACACCAGCACTGGGCGAACTGAAGAAGTTGGCCTCCCACTCTGGGGACCCCCCATGGGGAGGCCTGTCCCGTCAGGCTGAGGGCTTATCGTCAGACTTGGCAGCTGGACATCTGGTACTCTAAGCCTGCTTCTTGGGTTGGTAACCTTTTTGGCGCCTGACGGCCTAAGGAAGGACTGAGCCTTAGGTTTTTCCTGAGGGTGATAGGGCCGAAAGGACAAGGTCACAGACCTCGAGGGAGCAGGAGCTGAGAGAAGACAGTCAGATTTTGCAGCTGGCAAAGTGTCCACAATTTTATCCAAATCCAGACCAAACAATACTTGATCGTTGTATTGTAAACACTCCAGCCCTTTCTTAGATTCAGCATTCGCTCTCCAAGAGCGCAACCATAGGAGCAACACGCTGAAATAGACGCAGCTGAAATCCTGGATGTTAAGAGGCTGATGTCTAAAGCAGCCTCATTAATATAAGTTGTTGAATCCCTGAGATTGCCTACCAGCTCTAATTGCTCACTGGTAGCATCTGAGGGAAACAACGCCCAGCCTTCCATGGCTCTGGCAACCCAGCAGATGGCCATGGCCGGCCTGGAGGCCCCTCCTGAAAGGGAATAATGGACTTTAAGCATTCTTCCACTTTCCTGTCTGTAACATCTTTCAAAGAGGACATGGATGGCATGGGTAGAGTTGCACTCTTAACCAGGCGTGTCACATGCAAATCCACCTGAGGAAGAGTCTCCCATTTAGAGAAATAATCCCCTGCAAAGGGATAAGCGTGAGCCAGACATCTTTGAGACTGGAAGCACTTCCCAGGAAATTTCCAGGCCTCCTCCAAATGATCCACTAGTTAATCAGACAGAGGATATATGGCAGCGGCATACTTAATATCCTTAAAAAAGGCATGTTTGGAGTAGCTGGAGGTTCCTCATCATCACGTACCGCCCGTTTTAGGCCGGAGACATATATTTTTGACTTAGGCTCTACATCCCGATTGGGGGGTTCAGAGTCAGACAAGACATTAATCTCACCGTCGTCCGATGTCATGTCATCATCATCATCATAATGAATAGACTGAGATGACAGTAGTGGTCTCTTGGCAGGCCAAAGCTGTGTAAAATCTGTCAGGTTTTGCACCATGGTAGACAGAGAATTTACCCAAATAGGCTCTGGAGAAACCTGAGGAGATACTAACTGCTGAGGGAGGCCTTGCGCCACCATCATCTGCCTGGAAAACCCCTGTACGGGAGATGGGACCACCGCCTGCTGCGTTAACCCCAACTAGGGAAACGCAGAGGGAGCCGTCAAACATCCCACAATGATTTTGTAATGTCTGAGCAAAACAAGCCCAGGGAGGTTCCTGCGCAGAAGTAGAGACAGTAGGTGGACCTGAGAGGGCATAACATGTTGCATAACCCCCAGTAACAACATCCCCCTCCCCTATTCCTGCCTAACATTTGGAGCAGGAAAGCAGGACAGAGGCAACATTTTGCACAGACTCATCACTACCAGACATGGTAAGGATAGCGTACACACTGTATGTGACCCACGACACAGAAACAAAGGTTGCAACTGTGAGGAAAATTCCCACCCTGACAGCACTGGTACCGTGAGGACTGGTAAGAAGAGGAAGTATAGGGAAAGTAAAATGGTTGACAGAGGAAAGAAAGTACAGTCAAACAGCGCCAGCATAAGTCACACACAATGCAGAAGAATTCCAACTGTACTAATGGCACTACCATCAACTACACAGACACAGAGTCTGGTAGGAATAGTGCTACATACGCTGACCTTCTTGAGGAGAGGTATGCAAGGGGACCCAGTCTCCATAACACCGATGAGACCAGCGCTAGTGCCAGAGAAAATGGCCACCGGAGAGCTCAGAGAAGGCGAACCCGGGGGAGGAGCACTGTTACAGCCTGCCAGACCGCAGTGGAAAGGCGCTGTATGCAGCAGGGGAGGAGCCGGCTGTAAGACAGGGAAGGCATCCTCCCCTGGGCCTGCAATTAACTCCTGGGATGCTGGAGCATTCCCGAAAACTCCAGCCCCGACGTCTCTGGTGGTCTAGTGGAAACGCAGCACTCAGTGCCTGGCTCCACTCGCGGCCATCCCCAGGGTTGGATGGTGTATCAGCGGGCACCCGCTGCTTACCTGAATCCCCCGTCGCGCCCATCCACAGTCCAGGGATCCTCCGGGTCCCTGCTAGCCGAGACCCCGGAAGCCTGCTGAGACCCCCAGATCAGTACCAGCATCTCGGCGCCGACGGGGTGGTGGAGCAGCAGCATGCAGGTCCGTTGGACTGTCTGTGCTGTCCACTACTGAAGACAGAAGAAAGCAATTTTTGGCAGCCCCCTCTGTGCAGTGACCCGACTCTGGCCAGGCACCTACGAAACTGAGGTGCCTTGGCCTGGGGGCGGGGTATAGGAGGGCCCCGGTGCATCTTGGGAGGACAGATTTAACTGTGTGGTGCCCGATGACTCCCATCATCGCCTATACCCCAAAGTATCCTGTGGATCCCTATGGACCCTGATGTAGAAACATACATATAAGAAAATAATAGCAAAAATACCATGTTGACCTTATTGCAAATTACACAATCCCAGCTACTAATCCACCCTCTTCACTCCTCTGTCCACATTGTACAGACTAAGGGCCTGATTCAGAGCCGCTCGTAAGCGGCCGCTCGTTCGCTCCGAGCGGTTTGCCCAACTGCGCATGCGTACGGATCGTAATACGCTTGCGCGAACCAGTCAGTGCGGCCGAAAATCGTTTGTTCGCTAAATAGCGAATGCCTGCTATTTTGAGTGACAGAATGAGTGTATGTGGGTGGTAACAGGGGAAGGTGCTTGAAAACGGGGAGTGGAGATCCGAACGCAGGCGTGCTTAAAGGTCAAAACAGGCGTTTTAAGGGTGTGCATAATTAATACAGCAGCGTCATTGACCACGTCACTGGGTTATTTTATAGCCAGAACTGCTCGCAAGATTGTGGTAGCAAAAACCAACCACAAGAATAGCGAGCAGTTCATTCGATTAATCTAATAAATAGCGGACATGACGTAGGATGCAAGCGGCCAGGCCACGTATTTTTTTCAAAAAACGACTACAAGCTTTGTTCGCTCGTTCAGACATAGAGGCGTGAACAGACCGCAAAGAGCGAACTGTTCATTTGAATAGCCACCCCTATTTTCTGGACGAACGACCGCAAATAGCGTCCGGCTCTGAATCAGGCCCTAAGCTTGCACCTTCTGACAGATAGGCAAAATCTGTGAATACTTCTCCATCCACTTGCAGCCACAGTTCAACCAGTCCAACCCGAGCCGCTAGCACTGTCCAGGAGAGTCAGTCTTTTTAAATTACTCTCTTGTGCTTCCAACTGCAGTCAATGGACCTCTACTCCTGCAGTCTGCATATAGGCACACTTGCCCGGGAAGCATTTGAGTACACAAATAAAGGCATACATAAATAGCAGTATGTGCAACCCCACATGGCAACATTTAAGATTATACAATGGACATAAACTTACATGGTTATTACAGTACAATACAAGCAATGCTAAACACTGTTCAGATGAGAAGGGGATGACCAACAAGCTAAACCTATTTTCAAGGTACATCACTTTTAGGAGCAGCTCTTCTCAAAGTTATTCTGCATATATAAAGATTCATTATTCATGTGCGCCTGAATAATATTATGTGGACAACATATATATTTTTGTAACTATTTTCAAGGTCCCCACACCCCGTCTAGTCACATTTTTTAAATTTATTTGAAGCCAGTTACCTGTCTACCGAGCAGATGCTGGATCCATATAGTTTTGTACAGTGTGCAGGGGTAGACCCTACAATGGAAGGAGGAATTTGCTGCAATTTACAAAATGTTTGAAAAGAGTTCATACTCAGGACAGCAGTATAAAAAGCACTCTTGCCTCCAAATACATTTAGCAATATTGCAAAATGTGTTTATTTGTTTAAGGTATTGCCCAAACAGATGTTTTACTTTGAAGGCTTAATAATTCTTCAAAACCATTTTTACCCTACCATTGTCTAAGACAGGCCAGTTTAAGCATGCCCTAACAGCGGGAAGCAATCGGGAAGCCGACTGCCTAAATACCGGCAGCCGGCTTCCCGACTGTCTTATCCCGGCAAGGGTGAAATGCCGGGCGTCTAGATGCAGGCGCCCGCAATTCCACGACGCTGGGAGACCGGCGCCCGGCATCACGATCATAGTGATGCCGGGCGCCGCGAGCGGACAGCCGCTGGGGAGGAGGGTTAGGTTTAGGGCTCCCGGGGGGGACTTAGGGTTAGGGGGGTTAGGTTGGATAATACTTACCTATTCACGGTCGGGATTGGGATTTCCAGCGCTTCGCACTCTGCTCCTGTTGGGCGGCCGGCGGTATTTCATACCCATTCCCTAACAGCAAACCTGTGGCAGGGCATGCTGTGATGTGTAGTCAGTGACGGCGCCACCATCAGGCAGCTGCCCCCAGGCACCGGCCACTGGAGAGTGGCACTGAGTCAAACTAAAAAATGAAGGATGTCTCAGACATCCTTATTTTCAATAACGCTAGCAGCGATTGCAGGTCTAATCAATCACTGTCCTGTCTCTGAGTCACCTCACATACCTCACTGGTACTGCCAGAGTGAGGTCCCTGCGTTTGGCTGCCTGTGCCGTCATCGGCGCACAGTTCTCAAAGGCATGCATTGCAGGGAGAGGCGCTGGTAGGAATAGTGCTACATACGCTGCATGCTGCTGCTGCTGCTGTGTCCACCGATGCAATGTATAATAGTAGCGGTACGCCCGGCTCCTCTGCCAGGTGCAACGATATTAATATACAGTACATTACAGCAGGCAGTGCTGCTGCCTGCCCCGTGTGCTCCGCCCCCTCACCCTTCTCCTGTAGAGTAATCAGCCGCTGATTACCTGCTCAAAGCTGTGCAGCCAGTGATCCATGTTTGTAGACGCCCAGGTCGCAGCTGCAGTGGTTAGTCAGCAGTGTGCAGTATTTCCTCCTCCTGACGCAAGCACCATCCCCCGCCCAGGCAGACACTGAGGTGGAGTATATTAGTGATGAGGAGCTCTCCCGACAGCAGCGGATTGTTTGTCACAGTTCTTCATCAGCATTCTAATCACTGAAACCCCGAGCCTGCTGCTCAGCCCCGATCTCCCCCAGCTGTGAGTATATACTATGCAACAGCACCTGATGGCATGATCGGTTCCCTTTCTGCCCCTGCAGCATTCACCCCCACAGTGATTGTCTCCTCCAGCAGTGACAGTAGCAGGACTATTCCCTTCTGCTACCTGACTATCCTGTCTCTCCCTGGCTGGTGCTTCAACTGTATATACTTCTAGTCACTCACACTATATGCCTATACACTATATGATGTTTCCACCATATCCAGCTGCTTTATTCACTCCTGTGCTGTAAATGTATACACTGGATGAGATGCTGGCTCCCTGTGTATATAACACAGTACTTTGCATAGGACTCCTATGTATAATTGCTATAGAATATTCATGTCTTTCAAAGGATAATTAGATTGTAACAACCATTTTATCAAAATTAACTTCCATAGCCCCTATTTCATACTTTTTTTTTATCATTATATACATTAACAGTTCTATACAATTACGTGACCTCCTTAGAATGCGTTTAGGGAGGCTTATGGGGCAGGGCGGCTGAGTTTTTGCCTAGGGTGCCGTGAAACCTAGCACCAGCCCTGTGTGTAGTCCATAGCATCTGGAGTGTCAGACATTGCCTACTCCTGGTCCTTGCTGCCAGGAATGACAGGCTCCTACAAGGTTTGCCAGTACTAGTTGCTTGCACTTTAGATGCTTCCCCCGGATTGTTTTAACAATCTACTGTATTACAGTATAAAGAAAAAGGTATTTAAGATTATTTCTGTAAGAAAAGCATTATTGCCAGCAACTGATTTAAGATTTCTACAATGACTATTTCATCCTTTATGTCTCCATCTTTCACTGTCTGTCAACCAAACTGTACTCCACCCTCAGGTAGCCACCAATGGCTGCTTTGAATATTGGCTGATAACAGGGCCGGACTGGGACTTAAAAAAGGCCCTGGCATTTTAAGAGCACACAGGCCCACCTCGCGTCATCATCATGCTCCTGGCATAGACCCCTCCCCTTACTATCCCTAACCCCTCCCATTTTTTAGTATATACTCCTACAAATAATTAATATTAGAACATACAAGTACACAAATGACAGAGCACATCCTGCAGGGGATTCAAACATGTGCCATTGTTAAAAATGTGGTATTGTGTTGGTTCTGTTACGCTGTAGCCTATAGATATATCTGTCCAATCCTTTTATTGGGAAGGAAAATCTGGGAATGTATGGGAGCAAATAACAATAGAAATTTGCTCCCAGATGCTGGAAAATGGACCAGATTTTTCTTCCCACCAGACAGATTGGACAGATACCTATAAGTGTGTACACGGCCTTAGGTAAAGCTGGCACTTCACTGGTGCAGGTCACACACAAGAAAAGGGAAGACAGGAAAGAGAGAGGAGGAAAGCAGGGAGCCGGGAGAAAAATAGGAATTCGGGGAGCTGGGAGAGAGAGAAAAGGAAAGATGGGATCCAGCATAGGAGAATGAGAGAGACAGACAGAGAGAGAGACAGAGACAGCCACAGAGATAGAGACAGAGAGAGAGAAAGACAGAGACGCAGAGAGAGACACACACAGAGAGACAACCAACCACAGAGAGAGAGAGACAGCCACAGAGAGACACACGCACAGAAAGAGAGAGAGACAACAGAGAGACACACACAGAGAGAGACACAGAGACACACACACAGAGAGAGAATAGGGAGAGAGAGAAGGAATAGGGAGAAAGATAGAGACAGGGAGAGACACAGAGAGAGGGAGATAGACAGGATAGAGAGGGAGATAGACGGAATAGAGAGTGAAGGGAGAGAGAGAGGGGAGAGGGAGAAAGAGAGAGAAGGGAGAGGGAGAAAGAGAGAGAAGGGAGAGTGAGAAAGAGAGAGAAGGGAGAGTGAGAAAGAGAGAGAGAGAAGGGAGAGGGAGAAAGAGAGAGAGAGAAGGGAGAGGGAGAAAGAGAGAGAGAAGGGAGAGGGAGAAAGAGAGAGAGAAGGGAGAAAGAGACGGAGAGACACAGAGAGAGACGGAATAGGGAGAGACACAGAGACACGGAAAAGTGAGAGACACAGAGACGGAATAGTGAGAGACACAGAGAGAGACGGAATAGTGAGAGACACAGGGAGAGACGGAATAGTGAGAGACACAGAAAGAGACGGAATAGGGAGAGACACAGAGAGAGACGGAATAGGGAGAGAGAGAGAGAGACGGAATAGTGAGAGACACAGAAAGAGACGGAATAGTGAGAGACACAGAGAGAGACGGAATAGGGAGAGACACAGAGAGAGACGGAATAGGGAGAGACACAGAGAGAGATGGAATAGGGAGAGAGAGAAGGAACAGGGAGAGAGAAAGCGAGAAGGAATAGGGAGAGCCCAGAGAGAGAGAGAAGGAATAGGGAGAGAGAGAAGGAATAGGGAGAGCCCAGAGAGAGAGAATGAATAGGGAGAACCCAGAGAGAGAGAGAGAGTGAAGGAACAGGGAGAGCCCAGAGAGAGAGAGGATAGAGAGAGTGTGAAGGAACAGGGAGAGCCGAGAGAGAGAGACCCGAGGGAGAGAGCCGAGAGCGAGTGAACGAACAGGGAGAGCCGAGAGAGATAAGAAATTGGGGAAGCTGGGACAGACATAGGGGGAGCTGGGAGAGACACAGGAGAAATAAGGGGAGCTGGGAGAGATATAGGAGAAATAGGGAGAGCTGGGAGAGACACAGGAGAAATAAGGGGAGCTGGGAGAGATATAGGAGAAATAGGGAGAGCTGGGAGAGACAGGAGAAATAGGGAGAGCTGGGAGAGACATAGGAGAAATAAGGGGAGCTGGGAGAGACAGGAGAAATAGGGAGAGCTGGGAGAGACATAGGAGAAATAGTTATGGTAAGAACTTACCTTTGTTAACTCTCTTTCTTCCATAGTAAATAGGGTCCACAGGGAGACCTTGGGGGTGTAGGTTGGATCTGGATCCCAGGCACCGTGCAGTTAAAGCTTTTGCTCCCAGGATGTCCCAAAGCAGTCCCTTTAAGGGTGGGGGCGCTCCTGTGCTGAGAGTAGAATCTGGCGCCCAAAGGAAGCATCCTGAGAGGCAAAGGTATCAAATGCAAAGAACCTTAGAAAGGTCTGAATGGAAGACCACGTGGCCATCTTAGAAAGCTGAACAGCCATGGCGCCACAGCAAGCCGCCCCCGAGGGGCCTACAGACCAAATAGAATGAGCAGTAACAGAAGCCGGAACAGGCAGGCCTGCCTATGTGTAAGCCTGAGATAGTCTTACGAAGCCATCTGGCCAATGTTTGTTTTTATTGGCTGGCCATCCCTTTTTGTGAAATCCATAGAACACAAACAAGGAGTCCGATTTCCAAAAGGTAACTGGTACTGTCCACAGAAATCCTGAGAGCGCGGACCACATCCAATGAAGCCTCACTAGCGGAGAGGTCTGGTGACTGAAAGGCCGGTACTATAATTTCCTGATTTATATGGTAATGAGAAACTACCTTAGGAAGAAACTCAGGGCGAGTATGAAGCACAGCCCTGTCCTGGTGAAATATCAGAAAGGGGGGATGACAGGAGAGCGCCCCCAATTCTGACACCCTCCTGGCCGATGCAATAGCCAGAAGAAAGAGTCTTCGCTGTGAACCACTTGAGTTCTACAGCATCCAGGGGTTCAAATGGAGGACCCCAGGGGTTCAAATGGAGGACCCTGGAGGGCACAAAGAACTACTGACAAATCCCACAGAGCCACTGGAGGGACAAAGGGAGGTTGAAACCAGAGGACACCCTGGAGGAAGGTGTGAGCATCCGGTAGTGAAGCAAGACTACGCTGGAACCAAATGGATAGAGCAGAGACATGAACCTTCAGTGAAGCAAGGCAAAGTCCATGGTCCAATCCAGCTTGAAGGAAGCCAGGACTCTGGAAATCCTAAACACTTGAGGATCGTAGCTTCTGGTACGATGCCATTGGAAATATGTACGCCACACTTTGTGGTAGTCCGAGCAGTTCTGGCTTACGCGCTCTGTGCATAGTGCTGACTACAGAGCTAGAGAATCCTTTTGACCTCAGGACGGATGTCTCAAGAGCCACGACGTCAAAGACAGACGACCCAGGTCTGGGTAAAGGCAAGGACGTTGAGACGGCAGGAACGGAGTGTCGATGGAGAGACTCCAAAGATCTGAGTACCAGTGATGTCTGGGCCAAGCTGGAGTCACAAGCAGGACGATGCCTCCGTCTTGTTTGAACTTCCGAAGAACTTGAGGAAGAAGGGGGACTGGAGGGAATGGGTACGCAAACTGGAAGGAACACTGCAGAGATGGCAGGGAGGTGACCCTTTAGGTTAGCTCTAGTTGAAGCTGACTACCTAGGAAAGGACTGACCTTTAGGCTTTCCTAGGCCTAGTAGAAGTAGTTACAATCTTGTCAAGGTCTGTGCCCACAGAAAAAAGAAAATTGCCCCCCAGCACACTGCAGATAAATCAAAAATACTTGAATCCTACATGATAATAGAAATTCAGAGGTATTGGTTTACATACATTTGCAAATATATGAATAAGCGCTGGGCCATCGTCAAGGCTCCTCTATACCAGAGTCCCTAAAATTAAGGGGTTCACGTCCGAGAAGCAAGGCACCCCAAAAAATTCCAGCCAAGGACCATCCCCAGGGCATCACACGAAAAGGGGAAAAAAGGTGATAGTGAAGTGTTAAAGGATAGGTGTGTAAAGATAAATCAATAAGTGTTAATGAGATATAAAAGAATTAAAATTACATAAATAATACACAAACGCATAGAAAAGTGAAAAAATATTCTATGTGAATTAAGTGGTGATGCCATGAGCAAGGTCCAGCCAGAACAATCCCGGGGGCCCCACTCCCAAACGCTCACCCCAAAATAATTATTGCTACATAATAGTAGCACCCACTCTGGGTCATATAATAACAAATTGATGTACTGCATGATAACAGTACATGTATGAGCTGAGAGCTAACTTACCTTGGAGGTACCCCAAAAAACCTCCACATGGCACTATAAGGATCAGCACCTCCTCCTAATGCTGACTCCTTTCATGCCTCCAAACTGTAAGCAAAAAATATGGTAGTTGCTCAATCAGCTTAATATACTACAGGTGCTTGTAAAGGGCGGGGTTTACACTGAACACAGAAAAAAGAAAATTGCCCCCCAGCACACTGCAGATAAATCAAAAATACTTGAATCCTACATGATAATAGAAATTCAGAGGTATTGGTTTACATACATTTGCAAATATATGAATAAGCGCTGGGCCATCGTCAAGGCTCCTCTATACCAGCGTCCCTAAAATTAAGGGGTTCACGTCCGAGAAGCAAGGCACCCCAAAAAATTCCAGCCAAGGACCATCCCCAGGGCATCACACGAAAAGGGGAAAAAAGGTGATTGTGAAGTGTTAAAGGATAGGTGTGTAAAGATAAATCAATAAGTGTTAATGAGATATAAAAGAATTAAAATTACATAAATAATACACAAACGCATTGAAAAGTGAAAAAATAACAAATTGATGTACTGCATGACTCCTTTCATGCCTCCAAACTGCAAGCAAAAAATATGGTAGTTCACGTCCGAGAAGCAAGGCACCCCAAAAAATTCCAGCATTAGGTGCTGATCCTTATAGTGCCATGTGGAGGTTTTTTGGGGTACCTCCAAGGTAAGTTAGCTCTCAGCTCATACATGTACTGTTATCATGCAGTACATCAATTTGTTATTATATGACCCAGAGTGGGTGCTACTATTATGTAGCAATAATTATTTTGGGGTGAGCGTTTGGGAGTGGGGCCCCCGGGATTGTTCTGGCTGGACCTTGCTCATGGCATCACCACTTGTGCCCAACAAGATCTCCCCATTGTAGGGTAACCCTTCTAGGCCTTTCTTGGAATCCACATCAGCCTTCCATGAGCGTAGCCACAGGGTACGGCGGGCAGACACTGCCGCAGCCGCGACTCTGGATGTTAGGAGACTGGCATCTAATGTTGCTTTTCCAAAATTGGAAGCTGCATCACGAATGTGAGCAACAAAAGACATTTTCTTCAAGTGTGTCAGCCTAGCTCTCTATAGCTTTAGCCACCCATGCAATAGCCATGGTTGGACGGGCATCAGTCCCTGAAACAGAGTACATCGATTTCAGGCAAGCTTCTACTTTCCTATCCGTAGGATCCTTCAAGGAAGTACTGTAGGAATAGGCAACATAGCACTTTTAATTAAACGCGTAACATGTGAATCTACCGCAGGGGGTGTTTCCCATTTTGCACAATGAGCTACAGGAAAAGAGTAACATGAGGTCAGTATGAAACCTCTTACCAGGTTGCAGCCATGAGTTCAGGTAGATGATCTGATAGAGGGAATTCTACTGAAGTTACTTTAAAACAGAGGGTGCTTGGATTTAGGGACTGGCTCATCATCTTCTATTAATAAGATGGATCTGACAGCTCGCACCAAGGCAGGAATAATAATTTATGACCGACTCTCATCCTCCTCCAGAGGGGAGTCAGGCTTAGAGAGATCAGCATCTGTGCGTGTACTGTGACGATAACACAGTACGTGTAAAGGATTTACTGGGTAGGTTTCCCATCTTGCAACATGGTTTGAATGGCATTAGATGTAGCCATCAGACTCTGGAGCTCATTGAGACCCGCTCGCTAGATGCGTTCGCTCGCACCCTGTGTATACAAATCCAGCGCACGCCTAGTGAGGCATGCGATCACACAGCAAGGCATTAGCACGCCCACTATGTCTTGGCCTGCGATCACTTAGTGTATGCAGACGCCCACTTGTGCACGTCTTCTCTTGGAAGTGCATGAAAATATTGGTACATCAAGCACCATCAGATGCAATCTCAGCGCTTGAGGTTGACTATACCCTGCCAAAAGCACTGCGATCACTTCAGTGTGATTTTCAACCAAGTGACGTTTACTATGACGCTTTTAATTATGTATGCCTCTGAAACGGCATTGAAGCACTCAGGCACGCCTGCGTTCACACCTCCACTCCCCCGTTTCTAGTAGCCAGCCTGTCACGACCCACAAACTGCTTCTCCTATCACTCACCCTGCTGTCTATGTGCAGTGAGCGAAAGCATCCCGATCTATCGCACTGGCTCGCACATTGCAATGCATATGCATATTGCAAATATCGGCCAGCTACGAGCGATCGCATCATAGCGAGCGGGTCTGAATCAGCTCCTCTGTACCAAGTTACGTCTACCCATGGTGGGGGTACAGGAGGTGCCTGTATCACCTGAACAGAAGGATGCACGATAGATAGTTTGTCACATTGGACACATTTTTACACCAAATCGTGTGCAGGACTGCCGGGGAGAGTTTCAAGGGAATCATACACTATGTCAGATCATGAGCAAATCGTTGAGTGTCTTAACTAAGGTGCCTCTGGCCCAGGGTACAGGGAGGATGGACCAGTGCTTCCTGGGAGCAAAAGCTTTAACTGCGTGGTGCCCGGGATCCAGATCCAACCTACAACCAAAGGTCTCCCTGTGGAGCCTATGGACGATGGAAGAGAGAGTTAACAAGGTAAGTTCTTACCAGAACTCTCATTTTCATTTGGTTTAGGACCAACAACCCATGGCACCCTTGGTTTAGACCTCAAAACTGACCTGAAGAAATTATGGTTAATGTGATTAGCAGCTTTTACCGATCATGAAATGTGGAAAAACAGAGAACAACCCTGTCCACTACCACATAATTGAATCTACAGATGACCGATAACCCAAATGTACTTAATTTCATAATTTTTGCTAAGAAACTTTTGGCCTAGGGGTGCCCCGAAAAAAATGCTGATACTTTAGGGTGCCCGGATTCAAGAAAGTTTAGGAAACACTTGTCTAAACTGAAATCACTAAATCGATTTCTAAATGACAACCTGCCGTGGCGTGATCTCTTCCACAGTGGTTTTGATCTATGATCTGTGCAGGCATCATGATGTTTAAAAGACTAGAAATTGTTAAAATTTATGGAAAAAAAAAATTATATATACATATACACACACTATATATATATATATATATTACACACACACATGGGATCCCTCCCTCAATCAATAATCAGCCCAGGACCTCTGGAGCCTGGTCTGGTATTGCAAAATACTTTCTTCTCACCAGCACCAGGCTAACTAGCTACAAGGGGTGATTGAAAAGTTTGTGGCATAAGGCACATTGAAATGTGTTAAAAGAAGTTTAATTTTATGTGAAAATAACTGTTTAAGATTAACAAGTTTCAAGCTAATAACGGTTGTCTCTCTTTCACAGACATTTGAAATGGACATGACAGATTTAAAAAAAATGGACGTCATTGCGCAGTCATCCGCTACCTCGTCATAAAGGGTTTAATACCCAGAGATCAATGAAGACATGGTTATGACATTTGGAGATGCTGCTCCTTCTTACAACATGGCTAAGAAATGGACAGCAGAATACAAACGAGGAAGGGAGAGCCTTGAAGATTAAGCCCGCCACCATTACCACCCAAGAAACCATTGACAAAATCCATGACATGATATTGGAAGATTGAAAAATAACAAAACATTACATTTCCCATGAACGTGTTCAGTCTGTTATTCACAACAAACTCCGAATGACAAAGGTCTCAGCATGATGGGTCCCAAATTGTCTTTGTGTTGATCACAACCATGGCAAAGACCAATCAGGCTCTGCTTGATTCAAATCCTGATAGGTTTCATCAGCAATTTGTAACCATTGATTAGACTTGGGTGCCTCACTTCCAACCTGAGATTGAATAACAATCAAAAAAGCGTAAGTATCAGGGCTCTCCTACTCAAAAGTAGTCAGTGCTGTGTGCTGGAAAGGTGATGGCTTCCATCTTTTGGGATACAGGAGGAGTACTGCTGGTGGACTACCTTGAAAAAAAACCCATAAAATCATCACCAAAACATACTACACTGATGTTTTGAAGCAGTTACAAAAAAAAAAAATCAAGACGCATCAACATGGGAAGTTGACAAGAGCAGTGCTCTTCCACCGAGACAATGCTCCAGCTCACAAGTCACTTGTGGCCATGACTGCCATCCAGAATTGTGGATTCCAACTGCTTGAACACCCACCTTATTCACCTGGATTTGGGACCCTCCGATTATTACCTCTCCCCTTAACAAAAAAGCTCGGTGTTCGGTCGCCATTTTGCCACAGACGATTACATAATTGAAGCAGTCGATGAGTTTTTGAGTGCGCAAGATGCTGAATTCTACAAGACTGCAAAAAATTATGGTAGTTGCTCAAATCAGCTACAAGACGGATGCCCCACGTACGCTGGTACAAGGGGTTTATGTTGAAAATTAGCTGTAGTTAAATTGCCTACAAATCAATCCTTGTACCTTACACCATGAACTTTTCAATCACCCCCTCATATAGCAGCCCCAAACTGGTCTGCCCAGGGCTTCATCATTCCAAAGAAATAAATGAGCAAGTGCTGATTGACTGAGCATGGGCGCTCAGTCAATCATTTCTTTGGAGTGACCAGCGGTAACCTGTCACTCTGCAAGGGGACGGTTTTGATTTGTTTTTTTTAAAGATCCCTAGATACTACATGGACCAAAGAAGACTAATACTTGCAAAAGCAATGAAGAAGCAAAGTGGAGAATAAGGGCTTCATGGGTTTTTATTTTCTTTTGTTGCGTCTTTATTTTATTATTCTTACAGGGACATTACAAGTGGCAGCAAGCCCTTCTGGTTCTACAAGTGCCATCATAGCGAGCAGGATTGCTGGGACGTGTAGTCCACATGTAAAAACGTTAACAATTTAATCACTAAAGTCCAGCGCCTGTGTGGAAGAGCTCTAGGATTCTAGCCCTGGGCTGACAAGTTTGGGGCTGGTTAACGGTATGGCAGGGGGTCACCATGCTGTGCGTCTCCCTGTTATAACATTATCCCCCCCCCCCCCCCCCCAGCTGGTTCCACCTCATTTGGCAATTGTTTTCTAAATCCTCGCTTGACAAATCTAAGCTTATTATTCTATTCTTTCTATGGTCTTAAGCTAGTTACACACTAACATTGTCCAATCTGGCTGGTTGGAATGAAAATCTGGCAATGTATGGGAGTAAATGACAATCGACCATTTGCTCCAAGACGCTGAAAATAGATCAAACAAAATGGTTAAATCCATTGGATTTAACCAATTTGTCTGCAGGACCATTTTTGTCTGTTTTGCAGTGTTTGGAAACAAAAAGGTAGATTGTCACTGGATCCCATACATTACCAGATTTTACAGCATGTACCTAGCTTAAGCTATCGATTGTACAAGTGTGTCTTCTCATTGTAGACTACTGAAGACGACTCCCTGGGTAGGTGCACAACCACCCAGTACTACCAGAGAAAACACTGGGCCCTTCAGAAATAAATGCGAGGCAGTTGGGGAAAAAAAAAAAAAAAGGACACCACTACAATAATACTAAAGCAATTCCCTAGTTCCCTGAAAATAAAAACAAAATGGAGTTAAAAGCCCTGTATGATGCATTTGTGAATCTAATGCACACTTGGAAGGGACATGGAATGTCACTATCCAGTTTCTCACACCATATATTGAGAATTTCTGAACTGCACAGTGTAAATTTAGCATCAATGGCTTAGGTCTTCTAACAATTTTATTTTTTACAAAATTAGGCAATTGATGTCACAAGACAACATTTGCACCTGACCTGTAGTTGACCCAAGGTCAGAATTTATTTATGGGTTCCCCTATGTAACAAATAAGGGACACATTCTTTTCAAATTGCAAACTAGTAATTGTGTTAAAGAGCAGTGGCGCCAAATTTACTTAGCAGCGTGTTTTGCTCTTAGTGCCACTGTCATTAAAATTCCAACCTTTCACAGAATCTTAGTTGAAACCCCAAGGAGAAAATGTACTAACATACACAGTTGAATACCACCACTTTTAATTAACAGTATATTTTCAAAAGTTAAGCCACACCATGGTAGGGTCATATTTCCAGCTCATCAACAAATGAATATCACCAAAAAGTAGGAGGTACTTGTTACCATGGATAAGGAAGATATTGAAAATGAAGGTAAGCACAAGAATGTTTGCAGAATACCTTGTCTGAAAGTTTTGCTTACAATTACTACCAAAAATTATTCATAATATTCTTTATTTTGTTGGCTTAATGGTGTGATATAATGACTGATCTAGTGTACCCAATCATGTTGGTGGGATTTCACACGACCAAATAGAGTAACCACATGACTGATCATCTTCCCATTGTCAAACACTCATCACAAAGCCATAGCTGTATCACTCCACAAGTGTAAATAAGATCAGACACTGCTCATAGAAAAGCAGCACATCACTGCCTCGCTGAAAAAAAAAAAAAAGAGTTATGGTATAACATACCTTTGTTAACTCTTTTTCGTCGAGGTCCATGGGGTCCACAGCCATTACGTTGGGGTATGAATCCCGGTAACCAAACAGTTAATGCAAACGAGTTCTCTGCTCCAAGGATGCACCGGGGTTCCTCCTCATATAACCCACCCCCTGCCTCAGGTAGCCAGTTCGTTACCAAGCTCAAGCAGGCAGAGACAAACAAAGGGTAAGAAAGAAAAGGACCCATATTCACGAGTTCAGACTCTCAAGAGAAGAACTACGGAAAAACCTCCCCCAGAACTACAGGTGCGTCTGGGTGGGTGTCCTGTGGACCCCATGGACCTCGAAGAAAGAGAGTTAACAAAAGGTATGTTATACCATAACTCTTATTTTCTTCTTCGGGGTCCATAGCCTTTACGTTGGGGATATCCCCAAAGCACTAACCCTACGGGCGGGGACGCTCCTGACTCTCGGAAGAGAGGAGAATCCTACGCCCGAAGGAGGCATCCTGAGAGGCAAAGGTGTCAAAGGAATAAAATTTAACAAAGGTATGGATGGAAGACCATGTGGCTGCTTTACATAATTGCTCAGCAGAAGCACCCCGGCGGGCCACCCATGATGGACCTACCGCCCTAGTAGAATGTGCCGTCACTGAATCCGGCACACGCATATCAGCCTGTGTATAAGCAAATGAAATTGCCATGCGAATCCATCTGGCCAGTGTCGGTTTACTGGCTGGCCAGCCACGCTTATGACAACCATAAAGCACAAAAAGTGAAAAGTGAATCGGACTTCCTCCATTTGCTTGTGCGTTTAACGTAAATTCTTAACGCACGGACCACATCCAGGCAAGCCTCACCTTGTGAGAGACTTGTGCCCCGAAATGCTGGAATTACTATTTCTTCATTAATATGAAATCTAGACACCACTTTCGGAAGGTAACCCTCCCTAGTAAGTAGCACTGCTCTATCTTGATGAAATACCAAGAACGGCTCCCGGAAGGAAAGCGCAGCTAAATCCGACACTCTACGTGCAGATGCCATAGCAAGGAGGAATACCGTATTTGCTGTTAGCCACTTGATGTCTATTGAATTCAAAGGCTCGAATGGAGGAGCCTGTAAAACCTTCAGAACTAGAGTCAAGTCCCACGGAACAACCGGGGAAACGAAGGGAGGTTGAATCCTCAACACCCCCCGAAAAAAGGTCTTTATATCCGGTCTCAGAGCAATTTTATGTTGAAACCAGACTGAAAGAGCTGACACCTGTACCTTTAAAGAGGCCAGGCGGAGCCCTTTTTCCAGACCGCTTTGAAGAAACTCAATCACTCTGGATATCAGGAACTTCTGTGGCTCATACCCTTTCAGTTCACACCACTGAAAAAAAGTATGCCAAACCCTATAGTATTACACGGGCTGAGGATGGTTTCCGTGCCTTCAATATCGTCCGTACAACATACTCGGAAAACCCCTTCTTCCTCAAGACGGAGGCCTCAAGAGCCATACAGTCAGCGATAGCCGACGAAGATCCGGGTACCAGCAGTGACCCTGTAGCAACAGATCCGGTCTCAATGGCAGAGGCCATGGAGTGTCTATGGAGAGAGACACTAGATCTGTGAACCAGTGTCGTCTCGGCCATGCCGGAGCTATTAATATAATGGTGCTGCCCTCTTGTTTGCTCTTCTGCCCAGAGTTGTCTGAAAGATCAAACGCGGGAAACAGTAAAGTGGCGTTACAAGCTGGTATATCTGTCAGTGCGTCTGCAAACTCGGCTCTCGGATCGCTCGTCCAGGATCCGTACCTGGGAACCTTGTTGTTCCTTCTTGATGCCATCAGATCTATTCCTGGTAGGCCCCACCTGTCCACAAGGTTCCGAAAAACCTGTGGATGTAGGGCCCACTCCCCTGCATTTATCTCTTGCCGACTGAGAAAATCGCCCTCCCAATTCAGGATTCCTGGAATAAACACGGCAGATATCGTGGGCAGATGAGTCTCTGCCCATACCAGGATCTTTGATACCTCTGCCAAGGCAGCCCGACTCCTTGTGCCCCCTTGAAGATTTAGGTAGGCGACCGCGGTGCGATTGTCCGACTGTATCTGCACCGACTTGCCCTTTAGGATTTCCTGAGCCTGCACTAAAGCTTTGAATATAGCGCTTATCGGTAGCCGGCTTTCCGCCACTGACCACTTTCCCTGGAAAGTGTGTGACCCCCGTCATCGCCCCCCAACCTTGAAGACTGGCGTCGGTTTTGACTAATGTCCAATCCGGCACCCAAAAGGGGCAACTCTGCCTGAGATGCTTTGTCTGCAACCACCAGGTCAGGGACAACCGTACCTCTGGAGAGAGACGCAGCAGCTGAGACCTGATCGTGCAATGATCCTTGTTCCAGCGAGACAGAACTAATTGCTGCAGTGGTCTGGAGTGGAATTGAGCGTATTCCACCATCCTGAAGGTGGCCACCATCGACCCCAGGACCTGCATGGCAACTAGAACGGATATCTGCCTGTTGCGAAGCAACCTGTGTATTCGTGATTGTAGGGCCAGGATCTTCTCCTTCGGCAGATATATTTTCTGCACCATGGAGTCCAGTCTCGCTCCCAAATGACACATCTGTTGCACTGGACAGGGTGACGACTTTTGCCAGTTTATGATCCAGCCGTGACTGTAGACATGATACTGTCAGCCTCAAATGATCCTGTACCTGCTGTGGGGACTGCCCCAGCAATAGGAGGTCGTCCAAGTAAGGCAAAATCCTGACGCCTTGGCGTCTGAAGCATGCTATCACCACCGCCATCACCTTGGTGAATACCCGATGGGCTGTGGACAGACCAAACGGCAGGGCCTGGAACTGAAAGTGTTCCTCCCCTACCGCAAAACGAAGAAATTTTTGATGAGCCTGTGTGATTGGGATGTGAAGGTAGGCATCCTGTATATCTAGGGATACCATATAGTCCCCCTGTTCCCTCGCCAACACAATCGATCGCAATGTTTCCATCCTGAACCTGGGGGCTCGAACAAATTTGTTGCGCTCCCTCAGATTCAGAATAGGCCGGTATGTCCCATTCGGTTTCTGAATGAAAAACAGATTGAAGTAAAACCCCTCTCGGAACTGATTCTCTGGCACCGGAATCACTACTTCTGATGCTAGCAAGGCAAGAATAGCCTTCTGAAGGGCCAAAGCTTTTTCTGAACCCACCTGCGGGTTTACACAAAAGAACCTTTGCGGAGGAGTCCTCCAAAACGTCAGGGCGCATCCCCGGGAAACAACTCCTCGAACCCAGGCATCCTCCGTTGTGAGGTGCCAGGGCTCTGAGAACCGAAGTAGTCGGCCCCCTACCCTGGGATCCCCCAGGGGGAGGCTAGTCCCATCAGGCCACTGGTTTATCCTGGACCCTAGATCCTAGACGTTTGTTTTGCCAGAGCTTCCTGGGTCCTGCCTTTTTTGGTGGAAGTCTCACTGAGGGCTGACCTTTGGCCTTGCCCTGCGGCCAAAACCCCCGAAAGGACGCCCTCCTCAATTTAGACGAGGTTGCTGATGGCAAACCTGCCGTCTTTGAGGCTGCCATGGAGGCTACAATTTTGTCCAATTCTGGACCAAAGAGAACAGCTCCTGTGAATGGAAGGAAGTCTAGGGCCTTTTTGGACCCGGCGTCTGCCTTCCAATCCTTCAACCAGAGGATCCTACATGCCACCACAGACTCTGCTGAAACCTTAGAGGAAAGAACCCTGCATCCAAGGTGGCATCACCCAAATAAGAGGCCCCTTCTCTAATAAAGGAGATCATATCCAGTTACTCCTTAGAGGCATCTGGTAAAGACTCTGTTAAGAGTTTTGGCCCACTCCTCAATAGCTCTTGCTACCCAGGCGGTGGCCATAGCTGGGTGGGTGGCCGTTCCTGCCAGCGAAAAAATTGATTTTAGACAAATCTCCAGTCTCCTATCTTTGGTTTCCTTCAGTGAAACTGCTGGGATTAGCAGAGTGGTACGTTTAATCAGCTGTGCCACATGCGCATCAACTGACTGTGGATTCTCCCACTTGGCACAGTCCTCTGCTGGAAAAGGATATAGAAGCGCCATTCTTTTAGAAGAATGGCTTATCTTATCCGGACGGACCCAGGCTTCCTCCATAAGTTCTGATAAATGTTCAGACTTTGGGAATTCTGCCTTAACCACTTTCTGGCGCGTAAACAGGGGGGTTTTCCTAGGCGGAAGATCCCTCTCCTCGATATTTAACACCGATTTTACCGCCCTTATCAGAAAGGGGACATCGGCTACTGGGAAATGATCTTCACCCTCCTCGGAGCTAGACACCTGTGAAAAGTCATGTGCCTGTTCCACCTCCTCGGAGGCACTGGAGTACTCAGCCATATAAGGCGATACATGGCGCCTAGATTTAGGCTGCTTTGGCTTGACAGCCTGAGGCTGAAAAACCCCCGAGGATGATGCCATGACCTTACCAGCAGTAGGGTCCATCCAAGGCGGCCACATCATGGGCATAGGATGCATTTGCTGAGGCAAACCCCAAACCGGTGGTACCGGGGCAGCCAGCCATTCCACCACCTGAGCCATAACCTGAGAAAAGGACGCCCAAGGGGGCTCAGGGCCTGAAACAGGCAAACTTAATAGGTGTGGGGCTGTCTGAAACAGTTCCCACAAAGCCCATTTTGTAGAAAGTCCTGTGGGGACAATCCTGCCTTGCAGGCTACACAGGATATCAGGAACGGGGCTCCCGCCACCTGACCCTCAGACTCCTTAGACATAACACTATGCCACTGGTTCTGAGTGTCTATGTCAGTGTTGGCTAACCTTGACACTCCAGCTGTTATGGAACTACATAACCCAGCATGCACTGCTACAGTTTTGCTATTAGGGCATGCTGGGATATATAGTTCCACAACAGCTGGAGTGTCAAGGTTAGCCAACACTGGTCTATGCGCTGCTTTCTACTCTCAACCAACACACCTGTAGCAAGGGAAGGGGAGAGACAGTATACAGGAATTACAGTTTTTACAGAAGAAACAGTATCCATAAATAATCACGTCATGCATAAATACTCCGCGAGCCATATGCATATAAGCTCTCACTACCACAATCAGCCTAACCTTAGGTAGGATAGAGCCCTGTAAAACACCAAAACCAGCAGTAGGCAAGGTATACAGGGAGACTGCCCAGAGTCCTGTTAGGAGCAGCGTTCAGAGAGCAACTGACATACTCTGGCTGCCCTATATGGAGGCTGAGAGGAGCAATCCACAATCACTGAACTAGGCAATTCACAATCTACAAGGACTGAACTAGCGTGTGGATTGGCGGCCGCCGCAACCACCTGCTTACCTGCCATCCCCTTGATCCGGTTGTGGTTCAGGGCCTGAGAGCCCCTGCCGAATCCCCTGCCATGGACCTGCCAAGGCTAGCGGTGCCGGAGGAGGTAGTTGCAGCGCGTGGCCGGTGCACCTCCAATCAGGCGCGAGGCTGCTTCCAGGACAGCTCAGACCACCCACTGAGATAGAGTAAACGCTCTTTTTTTTTTTGTACTCGTCTGCAGGACTGCTCCAGCAGTCCCACCGTCTATGTGGTGAAACACCAAACAGGAAGAACTGGCTACCTGAGGCAGGGGGTGGGGTATATGAGGAGGAACCCCGATGCATCCTGGGAGCAGAGAACTCGTTTGCATTAACTGTTTGGTGACCGGGATTCATACCCCAACATAATGGCTGTGGACCCCATGGACCCCGAAGAAGAAATACACATTTTACAGAAAAACTTTAAATGTCAAAGCAATCCTAATCAAGATGACTAGTACAAAAATGAAACAGGAATTCATTGAACAGGACTTACCTGAGCAGCCACTTCAGCTTGACCCTGAAGAAGCATTACAATTCATTGTTAAACATTTTTTCTTTCCAAAATGGACCATTCTTAGGGGGCAAGTCAATAGTTTTTTGGGCATCCATCAAAGCAATTCAATTGCTCCTCAATTAGGGTGCGGGTTCAGCCACGCAAAGCGGTTAAACTCATCTAAAGTACTGTGTTGGGCTCCCAAAGTTCAGACTTATTGCATATTTGTGCTCACCTCCTCAGGAAGCTGCAAAAAGAGATGTGTGCAGCTATAGCTATTCGCACCCAAACAAAGACAATAAATTGCTCCGTCGGGCGCCCAAGAGAAACAGCCGCGTTTAAAACAATTCAATCGCCCCCTTAATGCTAGTTATGTTCAACTGTTTAAATACCCTATGCCAGTGGTTCCCAAACGGTGTGCCGCAGCACCGTAAGGTTCCTCGGGACACTTGCAGGGGTGCCTCAGGTTGGTGGTCCAGCACCAAATCAAATTATTCATGGTCAATGTAATTTAAATATGTGGACAATCCTGTCCATCACCACATAACTGAACCGGAGGATGACCGGTAAGCACAATTTACTTCACTTTACTACATTTTTTTTCTGAATTTCTCAATAACAAACCTTTGGCTTAGGGGTGCCCTGAAAACAATGCTGATACTATAGGGTGCCGTGATTCAAATAAGTTTGGTAACCATTGGCCTATGCTGTTTTATTCACTTACACTGTTAACCAGTTAAATGTTTATTCATTAAAAAAAAAAATACCACCACCTATTTTAAATTGGTTTCATCTCCTATTCTGTATCACCCTACATCATATCCACATAAAACTATTTTGTCACAACAGGGGCCATTTTATAACATAGATATAGCAGTCTTGGGTGTGCAGCCACGCTCTGATATATTGGGTGGTTGAACACACTTCAGCCTTGTGTTTCACAATGTACACCAAAGTGTGCGCATATCAAAGCACTATCGCACAGCCAAAAGTGGTGTGTGTATATATACACACACACATATATATATACACACACACACACTTTTTTAGAAACATTTCATTGATACTGTATGAAGTTATATCTGCAGTGATTGCTAGAACTATCAGTGGATTAGTTATGAAAAGACACACACCCAACCCTACATTAATTATTTATTAGCTGTACAGTTGTACATTCGCATTTCAAAAATCCTCTACTTTTTTGCTCATCACAATATTTTAACAATTTATGAACGTTGGCCTCATCAAATAATGATAAAGTTCACACAGGACAGTAAGGGGGAAAAAAGAACAAAAACCCACATTTTAGCCTATTCATATATCTAAACTGATAACTCTTGAAAAGCAGTACACAGTGGGAAAATATAAATTACTGAAAGGCGGAATGGATTGGTCTTTAAACATGATGTAATGTACATATTTTCACAATCTATGTAGGAGTTCAAGGTGAATCTAAAAAGGTATTAAATACAGAAAAAAAAATAGTCTAAAAAGGTAAAAGCTGTGAAAAAAAAAAAAAAAAAAAAATTAACACATCCTACATCACCGAATCGATGGTCAAGACAAACTTTGAAGCAGATTTATCATGAAAAGTTAAATTTTTTCTTTTTTAGCTTAGAAACATTTGGGAGATGTAGAAATATCAGTTCAGAAATGAACACTTAAATCATAATTGGAGTCCAATATATGCATTTCCTAAAGATTTAATTTTCCCATGTCAGTAATTAAAAATTACTTTGACCACTACATCTTTCCACAGTTATTCAAATTTCTTGATAGAAAAAGATTAAAATATATATATAAAAAAAAAGTTATTTACAAAGTCATGTTTTGCACAACAAAGCAAGAGATTGGAAAGAACAAAAATAAACTTTAAGCATGCTATATATACTAATGGTGGACAACAATGTTCTATTGCAATCAGGTGTTACTCTGGAACAATCTAGTAGCATTGTAAACCATAATTGTCATTTACAATAAACAGGTTAGGCCTTTCGTAGAATTCAATGTTCCCTAATACAAACATACAACACTTTATGCAAAAAGTAATAGGCAGCTGGTATATATATATATTTTTTGTACTGTAGTCCATTTGTGTTTTAAATTTATGTTTTGTTACACATGCCTATTAAAAAGGAAATGATTGGCTAAAAAGGAAAACTTTTTGCAGTCTTTAAATTAGGAAAATCCTCACTTGAAAGTTCACTGCCAAAACATTATAGAATAAGTAACAGTGAAAGTTACTCCTCTTTGAATTAAATCTCTAAAAATGCAACCAAAGCTACATGCAGCTTTAATAAGTCCATGATTTCCTGTTTTCAAACATTTAAGAAGTTATCCTTGGTCAGCCAATTTGCCTTGCCCCTTTTCTCCCCGGTATGGGTATGGTAAAACAAGTCCTTAAAATTAACTGAAAGCAAAATAAAAAAAATTTTTTGTTTAAAACAATTCCCATAAAATAGAAGTGAGCCATTTAAACACAGCCCGAGTCAGTTCAATGAGAAAGCAGTGTATCTGTCCATCATCACCGGTCCATCATGCTCAAGATCATTTCTGGAGTGAGGTCTCCATTTGGAGCTTCCACTGTAGGGGGAGGTGGTGGAGCTTCTACAACCTCCTCTGCTTCCATATCAGATTCTTTCTTCACTTGAACTATGATGTTTTCAATAGCTCCAGTACTTTGATCTTCCACTTGAATGACAGCTGAAGCTGGAAGGTAAAAAGTCAGGAAGAAGTGTTGAAAAATGCACAATAGAGGACTTCATGCCTGAATCAAAGCTGTATCAATTTAACAGCAGACATATGTAAACAGTTTCTAGAATAAGCTTACTTTGCTTTTGTTGATTTGCTTTACCGGGTGGTCTTCCTCTACGTTTCTTTGCAGGAGGCGGCATTGGAGTTAGGGGCTGTTCCGGTTCATGCTCATGTTCAGCTTCTATCTCAACTGGAAGGTCATCCTCTTCATCATCTTCATCTTCATCATCTTCATCATCCTCCAGATCTGGTTCAGCATTGTCCTCTAAAAATGAAAACAAAACCAAAAAAAAAAAAAAAAAAAAAAAAAAACACGTTAATACTTATTTCCTGGATTGCAGCCCAACTTTATTGCAGTTATCTTTCCATGTTCAAAACACACACCTTACAAATTAATGAACTGAGCATAGACTGAGGTGAATACCTAGGGAACTAGTGTTGTTGTAAACTAGTCACAAACTGCAGGAGCATAGACAGGCTCACAGACTTGTATTGTTGATAGCTTCAGGTGGTCCACACTTAATACATAAAAACATGGCCATATCAACACAATAAAATAAACACCAATATCACATGAATATATAAAAAATGTATCAGACTGATTCAGAGTCTTTTTTGCTGCTCAATATAAAAACAAACAAATGGAATCCTCAAGGATTCAATATTGTGTAGTAGTTCTCAACACTCCTTTGTATAAACACACTTAACGTCTAGAACAATGTGTATACTCTGTTGCCTCAAATCCACTCAGTTTTTCATTTTCTTGTGGGTCACATTAAGAAAAATAACCACCCTATTATGTAGATGGATAATTCTCTGTATTGGGTCTAATAACCAATCTGCACTTAGATAGTCACAGGTATAGAAAGTCTTAGCAAGCTTTATCAATATCCACTTTATGGATAATAATAGCAGTACTTTTCGTTCCTTGGTAAAATGAAAGGAAATAGCTATGTGCATAAGAAAAAAAAAAAAAAGTAATGGTAAGAACTTACCTTTGTTACCTCTTTCTTCGAAGTCCATAGGGTCCATGGGGAAACCTTTGTGTAGGTTGGATCTGGATCCCGGGTACCACACAATTAAAGCTTTTATCCAAGGATGCACTGGTCCATCTTTCCTATACCCCATCCCCAAGCCAGAGGCACCTCAGTTGGTAAGTAGCCAAAGGCCGGAGGAGGATAAGAGAGCAAGACGACTGGTACACAAAAGAGTCACACTCACAGACAAGGAGACGGAAAACCGGTGACCAGAAATATAGCCCAAATGAAGCCAGGTGCGTCAGGGCGGGTGTGGACCCTATGGACTTCGAAAAAAGTTAACAAAAGGTAAGTCCTTACCATAACTCATTTTCTTCTTCAGGATCCATAGGCTCTACAGGGAGACCTTGCAGATGTCCCAAAGCAGTCTTTTTAAGGGTGGAGACACTCCTGCACTGAGAGGAGAATCCGGCACCCAAAGGAAGCATCCTGAGAGGCTAAGGTATCAAATGCAAAGAACCTTAGAAATGTCTGAAAGGAAGACCATGTGGCCGCCTTACAAAGCTGAACAGCCAAGGTGCCACGGCAAGCCGCCAATGAGTGCCCCACAGACAGAGTAGAAAGAGCAGTAACAGAAGCAGTAACAGGCAGGCCTGTCTGTGTGTAAGCCTCTGAGATAGTCATACGAAGCCTTCTGGCCAATGTTTATTTATTGGCTGGCCATCCTTTTTGTGAAATCCATAGATCACAAACAAGGAGTTAAATTTCCAAAGGGAACTGGTACGGTCCACAGAAATCCTGAGCGCGGACCACATCCAATGAGGCCTCACCAGCCGAAACCTCTGGTGACTGAAAGGCCGGTACTATAATTTCTTGGTTTATATGGAAATGAGAAACCACCTTAGTAAGAAACTCAGGGAGTGAGATGCAATAGCCAGAAGAAAAAAAGTCTTCGCTGTGAACCACTTGAGTTCTACAGAATCCAGGGGTTCAAATGGAGGGCACAAAGAACTACTGACAAATCCCACGGAGCGACTGGAGGGACAAAGGGAGGTTGAATCCGGAGGACACCCTGGAGGAAGGTGTGGACATCCGGGGGTGGAGCAGGTCTGCGCTGGAACCGTATGATAGAGAACAGGTGCGCAATACAGTTTGTGTGAGAGCTAGTTGTGCTACTAAGCTGCTACACACTTAGTGGGATCTGCAACCCACTAAATAGAAGTCTAAAACAGGAAAAGTGTAGCACTGGTAGACATTAATTTAATAATCACAATATAATCACATTATAACATACATGCACATAAAACATATAATATGATATACCTGATGAATATCTTTTAAATTAGAATGCAAGCTGCTAAAGTAATTTGGGATGGTGAAAGTTCCTTCAATATAACTTCCCTGACATGTGTCAGTCCATATAGTGAGAGACAATGTATAATGGATAAAAGTCTCACCCAATCCAAAAATATCAGCAATGTCCGATCCACAAGTTATTAAAGAAAATGTTCCAAATAATATGGCACAGGAGTATTAGGAATAGAGATGAAAGAGTGTATGCTAACCCTGAGGGTGCCGTGGTGTATTCCCCGCTTGGGTCCAAACAGCTCACCTCAGCTTGAGACTAACTTTAAAAGGATAATCTCCCCTCAAATCTCCTGGGACCTTCCCCACAGTGTCTGCAGCGGTACTGCCAGTAGCCGCCGGGACCAGATGGTATATTAGCTAGGTCCACTGTCCCCCTTGGTGGGACTCCCGCCTGAGCAGCGAAGCTCAGTGCGTGGATGCGGGAGCCGGCCGGCGAGTGATCTCTGTGTGTGGCAGCAGGTTGTCACGGCTGGGTTATTCCGAAGTGCCAACAGTCAGTGGAGGAGATGGTAATCAGTCAAGGACACAGCGTCTTGATATAGCAGCATGAATAAAATAGCCCATGAGCCTTAACACGTTTCTCCGTGACTCTTTCTCCCAGTTTCATCAGAAGGAGGGCACGCTGGAACCAAATGGATAGAGCAGAGACATGCACCTTCAGTGAAGCAAGGCAAAGTCCAAGGTCCAATCCAGCTTGAAGGAAGGCCAGGACTCTGGAAATCAACCACTTGAGGATCGTAGCTTCTGTTACGACGCCATTGGAAATATGTACACCACACACTGTGGTAGATCAGAGCAGAGGCTGGCTTACGAGCTCTGAGCATAGTGCAGACTACAGAGCTAGAGAATCCTTTTGCCCTCAGGACGGATGTTTTAAGAGCCACGCTGTCAAAGAGACGACCCAGGTCCGAGTAAAAGCAAGCACCTTTAGACAACAGGTGCTGACGTTGAGACAGCGGGAACGAAGTGTTGATGGAGAGACTCCAAAGATCTGAGCATCAGTGACATCTGGGCCATGCTGGAGTCACCAGCAGGACAATGTCTCAGTCTTGTTAAGGGGGACTGGAGGAAATAGGTACACAAACTGGAAGGTCCACTTCACTGGTGCGCCTACCAAGGTTGCCTCGGCATCTCATGTTCTGGACTCATACACTAGCAGTTTGTGATCGTGTCGGGAGGCCACGAGGTCCACCTTTGAGATGCCCCATCTGTGCACTAGGAGTTGAAACACCTCTTGGAGAGGCGACCATTCCCTGGGATGCATGTCGTGACGGCTGAGGAAGTCTGCTTCCCAATTGAGAATTCCCGGAAGGAACACTGCAGAGATGGCCGGGACGTGACACTCGGCCCATGTCAGAATGCGTGACACTTCTGTTATTGCTGCCCGACTTAAAGTGTCTCCTTGATGGTCAAAGTAAGCCACTTTTGTGGCTATTTCGGACTGAACATCTACAGGTTTTCCGTGAAGTATGTGCTGGGCCAGGTTGAGGGCCTGTAGACAGCTCGAAGTTCCAATATGCTGATTGGCAAGGTTGATTCGACCGATGTCCAACAGTCCTGAAAGGAGCGCAGATCGGTCGCTGCGCCCCAACCCTGGAGACTGGCATCCGTTGTTAGGATTGCCCAGTCCGAGAACCAAAAGGGGCGACCCTTTGTTAGATGAGAGGTCTCTATCCACTAAGATAGAGACAGACGCACCTCTGGAGAGAGCACCACTGTCTGAGCTTTGTTCCTATAGTGGGAACAAGTTCCACCTGGAAAGGATCAGCGTTTGCAAAGGCCTGGAATGGAACTGAGCACATTCCATCATGTCGAAGGCAGACACCTTGTATCCCAGGACCAGCATCGCTAAGGGGGATCGACCCTCGGCGACTGTGGAGACATCTGCACACTCGTAGTTGAAGAATCCAGCAGGGCTCCCAGATGAATCACTGAGGGATTCAGGGAGGACTTTTTCCAGTTGAGTAACCTTCTGTGCTTGTGCAGAAAAGCAATGGTTAACTACAGACGGAGTTGAAGCACTACTGGGGATCCTGCTAGGAGAAGGACGACGTCCAGGTATGGAAACTGTTGGACACCCTGACCACGCAGGTGGGCCGCCCTGATAGTCATATTTTTGGTAAATACCCGTGGAGCTGTGGAAGTCAGCCTCCCACTCTGGGATACCCCAGAGGGAGGCCCGTCCCGTCAGGCTGAGGGTTTATCCTCAGGCTTTGATGCAGGGAGTCTGGTGTTCCAAGTCCACTTGTTCTTGGGTTCGGCGGCTCTAGTGGAAGCCGACTGCCTAGGAAAGGACTGACCTTTAGGCTTTCCTAGGCTTAGTAAAAATAGTTACAATCTTGTCAAGGTCTATGCCCAACAAGATCTCCCCATTGAAGGGTAACCCTTCTAGGCCTTTGTTGGAATCCACATCAGCCTTCCATGAGCGTAGCCACAAGGTACGGCAGACAGACACAGACGCGGCAGAGACTGGAGGTTAGGAGATTGGCATCTAATGTCGCTTTTCCAAAATAGGAAGCTGCATCACAAATGTGAACAAAAAAAAACAAAAAAAAAAACGACATTTGATCCCTAGAATCATCTGAGGGAAAAGTCTTCAAGTGCATCAGCCTAGCTCTCTATAGCTTTAACCACCCATGCAGTAGCAATGGTTGGACAGGCAACAGTCCCCAAAGAAAAAAAAAAAGTGTATATCGATTTCAGGCAAGCTTCTACTTTCCTATCCGTAGGATCCTTCAAGGAAGTACTGTAGGAATAGGCAACATAGAGCTTTTAATTAAACGCGTAACATGTGAATCCACCACAAGTGGCGTTTCCCATTTTGCACAATGAGCCACAGTAAGAGTAAAATTAGATCTGTATGAAACCTCTTACCAGGCTGCAGCCATGAGTTCAGGTAGATGATCTGATAGAGGGAATTCTGCTGAAGTTACTTTAAACAGAGGGTGCTTGGATTTAGGGGCTGGCTCGTCATCTTCTATTAATAAGTTGGATCCAACAGCTCGCACAAAGGCAGGAATAATAATTTATGACAAACGCTCATCCTCCTCCAGAGGGGAGACAGGGTTAGAGAGATCAGCATGGACTGACATTAACAGGACATGTAAAGGATTTACTGGGTAAAGCTTTCCCATCTTGCATCATGGTTTGAAAGGCATTACATGTAGCCATCAGACTCTGGAGCTCATTCAGACCTGCTCGCTAGATGCGTTCGCTCGCACCCTGCGTATGCAAATACAGTGCACGCCTAGCGAGGCAGGCAATTGCACGGCAAAGCATTAGCACGCCCACTATGTCTTGGAGTGCGATCACTTAAGTGTATGCAGATGCTCATCAGCCATTCATAAGACGCCCATTTGTGCACGTCTTCTCTTGGAAGTGCATGAAAACATTGGTACATCAAGCACCATCAGATGCGATCTCAGCACTTGAGGTTGACTATACCCTTCCGCAAGCACTGTGATCACTTCAGTGTGATTTTCAACCAAGTGACGTGTACTATGACGCTTTTAATTATGCATGCCTCTGAAACGGCATTGAAGCACTCAGGCACGCCTGCGTTCACACCTCCACTCCCCCGTTTCTAGTGGCCAGCCCATCATGACCCACAAACGGCTTCTCCTGTCACTCACTCTACTGTCTAAGCGCAGTGAGCGAACGCATCCCGATCTATCGCACTGGTTCGAGCACTCGCATTGCTATGAGAGATAAACATATATATATATATATATATATATATATATATATAATCTATATCAGATGCCTGTTAATACTCCTGTCTTTGCTAGACATAGCTGCAGAGTAAATGGCACTGGGTACAATGCAACCATGTATGAGCCGTATTCAATTGGAGCCGAGATACTTTAATGTGGCCCGGACTTTATGCCAACTTTGTCTGTTTTGCAAGTGGAAAAGTATCGTGCGCATGCCCGCTTTACCCCGTATTCAATTTCAAAGTAAGCGTAAACGGCACCCGACGATACTGTAACAAGTGGAAAGCACTGTCATTTTTGGGGAAATCAGCCAGTCACCCCCCAAATGATGCTCTGACATGGGGGTTCACTATGGTACCCCCCGATTTGGCTCACTGAAGGTATTTGGTGTTTTTAAATGGGCTCAATAGCTGCTAAATAGCGTTTTTCTACACCTGATGCAGAATAGTATTTAGGAGTATTTTTTCCAGAAAATAAAGTTATTCCAGCAAATTTGGGGTACTTGAAAATGGGGGTCAGCATTATTTTAAGTTGAAAAAGTGAATTTGAAAAAATCGTGAAAACTCCACCTGCCGCAAACACCTGCAATCAAAAAAACACTTTGGGCATACTTGGGGACCCCCCCAGAGTAAAGTTCGCTATTTTTTAAGTTTGTACCCAAACATTTTTTTTCACCCCCTTTTTCAAAGTAAATTGGTGTGTCCTTGAATTTTTTTTAATTTTTTTTTACACCGATTACCTTTGGGGGACTGTCTGAAGGCTGCATGGGGGTTCCCGCAACGTTGCACCCCAAAACCCCAATTCTGCACTTTTTTTCTGCCTGACATTTATAGGCGATACTTTACCGCCTATTACATTGCATTGACTTTCCGCCTAGGCGGAAAGTCTTTCAAATTGAATACGGGGTAAAACCAAAAAAGGCGATAATGACGTCATCGGTGGTAACGTAACGCGGATCCGGACTTAACGGCTCAAAATGAATACGGGCCTGTGTAGGATACTAGTAGGAAGCAATATACTAGTCCTGTCTTATGCCTGGGTAAGCTGCAGGAGCACACAGGCCAAATATGGTACAGTGCAACGAATGTATGTGACAAAACCTCACAAATATTTCGTTCTATAAATGGGAGGCACTGGAAATCCTACACTATTACATGTTAAGGTAATAGTCTGAGAAAAAAACACTGATCCTGACTGATGCATGGATAAGCTGCAGGAGCCCAGTGCCTAAGTTTGCAACACACTGGTCCTGTGACACTTTGGTAAGCTGCAGGAGCCCTTAGCCTAAATATGGCACAGTGCAGCACACAACAGTATGTGTCAGACCTCAAATTTTTTATATATGCAAGGTAAAAGAACCACCTTAACTACACCTGTAGAAAGGCAGAATTAGAGGAAAGGTATAAATATATGCTGACAGTTAGGACACAAAAGACATGCAGTGCTAGCAAAAGTCACATACACCGCAAGCGGTGATCCTGTCTAACCTGTCCCCGTAAGTCCGGCCGCAGTCCAGGATGTGTCGCGGGGCCAGGCTAGCACAGACCCCTGGGTCCCACTGAGAACCCCAAATTGGTACTGGCGTGCTGACGGAGCGGCAGCGCTGACGTCTTAAGGACAGTCTGCTGCTGCGCGCTGATACAAAAAAAAAAAAAAAAACTACCAACAGAATAACAACGCAGGAGGGCTGTTCAGCAGCCCCAAAGCTTAACAGTGACCCGGACTCCAGCTGGGCACCAACTATAACTGAGGTGCAACTGGCTCGGGGGCTGGGTATAGGAAGAATGCACCAGTGCATCCCGGGAGCAAAAGCTTTAACTGCTTGGTGCCCGGGTTCCGTGGAGCCTATGGACCCTGAAGAAGAAAAAAAAAGTTTGCAAAGTCTCATATCCATGTGGAAAAAGAAAAACCGCACAAAGAATTCAGTGAGTACCATCACCTGGCTGGTGATAAGATTTCTGCCCAGCTATCCTGTATTGGAGGAAAAAGGCTGTCTTAAGGGCTACAGCGTACCATCTGGCTGGGCTTTTATATATTTTTATATCTATCTATCTATCTATCATTAAACATGGGAGGATTGAAATGTGTCTACATATGGGAGGTCCCTCTATTATAAAGTGGATGGATATATGAGACATTGCAACCTTATTTTCTTATGCACATAGCTATTTCCTTCCATTTTACCAAGGAACTAAAAGTACTGCTATATTATCCTGAATACATAAAGTGGATATTGATAAAGCTTACTAAGACTTTGTATACCTGTAAGTGCGAATTGGTTATTCGAAAATTACCCATCTACATAATAGGGTGGTTATTTTTCTTAACGTGACCCACAGGAAAATGAAAAACTGAGTGGATTTAAGGCAACAGAGTGTGCATATACAAAAGGAGTGTTGAGTACTACTACACAATATTGAATCCTTTAGGTTTTGATTGTTTTTATCTGGAGCAGCAAAAAAGAAACACTCAGACTCAGCCTGATCCATTTTTTATATATTCATGACATATTGATTTGTGTTATTTTATTGTGTTTATGATACGGCAATATTTTTATTTATTAATAAAATGTATAGTAATTGATTGGTGAGAGTAATTATCCAATTGGCAGCGCTTCCTATATAATTATATACATTTCTTATTTTAGTTCTAAGAGGTGTGGCAATTGCCTCTATTTAGGAAGCTGCAGCAATAATTGGATAGAGGAATTATCTTATCCATACTTGTTTAGGCGCCAGGATGTGTTTTTTTATTTCTTTTATGGTCCACACTTATGGTTTGTCTTTGGAAGGGAGACATTTCACGGCTCTCTGTAATCACGATCTCCATTAACTGATTTAATCACTGCTCCCCGATTTCAAACCCCTCCCATTCAGGTACACACTTTGAGAAGATTAAAAAAAAAAAAAAAAAAAAAAAGTATAAAAGGTAATCTTTAATTATTTACAGTTTTAACACTGACAATTAAGGATTCTTTCAATCATTATCACATCCACAGTTCCCTACTTAAGGGCTAGGTTGTTCACTCCTTAGCCATCAGCCTGTGGAAGCAGACGTTTGTTCTGTGAAACGCGTGGCTAGGAAACCTCTTTTGGTACTCTCCATTCTTTTGGATTTTATTCTACACAATATACCGATTTAAGTTTCTGATTTTTAAATTGGTGCTATTGAACCACACCATAATAAAATACGTTTTTCGTAACTGGATTTTGCATTAGTATCTCTACATCTTTATAGGATCCAAGGATTATTATGTTTCAGAAACTCATCATCTATAAATTTAACACCGACGCACATCGGGGTTTGAAAAATGAATGTTCAAGGCTCATTCGACTTCCCATTCAAGGTGAGTTTATTACATATCTTTGCAGAACCTTGAATTGGGTATACGGATTTGCACTATGGAGGAATATCATAGGTTTCCCCCAATAACATACATTAATCCGGAGTGATTCATAGACAGTGACTGGTTGCACGTTGCATTCTGCAACCACTGTAGGACCACAGTGTAATTTGAGTCCAACGTCTACCCATCACCAAACAAGGGTGAGTGTACACTTGTATCCTATGAGAACCCCACGATATTGTTGTTTCTTCATCTTTTTCATATAGCTCCAATTAAAAAAAAAAAAAGGAAACACTACCAAGAGGCTCAGAAATGTAAAAAGATCAAAAGAAAGCACCGGAACCAGCCCCCATTTCTAATTACCTTCTCTTTGCCAGTGGCCCTGTGTGTGTCTGGATGTGCATGGAGAGAGCCCCAGGGACTCTAGTTCGGTGACTCGCAGGGGCAGTCTTTAGAGTGGGATACAGGGTTCACACAGACCTCTAACCTATATAACTCCCACTCTGTTTGTGCTTGTCACCTGTCGCCAGGAAATAAGTACCAAAACAATCAAAATAAAGATTAAAACCTAACCAAAAAAGGTAGGACCTAGCCAGTGCCTTACTTTAAGGTACAAAAAAGCTGAGCTTACGGTGGGAGGGGGGTTATATAGGGGGTGGGAGCCAGTTTCAACTAGCTAGTGTCTGACTCCACCCTTCACTATGCATAACCCTGATGTAAGGCATACCCCAGATGGATGAAAAAGGAAGATGGAGCCAAGTAGTTACATGGTAGATTTTGCAACACTTCCATTACACTCTGTACTGAGGTACAGGCTAGCAACAGACTGGGTCAAACACTAATTAGAAGGGGTGTCCGCATGAACGCAGCTATTCTATCCACACCGATTGTTAGCATACGTATAAAAATTAGAGTTATGGTAGATATACTTTGATAACTCCTTTTCTTCAAGGTCCATAGGGATACCATTGGGATAAAGTGGTTGGAGAGATCCAGGGACCAAACAGTTAAAGCTTTCAGCTCCCAGGATGCCTTGGTTCCTCCTCCATATATATCCTGACCCTAGCCACAGGCCTTCAGTTTTGTTAACATGCCTCAAGGCAGGAGAAGGAAAGAGAAGGAAGAGCAATCATACTCCAGAAACACTCTTACACAAGATGAGGGAAGATTAGGGTAGGTGCCGTGTGGACCCCATGGACCTCGAAGAAAAGGAGATATCAAGGTAAGTCTAAAGCAGTTCCCCCTATGGTGGGGGTCGCTCCTGAGCAGAAAGGAGAACTCATGGCCCATAGGCAGAATACTGGATGTGCAAAAGTATCAAAGGCATAGAACCTAAGAAATGTGTGGACAGAAGACCACGTGGCAGCCTTAGACAGCTGTTCAGCAGAGGCACCACAACTAAACGCCCACGATGGCCCCACAGACCGAGTAAAATGTGCTGTCACCGTGCTTCAGACAGGGAAATCAGCCTGTGTGTACACCTGAGAGAGTCATGCATAGCCATCTTGCCAGAGTCTGCTTGTTAGCTGGACATCCTCGTTTGTGAAAACCATATAATCCAAAAATAGCATCTGATTTAGTTTGTACTCTCCAGATAAATACAGAGAGCACAAACTACATCCAGGGAGGCTTCACCTACAGAAAGATCTGGAGCCTGAAAAGCTGGAACTACAATTTCTACATTTAGATGAAATGGGACACTACCTTAGGAAGGTAACCCTCTCTTGTACAGCCATGGCCGAAAGTTGTGAGAATGACACAAGTATTAGTTTTCACAAAGTTTGCTGCTTCAGTGTTTTAGACCTTTTTGTCAGATGTTACTATGGTATACTGAAGTAAGATTACAAGCATTTCATAAGTGTCAAAGGCTTTTACTGACAATTACAAAGTGTCAATATTTGCAGTGTTGGGGGAGCTTGTAGCCCTTTAAGAACCAAAGACAAATCCCACGGTGCTACCGGTGGAACAAAAAGGAGGCTGAACTCGCAGAACTCCCTGAAAAAAAATTCTAACATCTGGTAACGAGGCAATCTTTCTCTAGAACCAGACTGACAGTGCAGAAACCTGCACTTTTAAAAGTGGCCAGGCTGAGACCACGGCCTAAACGCGCCAGTACCCTGGAAATCCTAAATACCTTAGGATCATACTTTCTGTGGGAACACCACTGAGCAATTGAACTGAGCATACCCCACCATGTAGAAGCTGGATACCATAGATCCCAGTACCTGCATCGTTAAGAAAATGTATACACATTTCGCTTGTGTAGCAGCTTGCGTATTTGCAATGATTGGGTCGCAAACTTGTTCTCTGGCAAAAAACAACCTTTGTGTCAGAATCCAGAAGAGCTCCCAGAAGTACCATCGGCTGTGTCGGAGAAAGCGATTTCATGCTTTTGTAGGCAGTTGAAGAGTCTGCACCAATATCAGAAGGTCGTCCAGATATGGTAGCATTCCGACTACCTGACGCCTGAGATAGGCAGTCATGACTACCATTATTTTGGTAAATACCTGGGGTGGGGGGGCTGGGGTTTCGTAGATAGGCCAAAAGGTAGTACCTGAAATTGGTAATGTTGCTGAACAGCAGCAAATCATTAAAATTGTTGGTGGGATGGCATAATAGGAACATGCAGATATGCATCCTGAATGTCCAGGGAAACCATATAACCCCAAGGCTCAATTGCCAAAATAATTGATCAGAGAGTTTCCATATGAAACTTTGGTACATGGATAACCCGGTTGAGGGTTTTTATAGCTTTAGAATAGGTCGATGAGCCCCATTCAGTTTCTGAACCAAGAATAGATTGGAACAACAACCCCTTGTGAGACAGGAACCGGGATCATTACACTCGCCAGCAGGGAGTGAATGGCTTCCTGAAGGGTCAAGGCCTTGACTGCATCTGATGTAGGATCTGTGCACAAAAAATTCTGGAGGGCATACCTCCGTGAGACCACTTCTTGGAACCAGGCATCTATTGTTGTCTGACGCCAGTAATCCGCAAACTGAAGTAGTCTGCCTCCCACCCTCTGATCCCCCAGGAGGAGGCCCGCCCCATCAGGCCGAGGGTTTGTCGTCCGGTTTAGGAGCTGGAGGTCTTGAGGGCCCAGACCGCTTGGTTTGTCGCCTTGTAATCCTGCGAAAACTAAACGGCTTAGAGGAAGACTGTTCCCTTGCTCGTCTCAGAGGACAAAAGGACCGAAAAGGCTGTAGTTGGCAGACCTGCTGACTTTGAAGCTGCCAGAGTAGCAAGTATTCTATCTACCTCTACTCCAAAAAGTACTTTTCCATAGAAAGTTAAGACTTCCAGAGCTGCCTTTGATCCTGTATCAGCTTTCCAGGATCTTAACCAAAGGGCCATGCGTGCCACTATTGAAGCTGCTGATGCCTTAGAAGCTAAAATTCCAGCATCTACTGCAGCTCCTTCCAGATAGGAAGCCGCTTCCCGTATATGGGAGATATACAATCTCTGTTCTCTGGTAGCATTTGGTAGAGAGTCTTCCAAAGCCCCCATCCATTCTTCAGCCTTGGCTACCCAGCCTCCAGTTCATTAAAATATTGTTAAGACATGCTTCAATTTTTCTATCTGTGGAATCCTTCAGAGAAGATGCTGACGAAATAAGCAATGTAGCATTTCTGATTAAATGCGTCATCCACAGTAGGAGGTACCTCCCATTTAGTACATACAGAAACTGGGAAAGGATACAACAATGTTTTTCTTTTATTCACATGAAACAGTTTGTTCGGGTTACCCCATGCCTCTTCCAAAAGCTCCGTGAGCTGTTCAGATGTAGGAAATGCCGTTTTGGCCACCTTCTGGTGGCGATTAAACATTGGAGCCTTCTTACTATGAGCTGGCTCATCATCCTGAATATTTAGGATTGATTAAACAGCCCTCAAAAGGAGGAACATCCACTGTAGACGGATGGTCCTCCTCCCCCAAGCTAGACCCTGGAGAGGAAACCCTGCACATCATGATTACACTGGTGATGCGTCTGAATCCATATGTTGAGCAGACTGATAAAAAGATAATTTGCGCTTAGGCGCCTTAATAACTACCGGCCTGCTTTCAATATTAGATGGTGCCATACTCTGACAAGAATGGCCATAGACATCCTTCCAGAAAGGATGCATAGGAGGAGCAAACCTGGCATGCTTGTGGACACCCCATCCACGGAGGCAGTGTGGGAGCAGCCATATGATCCACAAACTGCTTCATTACCTGGGACAAAGAGGACACCCAAGATGGCTCTTGTACAGGGATAGGTGAACTGGACTGGTGAGGTGGCTCTTTATAACAGACAACATAAAAACCATCCTTTACGTCCTGAGGGGACAAACCGGCCATACCATGATTTACATGAAACCAGCACAGGGGGCTCCCCCTCCTGTTTCCCTTTATCCTTTGACATGTTAAATGAGATATGGTAAGAACTTACCTTTGTTATCTACAAAGTCCATAGAGTCCACAGGGTGACCTTGGGGTATGAGTGATGCAGTCATCCGGGCATCTTACGCAGTAAATTTTTCTCCCAGGATGCACTTGGGTCTCCCTCCATACCCTGCCCCGGGCCAGAGGCACCTCAGTTTCGTAGCAAGCCAAAGGCCGGAGGAGGATAAGAGAGTCTGGAACACTCAAGAATCACATTCTCACACAAAAGGAGACGGAAAACCGGTGACTAGAGCGAAGCACATCTGAAGCACAGGTGCATCAAGGCGGGCACCCTGTGGACCCTATGGACTTCATAGAAAGATAAGAGATGGTAAGAACTTACCCTTGTTCTCATTTTCTACATCAGGGTCCATAGGGTGACCTTGGGGATGTCCGAAAGCAGTACCTTCAAGGGTGGGGACGCTCCTGTGCAGAGAGGAGAATCCGCCGTCCGAAGCAAGCAACCCGAGAGGCAAAAGGTATCAAAAGCATAATACCTCAAAAAAGTCTTAACAGAAGACCACGTGGCGAAACCACATAGCCAAAGTGTGCTTATTGGCTGGCCATCCCTTCTTCTGGAATCCATAGAGGACAGTCTGACTTCCGAAGGGAACTAGTACGGTCCACATAAATCCTGGAGGGCACGTACCACATCCAATGAGGCCTCACCTGCCAAGCGGTCTGGAGAATTAAAGGCCGGCACAACAACTTCCTCATTAATGCGGAAACTAGAGACCACCTTAGGAAGGAAGCCAGACACCAAGTCCAAAGCACCGCCCTGTCCTGTTGAAAAAACAGAAATGGGGAACGACGAGAGAGCCCCTAAATCTGACACTCTGGCAGATGCAATAGCCAGAAGAAAAACCTGTCTTCACAGTAAGCCATTTAAGATTCACTTAGTCTAGGGGTTCAAATGGTGGGCCCAAAGAACAGCCAAATCCCAAGACGCCACAGGAGAGAAAGGGAGGCTGAATGCGAAGGACCCCTTGTAGGAAAGTGCGGATATCGGGAAGAGGAGCAATTCTTCGCTGGAACCACACTGAAAGGGCAGAGACATGCACCTTCAGGGAAGCAAGGCGGAGACCAAGGTCCAAACCCGCCTGCAAAACCAAAACTCTGGTGTCATCCCAGAGGTTACGACCCCCAAGTGTCTAGAATATCCAAAGTGGGAATGCCACACTCTGTGGTAAATCCTAGCAGAGACAGGTTTCCGCGTCCTGAGCATGGTGTTAACCACAGAGCTGGAAAAACCCTTGGACCTTAGGAGGGATGTCTCAAGAGCCACGCCGTCAAAGACAGACGACCCGGGTCCGGGTAAAGGCAAGAACCTTGAGACAACAGGGCCGGATATTGAGGCAACCTCAACGGAGTGTCGATGGAGAGACTCTGAAGATCTGAGAAGTAATGAAGTCTGAGCCACCAGGAGGACCGTGCCTCCTTTGTTTGAACTTCTTACTCTAGGAAGGGAGATTGGAGGGAACAGGTATGCAAACTGGAAGGTCCACTTGACTGACAGAGCATCTACTAAGAGAGTCTTGGCGTCTCTTGTCCTGGACCTATACAGTGGCAGTTTGTGATTTTGTCGGGAGGCCATGAGATCCACGTCCGGAAGGCCCCACCTGTCCACTAGGAGTTGAAACACTTCGTGGTGAAGAGACCATTTACCGGAATGCACGTTGTGACGGCTGAGGAGGTCAGCTTCCCAATTGAGAACTGCTGGAATGAACACTGCCGATATGGCTGGTAGATGGCTTTCCGCCCATGTCAGGATGCGTGACACCTCTGTAATTGTCGCCTGACTTAGAGTCCCTCCTTGATGGTTTATATAAGGTCGTGGCGTTGTCTGACTGAACTTCCACAAGCTTTCCGTGAAGTAAGAGTCGGGCTTGTTGCAGAGCCCTGAAGACTGCCCGAAGTTCCAATATGTTGACTGGAAGAGCAGACTCCTCTGCTGTACACTGTCCCTGAAAGGAGTGTGTGGACTAGTCACTGCGCCCGAACACCAGAGACTGAAGGATCCAGTCCGGAATCCAAAAGGGGCGCCCCTTGATGAGGTGGACCGTCTGCAGCCACCAAGTCAGAAATGGACGCACCTCCAGAGAGAGCACCATCGTTCGTGTCCGTATCCGATGGGGAAATCCGTCCCACCTGTAGAGGATCAATCTCTACAGAGGCTGGGAATGAAACTGGGCATATTCCATTGCAGAGTGTATGGACACTAGGCAACTGTGGAGGCATCTGCACACTTGCATCTGCAAAGTGGAGATCATTTCTGCGGTCAGAAAAATCCTCTGCTAAGATCCCAGATGGAGCATCCTTTGAGATGGGATCAGGGAGGACTTCAATATAAAAATTCAGGGGCTGTTTTATAGCCCCACCGCGTTCAGTGACCCGACGTGCCCCTGGGGTGTGGTATGGTGGGAGATCCAAGTGCATCCTGGGAGAAAAATGTACTGCGTAAGGTGCCTGGATGACTCTGCATTACCTATACCCCAAGGTTACCCTGTGGACCCCTATGGACTCTGAAGTAGAAAAAGGTAATAGAGACAATAGATGCAATGTTATGCGACAGCCTTCAACCAAGGGAGATGTATACAGGGAGACTGACCCAAACCCTCCTGAGTCCAACAGCTACAGAGCGTGGACCGTAAGCGTCTCACACACGTGGAGGGTATGCGGAGCAACCCAGACGTGCAAAACCCTCCGTAGGGACTGCGTCTGAGTCGGAGCTACCAGGGGAGCGCCTACCTCTCCTAAGCTGCGTTAACCAACCTGGTACGCTGGCCTCGCGGCAGCAGAAGCGCCTGCTGCCGATCCCCGATGTCAGACTATATGGCCCCGGTGGTGAAGTGAGGACACGGACTGATCCCAGGCCCTGACTGCAGCGGCTTCTGGTGCGTCTGACACCAGAAGCAAGGACTGCCGCACACAATTCACCGTAAGAGAGGAATCACCTTATCCGACATCTCCATGCATCCTGGTCGCAGCATTGCTGCTAGCAAGCTTAGCTGCGACCCACCGAAATCACCTGCCCAGTTACTGGTGTTGCAGCCCGGCGGAGGTAGATTGAGTCGCAGTCAATGAGTCTTAATTCAGACGCTTCGTACTGCCAACCCCAAAAAGGTAAAAATAAAAAACAAAATAAAAAGGTTAGGACTGCCTAAGGCTAAGCAGTCCCCTGTTACAAAGGCGAGTCTTGATCCTGCCGCACCAAACGAACAACTGAAGGCCTGGTGGCTAGGGACAGGACAAGAGGCATCCTGGGAACTGACGCTTTAACTGTTTGGATCTCTCCAACCATAATATCCCCATGGTATCTCTGTGGATCTCTATGGACCCGAAGAAATAGGCCATCTTCATAGTTAAACATTAGCAATAGGGGTGTACTGAATAGCTCAGTGACTTTCAATATGGCAGTGACATGATGCCCCACGTTACCTGTATGTGCAGTTACTGTGAAGTGAAAGTCTATAAGCAAACAGCAGCTCATCCAAGAAGCAGACCACACAATCTCACAAAATGAGACCAAGTGATCAAATGCATATAGTCGGTCCTCAGTTGCGACACTCAATGAAATGCTTCTGGAAGCAGTGTCTGCTCAAGAACAGTTCATAAGGAGCTTCACAAATTAGGAATGCTAAAATTGAGAAGCATTCAATGAGATTTTAGAGTTTAATTGTTCTGTGTGAACACAGTTTGGGAAAGGCTTGCAGAGTTTGATGTGGAAGAACTTGACAGACTTTCACTGAGGCCTGACTACTACTCAATGAAACTAACAGCAGCTGTGAACCAGGTTAGATCGTCTAACATCACTACCCACCTTCACTAATGCTCCTGTACCTCAATGGATGTGATTGCCAGCAGCCATTTTCCAATATAAAGTGGAAAGCCTGCCCACATGAATGGATGATGTTATAGCAGCAAAGTGGGGACCAACTCGATAGAAATACCCAATAGTTTAATGAAATACAAAAGGATTACACCTAGCACATGATTGTCTTTTAAAATACATTTTGCTCCAGTCTGTCCCCTCGAAGGAAACCATCATTAGAAAGCATTTGCCATGTAGTGCTGCTGCCATCTAATGTTTGCCATGATCACATGATGTACACTTCAGTTAGCATGCTCTTATTGGGGATTTTGTGGAGTACAAAACAGTGATCGCAAATACGCGATATAGCGAGTATTTTTCCCAAAATTGAGGACCAGGGACTCGCTTTTCCAAAATAGGCAAGTCCCTGGGGATGCGCTTCTCTGCAGCCAATCCCTGGCTCTTCATTAAGTAATTGAAGAGCCTGGCCCGGCTATAAAAAGGAGGTGGTGAAGTCTCAGGCTAGCCAGAGTCCTCTTTGGTGCCTTTACTGGATCATGCAGCGACACTACACATGCGTTTCGGTGAAGACTGCCTCAAGTAATGGTGCACACACACGGTCAGATTTTCTGTCAGATCTGAACGATAACGATCGTTCATATCTGAAAGCAAATCTGACGTGTGACTGCAACGATGAACATTCCAGTTTGTCAGATAACGATATCTGGACAGCTGATGTGTTTACAGTCAGATTTGGACGATTTCATTCATTTTAATACTGTCTGAAATCGTTCAAATCGTTGGTAAAATCGTTCATCTGACCGTGTGTATGCACCATAAGTGTAAATGGGTAGTGGGTAGTGACTGTTTGGTCACTCAGGGGCAGCTCGAGGCACGTCCCAGCAGAGCAGCTGCACAAGGGCACCATCACATTGTGGGCACTGTGCGGCAGCTGCCAGGATCCACACTCAGGTTGCCATCAGGCTGGTACATATGTAAGGGGCCTGAGTGGGAATTCCGCTGGTGACTGTACCAGGTGAGGAGCTGCCAGGCGACTGTCCATACTTGCCAGTCCGGCAGCATTAAGTGACGTGTGACAGGCAGGCTAGAAGTGAATCAATTTGGCTGCCTGTCATTTCAGTGCGGCGGCTGTGCGTAGCTCAGTGTGGAGAGCAGGGATGCTCATCACACCGATTTACAAAGTATTGCAGAGCCGACTGAAAGCCGGCGCACTGTAATGACAGCCAATCTAATTGTCACTGCTGCTGGGTCTTGGTGAGTATATAGAGCTGCCACCAACACATGCCCTCCTGCTGGTTGTGTATAAAATCAGTGTCTGCATTTCTTTGACCTCCCCACCAGCAGGAATGTCTGTTAGTTAATGCTTACAATTTTTTTTTTTTTATTATATAAAACTTGTCACTCTTCTCAATGTGTACCTCTGCCTGCCCCCCCCATGTCTCTCCCCCTGCCTGCCACCCCATGTAGAGCTCTGCCCACCCCCCATGTGTACATTCGCCCCAACCCCCATGTGTGCTTCTGCCTGCCCACTTCTGTCACTCTACCCTCCCTCCCCTTATATGCCTCTGCCCAACCAGCCTTTGTGAACATCTGCCCGCTTTTCCCCATCTGTGTGCCTCTGACTGGTGAGCTCTACTAGTTTTCTACTGCTACCCACAAATTGTGTCTGCACCCACCGTGCTGCACGATTGTAGCCTGGCAGCGCTGGACTTTTCCAGGTGGCTCAGGCGCAGTCCGAACCCAGAGACAGTGGTGCATCGACATGACATCACGTAGTCGCATGCCGCCTCCTGCCAGTGTGATGCAGTGACACAGCAGGGCAATGAATTTGAATATTTCATTTTTCCCTGTGGGGGCCAGTGTTTGTTTTTTTACTACCAGAGTCAATGTGTGTGTTTTTCTTCATGTGGTGGCCAATGTTTTTGTTTTGTTTTTCCTATCAGTGCCAATGTGTTTGTATTTTTTTCCTGTCAGGGGCATTTGTGTTTCATTTTTTTGTGTGAGGGCCAATGTGTCTATTTTATTTATTTTTTTACCATCCTATCAGGGTTAATGTGTTTGTTTTTTCCTACTTGGGGCCAATGTCATCCTGCTACATGCTTCATGAGCTGTAGCTGCCAAGTTGTTCGATATACAGAAAACCTTCATTTAGATGGGACCCAGAAAAGGTCAGCTAGAACCCAATTTTTAAAGTGAGGGCTCCCTGGTACCCACATTTTTTGACTCAACGCGATCACTGCAAAAACTGATCTGAACTGGCGTACATTCAATTCTTTTCAGTGGACTGCATATCAGTGCCCTGGTAGCTCTCCCTTTTAAGAGGTCTTGTAATGTGCATTTACACATTCTTACCCTGGCTCTTAAAACTTTAACCTGTTTGACAACCCCTAAACAAAGTACAAAGTTTGTAATTCTTTAGCTAAATATACCTGCGTCTTATGAAAGTCAGAAAATGAATTTATATAGGCAGAAATTGAGTGAAACTGAAAAAAAACAAAAAAACAGTCTTCGCCTTCATTGTCAAACCTGTGAATCCAGTCTACTTATGCTATTAGCATTACAGTTACATTTTAAAATATATACTTTTCTGTGCATTGGTGTTCTTACCACTATCGGTGGATCCCTCTTTTTTGGAACGCATCTTCCTCTTACGTCCACGCTTCCCTTTTTTATGTACTGGTTCTCCATCACCTCCATTTTCACCATCTGTACCATCAGGGCCGGTGCAGTTATCAGCATGTCTTGACATTGTATTCTACGGTGACAGATTTGCATAAAGCAAAATAGGTTTACTTTAAGTTCATACACAAAGAAAGGTACAGATGAAAAAAAGTAGACAGAAACTTTAAAATGACTGCTCAGGTCCAGTTATTAAAGACACTTATTGCAGGGTGTGCTTAAAATTGAATTTTTCCACTGAGAAATTTAAGAGAGAAAGTGCAGAGTATCAAAAGCAATACAGAATACTGCCAGAATCAAGCTCATGGCAGGAATAGACATTTTTACACTATCTTGTGCACTTACCTGAACTGATCACTAACATTAATAGCAGCATATGGGAAAATAGAACTCTATGTTGTATGTAAGCTGAGTTTTACCCAGAAGGACTCAAATAAAAAAGTGAATATCACTGCCGAAATATTTTATTTCATATTAAAACTATCCATATAGGATCAGAACAACGGTGGTGCATGGTGCGATCTGTACAAACTAGATTAAAAACAACAAGCTGCAACTCACTCGGCGTGTAAAAGTTTTCCCACACTTGGAACAAACAAACGCTGCAGGAACAAAACTAGGATCATGGTATCTTTTGAAGTGCATGTCCAGCAGCTGTTTCTGGCGAAAGGTTTTATCACAATGGCTGCAAGCATAGGGCTTCTCTCCAGTATGGGTTCGTTTGTGCATTATCATATGACGCTCCTGAGTAAGAAACAGGAAATAAATTTGTTATGTCTCCTACAATTTAAGGTCGTCTTTAATTCAGTTTATTTTTTATCAAAGAACTCCTTAACTTGAGTAAGCCTAAAGTTCCCCATTTGTACCAGGGGAGAGATGTATAAAGCTTGCAAAGATAAAGTGGATAAAGTACCAACCACTCAGCTCCTAACTTCCATTTTACAGAATGTGTTTGAAAAATGACCTGATTGTTTGTTACTTTATCTGACCTTTTTCTCTCTCCCCAGGTTTCATAAGGCTCCTTTTTATACCATTAGCAAAACATTTAACGCAGTAAACTGGGTCTTTTTTTTTTTTTCTTCAAATATATGTTGTGATCTTTTAAATATAGGAAGTCCTTGTATACAATAAACTACCACAAGCACTCAGGAAATCAAATAAAAAGTAAATGGTGCTGTTCTTTAGGAGTTTGTTTTAAACAAAAGTGTTTATTTTTAATAGTCACTGCAACTTTAATGATTTTTGTTAATATCATTTGTATTTTTATTTAAGAGAAACATTTATTGTATTTTCAGTTTTCTAGTATGTAATACTCTATTTATGGTAAGCAATCCTTGGCGTATGGTATAGATCCAGTACACTCCGGTATTCTAATAGGGAGAAAGGGAGAGAAAGTTACACATTTTTCCCACAGTGACTGCTACCTGTAGTAAACACCAACAGTTTAATACAAAAGGCTAGCGGGCATACCTGTCTGCAAGCATATTCACACTGGTCACACTTGAATCGCTTCTCATTTTTGTGAGACTTCTGGTGCTGAATCAGGGCATAACGCTCATGGAAGACAGTCTCACAATAGCGGCACTTCTTGCCTTGTTCAATGTAGGAATGCTGCTTTCTTAGATGAACCCCTTGATGAAAATAGAACCAAATAATTTAATGACAATGTAACATAACTTAAATCAAATGCTATGCACTACAAAGCTAATTATACCTGAAATAACTCAAGTGCTTGCATTTCCCATGTTATCACACTCACCTGCAGGTTAAGCCAAAAGGAGGCATTTTAAAAACTAAGCAGACACAGCAAAGGTCAGTTTTGTGGTTATTCTACAGAAACACATTGTATACAGATGTGTGCTTTACATCCTTGCCGATCACGCTACAAACGTGCGCATGCATCGCGCCGCAGCTGCATACGCTACGATTGTAGCATGTAATGCTATTGGGTGGCAGGTGTGAACGCAGTGCATGCGCACTCGCGGGCGTGAGCCTCTTGCCATGCATGGCGTGATTTGCCGTGTACGCAACAAAGATGCAAGAGGACATATCTGTAGATTGCAGCAGTTATATAGAGGGGCAAAACCACTGATTTAGCAGCTAAATTGAGTTGAGATTTTCATATTTTCATTGATACTGTATGTTCCATCACAAAGTTCTAGTTTCATCTAAACTGCAGGAAGTACACAAAATGTTTTCATAGGGCCCAGGGTTGAAAAAAATATAAAATGTTTGTTTACACCAGGTTTTTAAAAAAAATGTATTTACACCCAAGAGGTAGAAGATACGGCCGTAGAGGAAGACAAAGCGGAGAGTCGATGGAGAGGCCGAGAAGATCTGCTTACCAAGCCTTTTGTGGGCAAAATCGGTAGCCACCAGGATCACGATGCCACCCTCCAATCTCAACTTTTAGAGGACCCACAGAATCAATGAGGTTGGAGGCAAGATGTACATGACAGGGAAGGTCCACCGAATCGTAAAGCATCCAGCAGAAGTGTTCCCGGGTCCCTGGTGCATGAGCAGTACCTCGGCAGCTTGCAACTGTGCTGAGACGCCAACATGACAATGTCCGGTAAGCCCCGGCTAAGAACCAGGGGCTGAAAGGCGTCTGGATGTAGAGTGCCCTCGCTTGAGTGAACGTCATGCCAACTTAGGAAGTCTGCTTTACAATTTTAGACTTCCGGGGGATAAAAATGGTTGACAGAGCCGGAAGAGGACGCTTTGCACAGTGGAGAATGACTGACCTTCATGGTGACTACTACCCTGATGGTTTATGTAGGTAATGGCTGTCGAGGACTGCCAATGGACTGGACGATGCTGGGAGGAGTGGCAGTTGATTGGTTGGAATGAAAATCTGGTAACGTATGGGAGTAACTGATGATCAGCAATTTGCTCCTAAATGCCAGAAAACAGATGAAAATGGTCGTTCAGACAAGTTTGTTAAATGTTTGATCTAAACAATATGTTCAAACAGTTTTTGTCCATTTTCCGTCTTTGGGAGCAAATTGCTGATTATCATTTGCTTTCATACCTTACCAGATTTTCATTCCAACCAATTAACTAGTTGGATGGTTGGACAGAAAATCTTTACGTGTGTACCAACCCTAAGTCCTGAAGTTTGTCTGTAGGGAGGAACACCCCGCTTAACTCAAATCCAGCAAGGCCCCCAAATGGAACATCTCCCGAGACACAGGATTTCTTCCAATTGAGGATCCTGGGACTGGAGAAAGTCTACCGTGAGACAAATGTGCTCCCCGAGGACTCCCGGTGACTGGGCCAGTAGTAGCAGGTCGTCCAGATAAGGGTTCAGACTACATAAGACGCCATTACATTCGTGAAGACACAAGGACCCGTAGAAAGTCCAAATGGCAATGCCCAAAACTGGAAATGTCTTGGACTGTCAATCTGGTTCAATAGCCAGCGCTTCCTCAGGTTTAAACATGCAAATAGGCATCCCAGTTGTCTAAGAAAACGGTGTTCTCCCCAGGCTCTTTGTCGCGTTTGCAACTCCCAGCAAGAAGCAGGTAAAACCCGGCACTTCCCCCTGCCCCAACCCACTCTCATCCGCCTCAATGAAATGGTCCCCTGTCCGGCACTCCGCCCCCCGGCAGATCCTACAGACTTTGATTATGAAAAAGCTGCAGACTGTGCCTCTAAGAAGAGGAGGAGAATTAATATACAATGAGTTATTTCAAGTTTAAATCATTATAAGGTCGGATTTAAAACATTAATTGCGTAGGCCCCCCCCCCAACCCAGCTACTTCTTGATGCCACCCGGATGGAAACACATTCTGGGGAGAACACTGGGAAGCCATAAAAGTCACCCAGCTCAAGAGCTAGTATGATGAAGCAAAGAGACTCCATGCGGAACTTGGGTACCTGCAAGTTCTTAAGTGACTTCAGGTTAAGGATTGGCCAGAATAATCTGCCCATATTTCCTATGTTCTCCTGTCATCATCCTTGTGGGTGGACATATGCAAAATCAGTGTGGTGAAAAACCGCTAGCTTCTATGGAAAAATTGCATAATAAGTAGCAGATATTGGGGCTTTCGATTTACCGATAAACTATTAAAAAAAAAAATCTGACAGTGTGCAGCTAGCTTTTGAGTCTGTATCAGTGCATCAGGGCTCTTCTAGCCGACATGGAAGAAGCCGATACTTTGTAGGTTAGGATACCAGCATCTATAGCCGACTCATCAAGATAGGATGCTGCCTCCCGGATGTTTCACTAGAGAGTAAAGCTTATTACCGTGGGTACCTGAGGCTATCTTCCAGGGCCAACCTTAGCTACCCAGGCGGACTCCAGGGCCGGACATGCGACAGCACCCGCATTTGAATTAATTGCCTTGATAAAAGCTTCCAGCTTCTTACAGTCGCATCCTTAAAGGTTGCTATGAGCCGAGAAGAGAATCCGGCGTCCAAAAGAAGCATCTCGAGAGGCAAAATGTATCAAAGGCATAGAATCTAAGAAAGGTGTGAACATAAGACCATGAGGCCGCCTTACACAGTTCGGCAGACGTGCCACGGCGGCCTGCCCACGAGGGAGCCACAGAGCGAGTAGAATGAGCAGAGGCAGTAGTTCGTACAGGAAGACCAGCCTGTGAGTTATGCGAAGCCATCTGTTTATTAGCTGGCCAGGCCTTCTTGCAAAATCCATATAGGACAAAGAGGGAATCTGTTTTCCTGATGGAACTCGTACGGTCCGCGTAGAACCTCAGAGCACAAGCCATATCCAACGAGGCCTCAACTGCCGAGAGGTCTAGTGATAGGAAGACTGGAACTACAATTTCCTCATTAAGAAACCACCTTGGGAAGGAAGCCTGGGGCGAGTTCGAAGAATAGCCCAATCCTGATGAAAGATCAGAAATGGAGAGGGACGGGAGAGCGCATCCAAATCAGACACTAGGGCAGACGCGACAGCCATAAGAAAAAGTCTTTGCAATTAGCCATTTGATGTCTGAGTCCAGAGCCACTGACAAATCCCACGGAGTCACTGGAGGGACAAAGGGGGGTTGAATACTGAGGACACCCTGAAGGAAGGTGTGAACATCCGGTAGTAAAGCAATTCTGCGCTGGAACCAGATGGACAGAGGCCAGGTACAGTCAGAGATTCAATCCAGCTTAAAGAAAGGCAAGGAAAGGGAAAGGCATAAACTGACAGTGACAAAAACACAGACAGTAGCGCTAGCATAAGTCACATACAATGCAGAAAATACTGCAATGGGCACTAAAATCAACTACTCAAACCGCAGTGGCTGGTAGGCACTACATAACCTGGCTCCTAGGAGAGGGATGCGAGACTGGACCCAGCGTTCCCGGAGAGAGCTGTGGCTGCTGTTTAGAAAATGGCCGCTGGAGGTCTCTGAGGGAGAAGGAGCAGCTCAGAAGCGAGATAACACTCTAAGCTGGGGGAGGGGCCGAAGAAGCTAACCTGCCCTAAGCGAACATTAACGAACAATTCCCTGGCCTCTTGCGCACTGGTGGTCTAGTGAAGTCCCAGACAGACCGGTGTCCACATTACCACATCCGGTCTGTCTCCAGTGACCAAAAGTATGACTGTGCTAGACGCGGATTCCCGCCTTACCTGGCTCCGTGTCCAGGCTGCAGTCTGGGGCCCATCTGAGGAGCCCACTTGCAAGGTCCCCCAGTGCCCAGCCAAAAGTACCAAATTGAGGGCTGGAGTTGCAGCACCACGGAGGGGTGGTTGAGCAGCAGCACAGACGTCCAAAGGACTGTCTAGTGCTGCTGGCTGTGTCTTGAAGCCAAGAGAAATAAAATAAAGCAGCCCCACTCTTCTAACAATGCTCAACAGCTCCTGCTGGACACAAAGACAAAACAGATAGCCTCAGGCTGCGGGCAGGCTATGGGGGACGACGACACAGAGTTTACTTGCATTGAATGTACCTGTGTGCATGTAGTTAAGAAAATGGGAAGTGTTCAAACCAACCCCAACAGGGGAAGAGGGTGCTATTTGGATAACCTGACCGCAAAGAGTGAGATACGGTGCATACAGAAAGTATTCACATTTTGTTGTTCCAGACTTATTCCAAAATGAAATAAATAAAATTTTGTCCTCAAAATTCTACACACAATACCCCATAATGACATTGTGTAAAGTTTTTTTGACATTTTTGCAAATTTAATAAAAACACACCTAAGAAATCACATGTACATAAGTATTCACAGCCTTTGCCATGAGGCTCAAAATTGAGCTCAGGTGCATCCTGTTTCCACTGATCATCCTTGAGATGTTCCTACAGCTTAATTGGAGTACACCTGTGGTAAATTCAGTTGTTTGGACAGGATTTTGAAAAGGCATATACCGATCTATACAAGGTACCACACTTGACAGTGCATGTCAGAGCACAAACCAAGCATGAAGTCCAAGTAATTGTCTGTAGACCTCCGAGACAGGATTGTCTCGAGGCGCAAATCTGGGGAAGGGTACCGAAAAATATCTGCTGCTTTTCTGTAGATGGAAGTAGTTCAGAACCACCAGGACTCTTCCTAGAGTTGGCTGTCCGTCTAAACTGAGCGATCGTTAGAGAAAGGCCATAGTCAGGGAGGTGACCAAGAACCTGATGGTCAGTTGTCAGAGCTACAGCATTCCTCTGTGGAGAGATAAGAACCTTCCAGAAGGACAACCATCTCTGCAGCAATCCACCAATCAGGCCTGTATATTAGAGTGGCCAGACGGAAGCCACTCCTCAGTAAAAAGCACATGGCAGCCCGCCTGGAGTTTGCCAAAATGCACCTGAAGGACTCCCTGGTCTGATGAGACAAAGATTGAAGTCTCTGAATGCCAGGCGTTATGTTTGGAGCAAATCAGGCACCGCTCATCACCAGGCCAATACCATCCCTACAGTGAAACATGGTGGTGGCAGCATGATGCTGTGGAGATGTTTTTCAGCGGCAGGAACTGGGAGACTAGTCAGGATAGAGGGAAATATGAATGCAGCAATGTACAAAGACATCCTGGATGAAAACCTGCTCCAGAGCGCTCAACCTCAGACTGGGGCGACTGTTCTTCTTTCAGCAGAACAACGACCCTAAGCACACAGCCAAGATATCAAAGGAATGGCTTCAGGACAACTCTGTGAATGTCCTTGAGTGGCCTAGCCAGAGCCTAGACTTGAATCTGAATGAAAATCTCTGGAGAGATCTGAAAATGGCTGTGCACCGACGCTTCCCATCCAACCTGATGGAGCTTGAGTGGTGCTGCAAAGAGGAATTCGTGAAACTGCCCAAAGATAGTTGTGCCAAGCTTGTGGCATCATATTCAAAAAGACTTGAGGCTGCAATTGCTGCCAAAGGGGCATCAACAAAGTGTCGAGCAAAAGATGTGAATACTGATGTACATATGATTTAGGTTTTTTTTTTTTTTATTAAATTTGCAAAAAAAAAAAAAACTTTACACGTTTTCATTATGGGGTATTGTGTGTAGGATTTTGAGGACAAAAATTAATTTATTCCATTTTGGAATAAGGATGTAACATAACAAAATGTGGAAAAAGTGAAGCACTGTGAATACTTTCCGGATGCACTGTATACATGGTGACCAGGAGCTGCAACTCTCCGGACACAAGCTGAAGCAGGCACTGTGTAAAACAGCCACTCTGCGTCTGTGAGGAGGGGAGAGGAGGAGTCATACTGTGGTGGAATCCCTGCAAGAGGGAAAGCGGCAAGAGGTGGGAGAGGAGCTAACTGGGAGTGCCCTCCTCCCCCTTCTGACATGTACCCCAGAGCAATTGGACGCATACACTGTAGTGCTCCCGTTGCCTAGCTGCCCTGGTTGTCTAGTGGGGCATGAGGAGACAATTTGGGCACCCACAGCCAGAACTGCCATTAGTCTCCCTCAACCCTACAGTGAAAGCCGTAACAATGTGGCTCCCTGCCAGCAGGAAGCAGCCTCATCTGACCCCCGCTGCGGCTCCCCTGATGTGCTGTGGAGCTCAGCCCAAAGATGCTGACACAGCTGTCAGTGCTGCAACTCAACGGCACTGGGGTCAGAGGAACAGCAGTGCAGGCGCCCTGTAGGATGCCAGACACTGCTCACTCTGTAAAAAAAATATAACAAAGATGTTCTAGTAGGTTGAACGCTTCTATGCTTGTTGACTACTGTTGGGACAGTGACAAGATATGCCCCAGAAGAGGAGCACTAGCAAAGAGAAAGATCCTGTGAACAGGCCACTATTTTAAATTGCTTTTCACGATGTGCTTTATGTACTTCAGTAATTATAGCCAAGTAACAGAGCTCAAAAACTAGAGCTAATAAAAATATTCTGAAGTTGTATTCATTTTTTTACCTCAAATGAAGTATGACTATAGAATGGAAACAAATTACAATCCTTTGTTGTGCGGTGTAGTCACTGAAGCAAGACAATACCTCGGCTCTGTTTATCTCAGGTACTTCTGTTTCCTCTTTCACTGAAGCCCCTATAGGATCACAATTTAGTGTGAGTGTGAGTGTGTGTGTGTGTGTGTGTGTGTGTGTGTGTGTGTTGGGGACAAACATCAAGTTGCAGGTGAAATTCTCTTTGCACATGTACCACATTCTAGACATGTATCTGGTGGCAGAAAACGAATGCACAGATTGGTAGACAGCAATACGATTTATACCTAGAAGTGTTCGAAAAAGTTGCAGAATAAGAAAATGTGAGGGTAAAGCAAATTGCCAAGCAGAAAGAATCACCAATACTCACCCAAATCACTCTTTCTTGCAATAACTGTATCACAATGTGGACAGTGAAATTTAGCCACGTTTTCAGTGTGCTTCTGTAATATATGCATTTTCATAGTCCCACTCTGTGTAAAGCGAGCATGGCAAATGTAACACTCATATGGTTTTTCACCTAAGGAGATGGATTAAATAAATTGGAAACATCCAAGATAAATTCAGCAACACAAAATAAAATGTTTCATTTATTTATTCAGTGTTACAACCAAGGAAAACGTACAGAGTGCCACCTTGTCCTTACATTACGAGGGGTGTGCAATAAGTTTCTGGATGTGCAGTGCATAGGTAGACAATCTAAATGTCTAGTTGTGAACTGTAATCTGACTAAAGTTCTTTTGAAAACTCAGAGAAAAAAAAAAAAAAAACTGTATAAAAGCAGGACTGCACACAGTAGTCAGCTTGTTCACTTCCTTCAAGAAACTAGTTTTGGAGCTCAACAGAGGCAACTGGATTACAACAGCAGAAGAGTTCCGACCAACTGAGAGCTGCTTTTGGGGAAAAAGCACAGTCCTGAACCACTGCGTTTGAGTGGTTTGAAGAATCTCGGAAGACGAAAGACTAGGTGCGTCACCATCACTGAGGACAACCTTGCTGCTGTGCAGGCCATAGTTAATGTGGACGCCAGAGTGACTGCGGCCCAGTTAGAGATAGGCATCTCTCATTAGGTTTCTGCACACTGGGTGCCCCATCAGCTGACTTGAAAGCAGAAGGTATGGGTGATTTGGAGCTGCTACATGCTGGCGGTCGTTTAAAATCTGTCTGGGAGATCAGTGGCAATGAATCCTGGATCTACAGTTTCAACCCTGAGCCCAAACAGCCAGCCCAGTGGACCCCAGTTGATGGTACGCCACCACAGAAGTTCCAACGTGAGCACAGTGTGGCCAAGCAGATGGTGGCTGTTTTTGTGGCCAAGACTGGCCATGTAGCTACCGTACTACTCGTGCAGCAGCACACGGTCACTGAGGACTGGTAAGCCAACCAATGCTGGCTTTAAGTGCCGGCAGCCATTTCGAGGTGCTGTCCAAGAACTCGCACTTATGGTACCCTTCACCATCATGACAAAGCACCTGCTCACAAGTCCAGGAAAGTGGTGGACTCTTTTGGTCCATGAACGCATCCAAGAGCTTGGTCATCTGCCGTACAGTCCAGACCTGGCTCCCTGCGACTTCTGCGTGTGCCCACAAATCATGTGCAAGATGACTCAACTGCAGCCTCCGTCGACTCAAAATCACACATTCATCCAGTATGTGTGAGAGCTGTTTCGGACTGGTCCAGCAGCTTCACCAAGTGATCTGAATGCATGCAACTTTGCATAGACTACTCTAGCGAATACTTTGCACAAAAAGGATTCTATTTACAAAGTTAACATTACATTTTTTCATCCAGAACCTTATTGCACACCCATCGTATATATTTGTCACTATGGACATGCATTTGGCAGACCAGCGACTATCCTGCAGACAAGATGCCAGATGAATGATACCAGTTGCATCCTCAACCTAAGTATTGGTTGTCGAGTACTGCTGTTCAAATGCAAAATTATCTTGTGATCTTTTGTTAGACTTAAGATAATTGTAGCCATTATTCAGATTTGATTACACAATACAGGGTTGGGTTAGAATTACCAGAGTGGGTTCTCATATGTCTCTTCAGTTTGTAGGTGTCTCTGCTAGCATAGCTGCACAAACTGCACTGAAAAGGGCGCTCCCCAGTATGCGAACGGATGTGTCTCTTCAGCTTGCTTACCTATTCAAAAGATTCAGTTAATGACACACAGATTGCCACCGTAGTCCAAATAACAGATCCAAACACAATGGGGGGGGGGGGGGGGAATAAATTCAGTTTGCTGCTCCCTCCCAGTGCTAATTCAATTCAGCGCGCTGCTTAGTCCAACAGTCGGAAGTTAAGTTGGAGAATGCGATTTTAACATTACTGTCTATACATATAAATTTTTAAGGGTGTAATATATTTAAAAATATATTTTAAAGTATCAACTTAAATCTGTGTGTGAATCAGTGTCATTCAAATTAGAAACAGACAAGAACGGAAATGCCTGAAACCCAAAAAGTTGAATAGGAAAAGAGGCATAAGAATAAAGAGTTAAAAAGATAATGGCATATGTAGAGTTTAAGTTATTATATTGGTGAAACATTAAGCAAGTTATAACTTACCTCAACACTCGCATAATCACACATTGAACACTTAAAAGGTTTCTCATGTGTATGTTTGTAACGGCGATGTCTGACCAATTCACCACTGGTCACAAAGGCCATGTCACAGTCTGGGCACTTGTGAGGTCTAGTACCTAAGAAAAATAAATTTATAAATACCAACATAGGACAAGCTGGACAGAAGACTGAGCATAAAATCCACTTAATGGGAGACAAATGGCATGCCACAAGATATCAAGGCTTTACTTTGATGGCCCAGCATATGTGTAAAAAATTGTACAAAAAAAAAATAATATGTAGAACTCAAAATTGCACTGGAACAATAGGGTATAGCAGCGCTCGACAAATCCCAGTCACCAATGGGACCAAGATTTTCAACTGGATTATTCAGTGGTTGAAGAAAGCAGATCCTCAGCAGTCCTAGCATAAACTCGTGGGCTTGTTATTGAAGAGGAAGTTAGAGTTCACATTTGATATACGACACTTGTATAACTTAGTGCGATTGAGTTTGTATATGAAGCACAATGGAAATTTGCATGGGAAAAAAAATTAAAAGCCGCTGCATTGTAACACTTATACAGATTCAGAGACTCCATGCACATCAAATTAATCAGCGCCGTCTCCTGGTGCGTCCTATTCGCATCACATTGCGACTAAAACACACAGTTGCCAAAAACAGGAGTCAGGCACTAGCACTCTCACGGGACCAGGTTCGCCGACAGGGGCTGTTTGGTACGACTGCAGCAAAGACGAGTGAGGACACATCTACAATTTAAAGCAGGCTGCTAAGCATATGAGATTACATACTGCTAAAAAGTCATTAGACAAATTAACTTTCTACTATTAACATCACTAATTTATTTAATGGACAACTGAGTCAAGAGTCTGATATGCCCATCCCATTATGAAATAGTAATTTTGGTCGACTTACCGTTGAATCCTTCTCTCAAGCAGGCTGGGGAACACTGGACAATGGGATTGTAGATTGGGGCTGGAGCTGGCACTTAATGAAACTGTAGCGTTAAATCCTAAAATCCACCCCTGTAATCCCACAATTCCAGTACTAAAAAAAAAAAGTCCGAAGAGTAGTAGCAGGAACCCTGTGAAACTGTTTAGAACCACCAAACAAACCAGTAAGGTTAAGACGGTCAAGAACCAAACACCTCGCATGACTGAGCGTGAGTGACGGAATGCAGAGTTACTCAGCCTGCTTAAGAGAAAAGGATTCAACGGTAAATTGACCAAAAATCCTATTTTCTCTTGCAGCAAGAACACTGGACATTCAAAAGCCGCCCCCCCAGGGGAGGGAAAGTTCAGGCTGCCTGACCAAAGGGGAGAGGGAGAGAGAGAGACAGACACACTAGGCTTTCCAGGAGCTGTTCCCCGAAAAAGCGAGTGGTACTAGAATAACAGTCCCTAGAAACCGAACCCCTACCGGGGAAGAGCCGGCTTGAGACAGACTGACCTTCCTAGGACGCATTACCGAAACAAGTAGCGAAAACTTGGAAACACGGACCCCGCTGGGAGATACAGCCACTGGAAGAAAAGTGCCTTCCATACCGGTGGGGAATATGGTATCCAGTTCTGGATAAAAGAGAAAATACTTACCAAACAGAAGATATTGTAAGGAACAAATTTGTTATGAATGCGTATGTGCAGCACAGAGCCCAAGGGCCCTTCGAGGCAAAACCTGCTGTAGCTGAAACCCGTAAGCCACCTGCACCCCCCATCTTGCATGGCCTCCCACACAGAGGCCACCGCGAAACTGTACTGCCAAACCAGCCGGGAATCCCAGGTCGAATCTCCATAAGCCCCAGCGACAAATAAGTCAGCAGAAGTGACCATAGTACACGCCACCCATGTTGGAGGCACACAAAGACCGGATAACGACCCAGAACCCATTAAAACAGGACAGAGACAACCGTCCAAGTTTTAGCTAGCCATGAAGGGGCTTTGTGCTTTGTCGGAGTCTCCTGGGGAAGATGGTTGCTGCATTCGAGGCACTACAGTTCGGCCAGTTCCACTCCAGGGTTTTTTTCAGCTGGACCTAACACAGGGATCAGGGTCTCATCTGCTTCTACATCGACAGATCCGTCTGAGCCCAAGTGAACAACCGGATATCTCGAGCTTTGTCTATTGGAAGAAAGAGCCTCTGATGCCGTATCTAAGATCATGCCCAGAAAGAGCAGCTTCTGGGACGGATCGAGATCTGATTTCTTGAAGTTGATTATCCAACCGTGTTGTATTAGAGTCTGATATGTCAGGAAGGCATGACTTGTTAGAAGAGATACCGATTGCGCTTTGAGTAACAGGTCGTCCAAATAAGGGATTATGTTCACTCCCGATGACCGAAGGAGAGCAATCATGACTGACATGAGTTTGGTGAAGATGCGGGGATCCGAGGAAAACTCGAACGGCAACACCCAAAACTGATGATAAAGTTTCAATATGGCAAAACGCAGAAAGGCTTGTGTGGCTCCCAGATGGGAACATGGAGATAGGCATCCTTGATATCCAGGGGTAATAGGAACTCTCCTGGTTCCAAGCTCGCAATAACAGACTGCAGAGACTCCATTTTGAACCGATACATCCTCAGATACAGGTTCAATGACTTGAGGTTTAAGATGGGCCTGACCAATCCATCCGGTTTGGGTACTCCAAACAGGTTTGGGTAAAACCCCATACCTCGATGTTCTGGAACCGGAAATATCACAGATGGTACAACTATAGACTGGATAGCCTCCTGTAGAACCCTGGCCTTGTCTGTAGGTATTGGCAGACCTGTAGTGAAGAACCGAGGTGGAGGGGAGACCTCGAAGTCTATTCGGTACCCCAGGGAGATTAGTTTGCGGATCCACGGTTCTGGAGAAATCTGGTTTCCAACTTGTTGAAATCCTTGCAGGCGGGCTCCCATTGTAGGAGGTCCCAGGTGGGCCGGAAGACCATCATGCCACCTGTTTCTCAGCTGGTTTAGGCTCCTGTCTACGTGCAACCGTGTGTGGGCGACCTCTACCGCCTCTTGCTTGGGAGGGAGCATCTCTGGCTCTACCTCCAGAGTAAGATCTTCTGGGAGCCGGTGCAGTTGACGGGAGGAAGGAAGATTTACCCCCCCCCCCCCCCCCCCCCGTGGCCTAAGATATCAATTTGTCTAAATCCGTGCCAAACAGCATGTCTCCATTGAATGGTAAACCCTCCACCACAAGCTTGGATTCAGTGTCCGCATGCCAGGCGCGCAACCAGAGGGCTCTGCGGCCCGAAATAGCAGAAGCAGATATGCAAGCACTAATTTGACTGATATCTTTTGACGCTTCTCCCAGGTAAACTGCAGACTCACGGATGTATTCTGCTAGTAGGCGTAACTGTGCCGTGGAAGTACCAGAGTCCAAACCTGTAATCAACTGGTCAGCCCAGCCAACCACCGCCTTGTTAACCCAAGCCGTAACAAGAGTTGGAGTACAGGTTATACCGAAAGCGGGACGGCACAAAGCTGCAGGAATTTTGTAACCATCTTGTAACATCTTCACCCCATCAGCAGGATGCAGGAATTATTTAATCTTTAACAAGATTCCCACCGGTTGGTGTGGACACTCACATTTGGACACGGTAACTTTAACTTTATTCCCTGCCTGCAGGCTAGGCCTTCTCTTTTTGAACCAGAGACTTATATATCTCTATATGGGACTTTTTTCATCCAATATACCAATTTTTTATTTTATTCATTCATATATTTATTAGAATGTTTATTGTTTTATGGATTAGAAATCTATGAATCACGTCAAACAAATTTAAATTTTTGATCTATTTCATGCAGTGGTTTATATACTTACAATATCTTTGCCCTGTTCCCATCTACATATAGAGCCAAATGTCTAATCTGCAAATACTTATAGAATTCAAAGGTGCGTACCAAACAAACAACTGAAGGCCTATGGCTAGGGGTGAGGTATATATGGAGGAGGACTCGAGGCATCTTGGGAGCTGAAGATTTAACTGTTTGGTGCCTGGATCTCTCCAACCACAATTATCCCCATGGTATCCCTGTGGACCCCGAAGAATAAAACCGGTCAAGCCCGGCTCACCCGGGCAGGCTGTTAGCACAGAGTTTCACTTCTGCCTCCACGCAGCCCGACTCTACCAAGTGTAGCTGAAAGCCTAGGTGAGACCAGCAGCCCCAGGCTCCGCCCCCCTCCCCCAACCCCAGGGCTTCACACTTCCAAGTGCTACTCCCTGCTCGTGAGAGGAAAGCACTTAGTCTGCTCCTGAATCAGCCTGTGAAGCGCGCGTTTCCGCAATGGAGTCGCCCTATTCAAACCCAGCAAGATGGCGCCACCATCCGGGACAGCGCTGCCGCCCAACAGCACCCTCTAAAAGGGTGCTAGGGACCGGAGTTCTCTGTGGGGGGTCCCGAGGGAGCACACCCCTCCCCCCCTTCACCGAAGCTGCACACCGGCAAGCTGTCTAACAGCTCCCGCAGCTGCCAGCACACGCCCTGTGCGCTGCTATAAGCAGTTCACAGCACCCAATTAGAAATCACAGAAAAATGTACAAAAAAAAAAGTAAAGTTACTAGACTACAGAAGGGCTGCGTAGCAACCCAGTAAAAACAGTGCCCAACTCCTCGAACACTGGAATTGTAGATGGGAGGAGTTTAGGATTTAAAGCTACAGTTTCATTAAGTGCCAGCTCCAGCCGCATTCTACAATCCCATTGTCCAGTGTTCCCCAGGCTTGCTGCAATAGAAATGTCTTTTTGTAGATTTACATTTATATATAATAAATTACACTCAAGTCTTGATGATTGTTTATTGTTGTATTTTTATTTAACATTGCTTGATTTATAACTATGGCTGAACAAACTGACAAATAATGAATTAAGGAATTACAAACCCTTTCATCATTGTTTGAAAAGATCCCTCACTTTAGGTATAAAATGGTGATTTTATTGACAGATTTCTTTGGGAATTCATATCTACGTGAGAAGACTGACTGAAAATGCAGTCCTCAGAAGACCTTATGCCGGCGAGGTTATAGTGAGCCCCTTCACCAGCAAAAATTACTGCCCAGCAGAGGTCCTCTCAGAAACACTGAAGGCTGAGAAGACCGATTCAATGCAGCTGTAATTTCCAGTGTAACAAAAGAAGATTTTTTTCTTAAACAAATGTCAAGCTATTCAAGCTTGAACTCTGTATAATGTTAAAATATGAAATCCATAACTTTAAATGGGTAATTTGCACCATTTACAAGTTGAACACTAACCTGTGTGAGTATTGAGGTGATTCCTAAGCAAAGTAACCGTTCTAAAAGCTCTACCACACAGGTGGCATTTGTGTGGTCGTTCATCAGTGTGACTCTTCATGTGACGATCCAGGTTTGACCGTCTGGGACAAGTGTAACTACATAGCTCACACTGGAAAGTCTTCTTTACACCTAAATTGAATATAAAAGCAAGTTAGTTACGATTGCATGACTCATCTCCAAATACACAATTTAAAGAAGCCTGCTGAAGTAGATTGTACTGTATTTTCAATTGTGAAATGTTCAATGAAAAAGCATGTGCAGTAAAGGGCACTATATTTACTCTCTGGTCTATATTTCCTGCTGCACTACCAGTTGCAGTGTGATAGAAAACAAACATAACTCAGGAATCTTGTACAAAACGTTTGGTACTGTGCACAGGAACAGCCCTAGTATCTTAAATATATTTTGCTAGACACCTGTGACAATATATGCTACCTCAATAGGTAGAAGAAAAACATGATGACCAATAAATAGAGATCTCTAATTAGATGCTTGTATCACTGTGAAAATCAGATTATATGAATTCACAATCATTAAACTACAAAACACATGAGAAGCATTACAATGTACCTTTCTTTTTAATTTTTGTTGGTTTTGGAGGCTTCATGTTTCCAACCACTTTTTCTGCATTAACATCAGAGAGCAATCCTTCATGCTGTTCTTCTTCAAAGTCATACACAGAAACATCTACATCCTTCCCTTCTTCTGTGTAGCGCAGTTTACTCTTTTTTGTCTTCTTCGTCTTTTTGACAGGTGGTGCGTAATCTGGATCCTTCTGCCAGGGAGATTCATCTGGAGACTGAAGCTCTGCTTGTTCTAAGGTTTCCACTTCACCATTTGCCCCGACTTTAACAACCTGGAAGCCCTCTGGAAGAGGCAATGTGTGACAGATCATAGGCTCCCCTTCAGAAAGGCCTTCTTTGGATACCTCATTCTCATAAGCTGCATGAAGCTCCCCCACAGAAGTAACAGGAACAGCTACAGGCACCTGGACAAGTTGAAGTTCTCCCAGGTTAATTGGCTGTTCCTCCATATTGACAACTTGCAAAGTTATAATCTGTGTATCATCCACAGTAGAATCACCTTCTTGAGGAACTACACCTTCCAGTACCTCAGTTTTCATCTGCAGGATTGTTGGATTAAGCTGTTCCATCATAACCATTTGAACATTGCTATTAACATCACTCACTTCAGCTTGACTATGCACTATAACAACACCATCTTCATCTGCACAACCCTCTCGACGTCTCTGATAAGTCTTTGTTTCCTTCCTTTTCATGAAGGACTCAGAATCTTCAACAATGGCTTCTGCCATTTCCCCTTCCATCGTAACAAACTAGAAGTACAAGAAAACAAAATAAATAATATATACATAGTGTTCACTCTTTATCTGGCAGGGCACCGGACCTAGAGCTAGGGCACATCTGCGCACACGCGTTCGAAAAGGGCGTGGTCAATGAAAAGGGGTAGTCTTTATGATGCATCCCCTTTTCATTTCTCTTGGGGGCGTGCACGGCACTTACGGACATATCGGGGAGCGGACAGGCAGCTACTAAGGAGCAGTCACTGCCGATTGGCTGCTGGCCCGTGAGCAGATTGCCTGTTGCTGTCGATCCATGTCTGCTTGCCGGTGTGCCAGATGTAATCAGCTGGCAGCCGGCATCAAATCAACACTGCTGCCACCCAGGCCCCCCTTGGCAGCCCTGACTGGACTGGACCACCTTGTGTGGGTCACTGGGTGCAGGGGGGAGTAGAGGGCCACAGAGGGAGCTGGAGCACAATAGCAGCAGCACCCCTTGCACCCATGGTTGTTACGCCACTGTTCGCATGCATGTTAGCAAACAGTGGGGTCCATTTCATTATCAATGGAATGGGGTTATAGGCGAACACAATGTAAACAACAAAAGCTGCAGGCGTACTTCCAGCGTCCAGTCTTCAACCCAGACAATGCCGAGTAGGAGAGTTCCAGCCCTCATGCCATTTATGGCTTTAAAATTAAAAAAAAAAAAAAAAACCACAAGCAAACAACTTCGCTTACCTCAACAGAGTGAAAAATATCCATTCAAAAATGAAATTCGGGTATCAAAAAAAAATAAAAAAAAAGGGTATTAAAATATTTTATTGATGTATAAAATCGAGAAAACATATGCAGCAGAATATGCAATAGCCAGTGTATGATCCACCTAAACAAAACCAGAAACTTCTACAAGATTTCATATTAAATAATTTTTGTTGTAAATTGGAAAAGTCTTATACCCCTTTTACACGGACAAGAAATATGGTATAAACATACCTCAGTTAACTCTTTCTTCGAGGTCCATAGGATCTACCTTGGGGTATATAGTTGGAGTAATTCATTGCGCCAAACAGCTACAGCTTTCAAGCTCCCAGCATGCATAGGGCCTCCTCACTATATACCCCACCCCCAGCCATTCAGTTTGTAAACAAGCCCAACAGCAAGAGACGGAAAGTGGAGAAGGAAGTACAATGTACACAAGAAACACTCAAAAAACACGAAGAGGGAATCAGTGATACAACAAAGAAAGGAACAGATACAAACTAAGGCCAGGTGCCTCAGGGTGGGTGCCCTGTGGACCCTATAGACCTCGAACAAAAATAGTTAACCGATAGGTTTATACCATAACTCAGTGGTTCCCAAACTGTGTGCTGTGGCACCTGGGTTGCCTCAGGACACTTGCAGGGGTGCCTCAGGTTGGTGGTCCAGCACCAAATCAAATTTATGGTCAATGTAACGTAAATATGTGGACAAACAGAAGCTTAAACCTGTCCACAACCACACTACTGAACCTAAAGTTGACAGATAAGCACAATTTACTTAATTTTCCTAAATTTATTCTGAATTTCTCAATAACAAACATTTGGCTTAGGGGTGCCGTGAAAACATTGCTGATACACTAGGGCGCCGCGATTCAAAAAAGTTTGGGAACCTCTGCCATAACTTTATTTTCTTCTTCAGGGTCCATAGGGTCCACAGGATCTACCTTGGGGACGCCCTAAAGCAGTTCCCTTAAGGGTGGGGACGCTCCTGAGCAGAGAAGAGAATCCGCCGCCCAAAGGACGCATCCTGGGAGGCATCAAATGCATGGAATTTGATCAAGGTATGGATGGAAGACAAAGTGGCTGCCTTGCACAGCTGTTTAGCAGAGGCATCATGTACAACCGCTCACGATGGTCCCACATACAGAGTAAAGTGCGCAGTCACCTTGCTTGGGACAGGGAGATCAGCCTGTGTAAAGACATGAGAAATAGTCATACGCAGCCAGCGAGCCAAAGTCTGTTAGCTGGCCAGCCTAGTTTGTGAAACCAATATAACACAAAGAGCGCATCTAATTTTCCTGATGGAGTTTGTACGATCTACGCAGATACGCAGGGCTCGAACCACATCCAGGGAAGCATCACCCTTAGAAAGGTCTGAAGACTGAAAGGCCGGGACTACAATTTCCTCAATCATATGAAAACGGGATACCACCTTTGGAAGCTAACCTGCTCTAGTAAGGAGGACAGCTCTATTTTGATTAAAAATCAAATATGGGAAGTGTGACATGAGTCTTCGCTGTCCACCATTTAAGGTCCACCTTATCCAAGGGTTCAAAGGGAGAAGCTTGCAACGCTCTGGGAGCTAAAGATAAATCCCACGATGCCACCGGAGGATCAAACAGCGGTTGCAGGTGGAGAACCCCCAGGAAAAATGTTCTAACATCCAGCAGGGAAGCAAGTCTGCACTGGAACCACACTGACAATGCAGAAACCTGAACTCTCAATGTAGCCAGACGAAGAAATAAGTCTAATCCAGCCTGAACAGCAAGCACTACGACCCTGAAAACCTTAGGGTCACATTTTCTGTGGGAACACCAAAAAAAATTTAAATTTATTGCCAAATTCTGTGATATATGCAGGTCAAAGGAAGCTTCCTTGCCCTCAGCATCATCTGGATCACAGAAGTAGAGAAACTTTTGGCCTTTAAGACGGAAGCCTCAAGAGCCACGCCGTCAAAGCCAGCAGAGGTAACTCCGGATATAGGCAGGGACCCTGCGCTAGCAAATCCAGTTGTAGAGGCAGTGGAAGTGGACTGTCAATGGATAAACATGTCAGATAGGTGAATCAATGTCTCCTGGGCCAGGCAAAAGCTATTAGTATTATCCTGCAGCCATCCTGCTTGAACTTTCGGACAACCCTTGGGAGGGAGATTGGAGGAAGCAGGTATGCCAACCTGAAGACCCATCTTACCGCCAGAGCGTCCACCAAGGGGGCTGAGGGGTTCCTTGTCCTGGATCCGTACCTGGGGACCTTGTGGCTGTGGCGTGACGCCATGAGGTCAACGACTGGTAGTCCCCACTTGTGCACCAGGAGTAGAAAGATGTCCGGATGAAGAGCCATTCCCCGGCGAATAATGTCCTGACTATTTAGGAAGTCCGCTTCCCCAGTTGAGGACTCTTGGGATGAATATTGCAGAGATAGCTGGAAGATGGCATTCTGCCCATAGCAGAATGTTCACCCCTTCCTTCATGGCTGCTAGACTTCATGTGCCTCCCTGATGGCTAATATAGGCAACTGTGGTCGCGTTGTCGGACTGAATCTGGACAGGCCTCCCGTGAAGGAGGTACTGCGCTAGAATGAGTTCTCTGTCCACTGCCCAAAGTTCCAAAATATTTATGGGCAGGTGACCTTGCTGAGCCATCCACCTTCCATGAAAGGTGTGACGACCTGTCACTGCTCCTCATCCTCACAGACTTGCATCCGTGGTGAGGAGTACCCAATCTGGAATCTATAACAGGCGACCCTTGTTTAATTGAGTCACCTGCAGCCACCCTGCGAGGGAGATCCGAACCTCTGGCGAGATGCGGATCATTTGAGATCATCAGTGGACCATCCCAATGAGACAGAATCCATTGTTTCAGGGACCTGGAATGGAACTGGGCATAAACCACCCTGTCGAAGGTGGATGTCATGGACCGCCGTACCTGCATTGCTTAGTGACCTGACACTAATTGCAGAGCAGTCTGCGGACCCATAATTGTAGGGCAGTAATCTTGTCCACCTGCATAAGAATCCTCTGCCCCTCCAGCAACGCCCCCAAATGTACCATCGGCTGAGTTGGAGAAAGAAAATACTTTTTCCCGATTGCTTATCCAGCCGTGCTCTTGTAGACAGGCAATGGTCATTTGGAGATGGTGTTGAAAAACCTCTGGAGAATGCCAAGCTCAGGAGGCCGTCCAAGTATGGAGGTATCCAGACTCCTTGTCGTCTGAAATGAGCCACCATGGCTGCCATTATCTTGGTCACCGCGACCTTCTGCCCACCCCCGCGGGGCTGTGGACAGACCAAAGGGCAATGGTAATGTTGCTGACTAACAGAAAAAAAAATAACTCAGAAACCCCCAGAGGAACAGGGCAATTTAGTACATGCAAATATGCATCCTGTATGTCCAGGGAACCCAGAAAACCTCACATTCTATTGCCAGACTGATTAACCGCATGGCTTAGAACCTGATGAGGGAGTTGTACCAACCACCTTCTGGGGATTGCACCCGTAATGCACTCTCCCTAAGGGAGAGGGGGACAAAAAGACATTAGTCCTTTTTGGAATCTGGAACAGTCTATCTAGAGTGTTCCATGCTTCCCCCATACACTCTGAGCTATTCAAATTGAGGTAATCCAGCCTAAATCACTTTAGTGTCTAAACACAAGGTTTATTAGGCTTTAGAAGCCAGTACTTCGTCTATAATGACTGAATTAAAACACCCCTGCTAGAGAGGAACAGCCACTGATTATGTTCTCCCTCTCCCCGGAGGGAGAAAACCTGTGTATCCAGGGACCCCCCCTAAAGATGTCCAGACATGAGGGATCACTATGGGTCAGTGATCGCAGTGAGTGACAAAATCTGTCTGACCATTTCTGGGTGCCATCATAATTTATGCTTTAGAGCTCCCCATATGCCTCTCAGACCTCCCCACATTCCCCTAAAATGCCCATCTGATACCCCCAACAGCATCAGATATCCCCACAATCCCCTTAAATGCATGTTTTAATGCCTCCACGATCTTTCAGGTAATATGACTTGTCTGTTCACAAAACCCATAGTGAAGAAGTAGGTTTACCATATCATCACTTTAAACTGGGACACTCATGGATTACACAGGTTCTGTGGCTCATTAAAACCAGGTGAAATCCAGGCATGAAGTCAGCCAGTCACAGAACCTTTGTAATTAATTCATGAGTCCAGTTTTAAAGCGATAGTATGGTTAGCCTATGAATAACGCTTTAGGTAATAGGCATATTTATCAAAGGATAAATGCCCGGCCTTTACGCATTATGCCATGCAGTAATACCCCTTACAAATTATGCAGCACATTAATGCCCTTTAGTCCCCCTCTGCAGTGCCCCCAGTAGTTGCCCCCCTCTGCAGTGCCCTTAGTAGTAGTTCCCCATATGCCTCTCAGACCCCCAATGCAGTGGAGGTAGCTGCCCCTCAAATAGGACCTAGGCATTAGGCCCAAGTCACTAAACAGCAAATTGGTGGGTCAACTACTGGGGACCCACCTATTTGTGGGGCAGATAACTTCAACTGGACCTAATGCCCTAGGCCTATGTTGCCCGAGCCTTGTGCCCGCCTATATACCTACAGGCCTATTGCCTGAATTTATGCCACGGGCCTAGTGCCTGAAAACCCTGGTGGTCTAGGGAGGGGTAAATAACGGTGGCCCAAGGCCGCCTATCCGCACGGTGGAAGAGGCTGCGGGGGAAGCTTCGATAGCTTTTAAATTCCACCTCCCGCAGTCCTCTCCGGTCCTCAGCTCCAGTCTTCTGCCGCCTCTTCCTTCTTGATCGTGCATCTTCTGGCCTCTTGCGCGGCCGCCGGAACCATTGCCGCGCCGCTCTCCACTTGTCTTCGGGGAGGTCTTCACTGCTCCCCTCCTCCGACGGATTGAACGTTCCCGCTCAGCAGCGTCTATTCAAGACGCCGCGAGTGGGCGGGGAAATGACGCGACGAGCCGCGATTGGCTCGTCACGTCTGCCTCCTATTGGCTGCTGGACCACGAGCCAAAAGCATGCGACCAGTGCCAAACCACCGCCGCCACTTGGCTTCCAGGCAGCGAGCTCCACTCAGCTCGCGCCCGGGGCCAAGCTTCTCCCGCCACCACTGGTGGAAGGGACCAGGCGGTCCCTTCACCAGGTACCCGCCACGGTGGCTTACCCGGCGCTGGGAACAAACACTGTCCCAGCACCGGGCACGGATGCTGTGCAAATGCTGGGATCAGACACTTGATCCCAGCACGGCTTTCCACAGCAGCAGCCAATGGAGAGTCTGACTCTCATTGGCTGCTCTAACAGATAGCGTTATGTCTGTCTCTGCAAGGGGACGAGCTGTGCTGCAGCCAACTGTCAGGGATTGGCCACAGCACAGCGCGTCCCCGGGTACTTTAAAAAAAAGTGAGCCCCCAGTGCCAGATATCGGGTAAAATATGCGCTATAGTGCGTATTTGCGAACACTGATGGGTACCCCCAGTTATTGCCTGCTGAAGGGAGTCAGGGTTTTCAAATAGCCGCGGCAGGTGCATAAATGCGCCTGTGAAGAACAGGTGAAGAGCTTTTTTTTTAATAACTATGCCCATCAAATTTGGGGTACATGAAAATGGGTGCAAGTATATTTTCTAAGTCTCTAAAATGATTGTTTTTTAACTATTCAAAAATGTACCTGCCGTTACTACCCGCAATGAAGAAAACACCTGCCGCATACTTGAACCCTTCTGGTATCTATTTGGCTACTTTAGGATTATGTCCCCCATATTTTGGTGTTTTTTTTTACACCAAAATTCAAGTTAATTTTTTGGGGTGTCCGATTATTTTTTATTTTTTACTTTTTGACACTAATTTTAGGCTTAAATATAGCTTGCACCCCTAAACCCCTATTCTGCACTTTTCGCCACCTATTGTGTGGAGAAAGTTATCCCCGTTTATTTACGAAGACTTTTCACACCACGGTGTGAAAAGTCTATGAAATTGAATACTGGGATAATTAAAACAGGAGAAAATGACGTCATCTGCGATAAATCAGCGCCGATAACTGGTTTTCCCCTCAAATTGTATACTGCCCTAAATGTGAAGTACCATTTAACCCCTACATACCTGGTAGTTGAGGGTAAACATGGAGCAAAAGCAGTGATAGTTAAACAGTAGAATCCTCAGGCTGCGCCTGAGGGTATATCTCATAAGCTCTTGCTGTACCACAACTGGTCTATTCGCTTGCATATCCTGCAAAGGGCTATATACCACTGCCTACTCAGACTAGAGTGAACATAAGCATTAAACCAAAAACAGTATTCATGGGAGACCTATACATAAAAGGATATAAATACTGTGTTCTGGCTCCATAAATTGGAAGTTTGTTGTTGTGTCTTGAGGCCATGAGATCTACTTCCGGAAGACCCCATTTGTCCACTAGAAGCTGAAAGACTTCTGGATGCAGAGAACATTCTCCTGCATGAACGTCATGATGGCTGAGGAAATTTGCTTCCCAATTGAGAATCCCCAGGATGAACACTGCAGATATGGTTGGGAGATTGACACTTCTGTCATTGATGACTGACTTAGAGTGCCCCCTTGGTGATTGATGTAGGCCACAGCCGTGCGTTGTCGGCCTGTACTATTCTGAGCCAGAGCTCTAAAGATAGCACAAAGTTCCAGGATGTTGATTGGTAATACTGCCTTTACTGGGGACCATCGGCCCTGGATTGAGTGCTGGCCGGTTACTGCGCCCCACCCTTGGGGGCTTGCGTCCATGGTGAGGAGAGCCCAGTCCAGGATCCAAAAGGGGGGGGGGGCTGGGGGGAGAGGCTTGTCATCTGGAATCTGCGCAGATGGGGTAGCCCGTTCCACCCGCAGAGGATCAGGTGTTGTAGAGGCCTGGAGTGAAACTGGGCAAACTCCACCATGTCGAGGTGGACACCATTGATCCCAAAGCCTGCATTACAGAGTGAATACACACTAGGCGATTGTGGAGCAGTCCGCGTAGTCTGTGCTGGATTGCTGAAATCTTGCCCGCCGTTAAGATTCTCTGAACTCGAGAGTCCAGGAAGGCTCCCAAATGTACCATCCTTTGAGAGGGTGTTAGGGAATATTTTTTCCAGTTTATCAGCCAACCGTGCATTTGAAGAAAGGCAACGGTTACCTGTAGATGGCGGACAAGACTTTCTGGGCAGCTGGCCAACAGCAAGAGATCGTCCAAGTATGGGAGCAGTCTGATCCCTTGACGAAGACGACAAGATGTCATAACTGCCATGATCTTGGTAAACACCCAGGTGGCCGTTGAAAGGCCGAACGGCAGAGCCCGAAAATGTTGTTGTTGTATAGCAAACCAGATATACTGTTGATGAGAAGGCACAATAGGTACATGTCGGTAAGCGTCCTGAATGTCTAGAGATACCATAAATATGAGGTTCCATAGCTATGATAATGGAATGGAGGGTTTCCATACGAAACCTGGGCACCACAATAAACTTGTTCAGAGATTTGAGGTTGCGGCTAGGCTGATGAGACCCATTGTGCTTCTTAACTAAGATAAGGGTAGAATAATAGCCCTTGCCCTGTTGTGAAGAGGGGACCCGAATTATTACTCCTGAAGTAAAGACTGAATGGCTTTTTGGAGCAGCAGGGCCTTGATTGGGTCCGAAGGAGATCCTGTGCAAAAGAACTGCTGGGGATGGGTCGCCTCAGGAATGAGAGGGCGTATCTGTGGGAAACCACTTCTCTTACCCAGGCATCTGACATGGTTGGATGCCAAACATGGGCGAATTGGAGAAGACAGTCTCCCACCCTAGGAGCCCCCAGGGAGAGGCCCATCCCGTCAAGCTGAAGGCTTGTCCTCAGACTTGACAGGTGGACGTCTAGTAGCCCAGGCCTGTTTGGCCCTAGGCTGATGTCTGCTGTCGTGGAAAAGACTGACCCATGGCTTTCCCTTGAGGTCGAAAAGGATGACGTCCAAAACGTATTGTATGCAGAGGGCAGGAACGTAGTCTTGATAGCTGCCAAAGTAGTAACAATTTTATCTAATTCTGAACCAAATAGGATGTCTCCAGAATGAGGCAGAGTTTCCAGAGCCCGCTGTAAGTCTGAATCTGCTTTCCAGGAACGTAGCCAAACAATATGGCGGGCCACTACCTAAGTGGACGATAGCCTGGTGGCCAGGAAAGCCATATCCATAGCTGCTTCACCCAAGTAGGAGGCTGCATCTCTAATGTGAGATATGTAGGACAGCTGTTCCCTCGAAGCATCAGGTGAAAGGTCTCTTCTAGGGCCTCTGCCCAACTCTCAATGGCTTGTACCACCCAGGTTGTAGCCCTAGCAGGACAAGTAACAGCTCCTGTAAGAGAGTATAAGGATGTATGACAAGCTTCTATACGTCTATCTGTAGTCTCCTTCAAGGAGGTTGCAGTATAAATGGGTAAGGTGGAATTTTTAACCAGACGTGTTACACGAGAATCCACTGCTGGGGAACATCCCATTTAGTACAATCCGTAGCTGGAAGAGGGTAAAAGGAACTTAACAGTTTTGGAAACCTTTTACCGGGCATATTCCAAGCTTCACTCATGTGGTCAGATAGCTGGTCAGAGTGAGGAAACTCTGGTAAAACTACATTTTATTGTTTAAAAAGTGCTTTTTTTTTCTTCTTCTTTTAGGAGCAGGTTCATCCTCCTCTATTTGTAAAATAGTTTTAACAGCTCTCACAAGATCAGATATATTTAGTATAGAGGGTGGCTCCTTGACTCCTGAGACAGAGTCAGAGAGGTCTGAGTCTCTGCCTCCCCAGATGATATAACATATTCGGAATTGGTATGAAATACCGCCGGCCGCATGGTTCGATTTCCGGCAGCGGAAGCCCGACAGCGCTGGAAATCCCGATGGTGGATAGGTGAGTATCTACTAACCTAACACCCCTAACCCTCCTTAGGGGTGTCTAACCCTAGCCTTCCCCCCAAGTGCCTAACCCTAACCACCCCCTTCCCCGCTGCCTAAACCTAAGTCCCCCGGGGGGGTGCCTAACCCTAAGTCCCCCGGGGGGGTGCCTAACCCTAAGTCCCCCGGGGGGGTGCCTAACCCTAACCCTCCCTGCCCCTAGCCTAACCCTAACCCTCCCGGGGGGGTGCCTAACCCTAAGTCCCCGCCGGGAGCCCTAAACCTAACCCTCCCCCCCATGGCTGTCCGCTCGCGGCACCCGGCATCACTACGATCGGGATGCCGGGCGCCAGTCTCCCGGCGTCGGGGAAATGCCGGGCGTCTACATCTAGACGCCCGGCATTTCACCCTTGCCGGATATGACAGTTGGGAAACCGGCTGCCGGTATTTAGGCAGTCGGCTTCCCGATTGCATACCATCAGAATCAGGTAACCGTGTGGACTGAGAAGATAACACAGCATGTTTAGTAGGATAGTTGGTAAAGTCTTTTCTTTTTGCAGCATTTGCTGAAAAACCGTAGAGGCATTAGACAAACTCTGTACTGAGGTAGACAGTACATCTATCCATGGGGGAGGCAAAGGATTTGCAGGCAGTACCTGCTGTGGCCATCCCACAGGGGGAGCTACAACGAGGAATGCTATGTGGTCTGCCAGCATCTATGAAAAGGCAGCCCAGGGTGGGTCCTGAGGGAGAGATACCGGGACTGAGGTGCCTGGGGCTGTGTAACAATTAGTACAAAGACCCCTCCTGAATGAGGTCCTCTGTGGCAAGCCCGCAGAGCAGGACTTACAAGATACCAGAGTAGGAGCAGCAGCATCAGGGTGCTTGTTATTCTTTCCTCAGATTCATAGAAAAAGGCTATTCATTAGAAACTCTAAATAAAGCAGAAGATAAAATGAATATATCGAGAGGATCTAATTAAAGAAAAGAAAAAAAAAAAACAAAGAATTCAAAATATGAATGGGCCTTTACTAGCCAATATGGTTCACACCATAATCAGCTAGAAAAGAGCATAACAAGGAATTGGAGATTTACAGGAAGATCCAATATTGAAAAACCATCTACCCAATAAGTCAACTTTAATTTATAGGAAATCTTCATCATTAAAAAATCAACTGGTTCGAAGCACTTTAACAGACAAGAAACCCACTAGTGAAAGGATGAAAGGTTTCCACAGATGTGGACTGTGCAGAACCACGATCAATAAAAACAATGAAAGAAAAACTACCTAGTTCCAAATTGAAAATAAAAATAGAACATTTTTTATTAACCATTTCATCACTTGTCAAACTCAGAACACACACATTATATATATATAAAAACACAAACTTAAAAACACGCATGTCTGAGCATATTTACAATATCCGGAAAGGCCTTCTAGGGCACCCTCTGTCAGAACATTTCAAAACCATACATTATAAATCTGAATTCCACATAAAAAAGGTTTTTAGGTATAGAAAAGGTTAAAGAAAGTTGGAAATCAAAGGATTTAGATATAACACTTGCACAGAAAGAAATACAATGGATTTACCATCTTGAAACCCTTATACTTTCGGGATTAAACTCAGATTTCGAGCTAAAATGGTTTTTAGAAATATATATATATTATACATATATATTATACATATATACACACATACACAGAGTCAGGTGCATAAATATTGGGACATTGACAGCATTTTCAGATTTCGGCCTCTATTCACCACCACAATGGCTTTGAAATGAAACAAACAAGATGTGCTTTAACTGCAGACTTTCAGATTTAATTTGAGGGTAATTTCATCCAAATCAGGTGAACGGTGTAGGAAATACAACATTTTCTACATGTGCCTCCCACTTTTTAAGGGGCCAAAAGTAATGGCACTATCAACTCAAAAGCTATTTCATGGACAGGTATGGGCTATTCCCTCGTTATTTCATTATCAATTAAGCAGGTAAAAGGTCTGGAGTTGATTCTAGGTGTGACATTTACATTTGGAATCAGTTGCTGTCGACCTTCAATATGAGATCCAAAGAGCTGTCACTATCAGTGAAGTAAGCCATCATTAGGCTGAAAAATCAAAACAAACCCATCAGAGAGATAGCAAAAACATTAGGTGTGGCCAAATCAACTGTTTGGAACATTCTTAAAAAGAAAGAACGCACTGGAGAGCTCAGCAACACCAAAAGACCCGGAAGACCACGGAAAACAACTGTGGTGGATGACAGAAGAATTATTTCCCTGGTGAAGAAAAACCCCTTCACAACAGTTGGCCAAATCAAGAACACTCTCCAGGAGGTAGGTGTATATGTGTCAAAGACAACAATCAAGAGAAGACTTCACAAGAGTGAATATAGAGGGTTCACCACAAGATGTAAACCATTGGTGAGCCACAAAAACAGGAAGACCAGATTAGACCAGATTAGAGTTTGCCAAACATCTAAAAAAAGCCATTACAGTTCTGGAACAACATCCTATGGACAGATGAGACAAAGATCAACTTGTACCAGAGTGATGGGAAGAGAAGAGTATGGAGAAGGAAAGGAACTGCTCATGATCCAAAACATACCACCTCATCAGTGAAGCGTGGTGGTAGTGTCATGGCGTGGGCATGTATGGCTGCCAATGGAACTGGTTCCCTTGTATTTATTGATGATGTGACTGTTGACAAAAGCAGCAGAATGAATTCTGAAGTGTTTTGGGCAATATTATATGCTCATATTCAGTCAAATGCTTCAGAACTCATTGGACGGCGCTTCACAGTGCAGATGGACAATGACCCGAAGCATACTGCAAAAGCAGCCAAAGTTTTTTAAGGCTAAAAGTGGAATGTTATGCAATGGCCAAGTCAATCCCCTGACCTGAATCCGATTGAGCATGCATTTCACTTGATGAAGACAAAACTGAAGGGAAAATGCCCCAAGAACAAGCAGGAACTGAAGACATTTGCAGTAGAGGCCTGGCAGAGCATCACCAGGGATGAAACCCAGCGTTTGGCGATGTCTATGCGTTCCAGACTTCAGGCGGTAATTGCCTGCAAAGGATTTGCAACAAAGTATTAAAAAGTGAAAGTTAGATTTAGGATTGTTTAGTTTGTCCCATTACTTTTGGCCCCTTAAAAAGTGGGAGGCACATATAGAAACAGTTGTAATTCCTACACCATCCACCTTCCATGGTATGACTTTGGGGAAATCTGAAACCATATATGCATCTATTTGCTAATTTGCACTTTATATTTATGTGCTGGCTAATTATGTACTTATCTGATTGTTTTTATATGTATGTATTGTATGTACATATATTGGATTTTGTTAGCAATACATTTTATTTTATATATTCAAGAAGGTATATGCCTCCATCTTTAAAGGGCAATAAATATTATACATCAATTAGAAGCACCATCTATTCCATCATCATTTGTTGTCACATTCTTTCCTCTGCCAGACATAGCCACAAGAATAATAAAATACACAGTATGATATAGTGCAGTGAACACCCTGCAGTACACACAATACTACATACAGTGTAGTGTGCAACTGCGCTATATAGTAGCGTTCCCGCTAAGTTGTTTTAGCAGGGCGAGGTGCCCTGCCCTCCTTCTGGAGGGCAAAAAGCGCCCTGCCCTCATAGCCTGCAGGTGCCTTCTTCACCTGCGGGTCGCAGTGTCCCGCGGGTGGGGAAATGTGCGGTGACCCGGTCACCACCGGAGAATAGACGCCGGGCGCATGCGCCCGGCATCTATTCTCCCTGTCGGCAGCGCTTGGGGGCTGCCAGTCATGTCCTTAAGTACCGGGCACGCCCCCAAGAGTGACGAATAGGGGACGTGTCTTATACACGCCCCTTTTCAATGGCCACACCTCCTTTGGGGCGCGTGCATAGAAGTGCCCTCTCTAGCTCCGGCATCCTGCCTGGCGCCGGAGCTAAAGTGAACACCAATATAGTATGGGATAGCCCTCACAATTATATAGGAGATGTGAGGTACAATGAAGCCCCTATACCTTAGTATGTCAGGGAATAGTAGAATAAAGGGAAATGCATAAGATGACAGTATAGAAAGATCAGCGCTAGCACAAGTCACATACAAACGCAGAAAAACATTACATGTCTGCAATGAGCACTAAAATCAACTACACAGACAGCAGTGGCTGGTACTGTAGGATATAGCATTGTATGACCTGGCTAGGTATACAGGGAGACTGGACCCAGTGTTTCCGGAAACTTGCTTGCATAAAATGGCTGCTGCGCGTCTGAGGGGGCGGACGGTGAGAGAGGAGCAGCCCAGGGAACACCAGGACTGCAGTGGAATGGGAACGTGGACTGGGGGAGGGGCTGCAGGAAGAGCACCTTCTGCCCTTACTGACGTTAACCACCGGTTCCACTGGCCTCTACATATGCACTGTGCCAGTGTATTATATGCCCCGGGGGTCTAGTGGAGTCGTGGACGAACTTCAAAATTGGTCCACTTGACATGGAATGACCCAGCAGTGCAACTTTCAGCTGCAGGCAAAGTGGCAGGCAAGTTTTGCCAGGAGGACCTCCCGAGAAATAGCATGGGGAGAAACCTGGAGAATATTTTCTGTCCCCTACACAACTTCTGATTCAGATACAAGTATTTCTGACTTATTTGTGTACAGATTAAAAATATTTTACTCAAACCAAGAAAAAAGGTGAGAGATGGTGCCAGGGTTTCATCTTTAACAGCCTCATAACAGATACTTCACTTTTTTTCCCCCAATTGGATTTCAGAGAAAGTAGACTGTCATTGTCTTTCATATTGAGTATTGAGACTCCAGATTATAATGAAAGAAGCAAGTTATATGGTGAGAAATTGACAAATTTAAAACCCCAGGTGTTCCTGACTAGATACAAGGATATAAAAACACCAGTCAGCTGCTTCATGAGAATAATACTTAGAAGAAAAAAAAAAAAAAAAACCATATATTGCATCCTGGAGGGGTGTGTGGTGTAGTATGAAGCGGTTGCCCTGCACACTAAGGGCGGAATTCAATTGTTTTCGCGGCCTGCATCTCCCGTCTAAAGTGACAGGAGATTGCAGGCCGCAATGCAATTGTTCTAGATTTTCGTGCTGATCGCGCCCAAAGTGGTCGGGTTTAGCCGCGTAAAGCAGCTAAACCTGACCAAAGTGCTGGGCGCGATCGCGAAAAGTGATGTTTGGGCGCCCAAACATGTCACTTTTCGCACATTTCAGCTCTCCTCCCCTAGGGGCTGCGAGCTGAAATGTAGCGCTGGCAGCTGATCGTGCCCGACAGGAGCAAGAATTGAATAGCTCCGTCGGGCCCGATGGGGGTAGGAATCAATTGAATTCCGCACCAAGGCGTTTAATGATGCGGGTAGTGATGTCAATTTGAAGGTTGCAAAACCTTACGCTGACATAAGAGAAAGGAAAAACATGCTCATACCCTTGTGTACGCATGGTGCAAATGAAGCGCCAACCCATCTTGTGGAATAAGCCAAGATATGGGAAGGAGAATGCAGTCCAGCTGTAGTAGTATAATCCTGCTGAACAGTGACTCTAATCTGGCTATAACCTAGTGACAGGCAACAGAGTCATGGGCCAAACACACCCTCCAATCCTTCCTAGCTGCCTCCATCCATTTATAAAGCCCACTGACATGTAATTACAGATAGATGATCCATTCATAAATTTAAACCTGAAGGGTGTTCCACTCATTATTGGCCCAAAAGTTTTTCTTCTAACACGACAGACATACATACATATTTTCTCATATAATATCTATTGTGATAGGATCACTGGTAAAGTGGTCTGTGACAGGGACATTTATCCCAGATTCCTGTCCTATGTGTTTAAAATCCCCAGGAGAAAGTCTGCAGTGTAGCAGGCTTGAGTTTCGGCTTTTTGAAAAGCTGGTTTGGGACCTGGGGGTTGTGGGTGAGAGGAGAGGGAGGGCTCCACCCACGGCCACTCCAGGTTTTGGTTCTCGCAGCCTGGTAACAGGCTTGTTAGTATTCCACCTGAGAGTGGCCAATATAAGCCTAGTGTGTTTAGGGCTGATTGTCTCACCTGGGAGAGCAGACAGGTTTTCCAAGTGTCTCTCCCTATCTGTGAGTACTGTGCTGTGCTTTGTTGCTGGCGAGGGCATTAGGCCCTGCCAGGTTCTGGTAGTGAGGGAACTACCTGTGAAGTTAGTGCCCCGACAGGGCTAGGATTTACGGTTATGTTTTCTTTGTGTTATTTCTGACATTGTACAATAAAGACTGGCGCCGACCAGCTTGTACTTGCATCCAGACTGGTGTGCAGCTTCCCTGCTGCTGTGTGTGTGTGTAAGGAAGGAGTCCTCTACCCAGGAGAGGGACCCCCTAACCTAACTGTGTCACACTATATATATGCATATACATACACATATATACATACATATACACACACACACACACACACACACACACACATACACGTTCTCCCCAGGCTGTTTTCTGCGGGCGCATCGCCCGGCAGGAACAGCCTACCGCCCGGCACTTTCCCCGCCGACCCCTGCTGTGGAACGCTAGCCTCCGATCGCTTCAGAGGCAAGCGTTCCCAGTGATGCACTGCGCATCACCCGTGACGAGCCTGCCCCGCGCACCTGCCAGATCTAGTTAGATCCAGTCGGCGCGAGGCAACGGGAGTGGGTGCGCGAGCGGTCAGCAAGTAAAGGTAAGTACTGAGTTGGGACCAGGGCCAGTCTGGGGCACTATTTAAGTCTGTGGGCTCTGCATAAGGGACACTATTTAAGCCTGGGGGCATTACATAAGGGACCAGACTGGAGGCACTACTTCCAGCCAGGGGGCACTGCATAAGGGCAAAGCTAAACTACAGGGGGCAATGCATAAAGGGGAAAACTACACGGGGCACTGTATAAAGGGCACACTGCATAATGGGCACTTTTGACTGAGAGCCAGTGGGGGAGCAGCCAGAGACCTGTCGAGCTGGATTGGTAAGGGAGATGCCCCTTTTCCCGGCACGCACATAATTGCTACTTTTGGATCCCACCCGGCTGAAAAAAAATTCTGAAATATTCTGAAAAAATTTCATTATATCTTACTATGACTTTTTATTGTCTATAATGAGAATAGCTAGCTATAAAAATAAAGAGTCCAAGGAGTATATTTTTAGAGGAATTTTAATGTATAAATTGTGTTTTGATGTAGGAAGTATCTGTGTGAAATATAGTGACATATGTATGTGGCTTTCGATACATGTATAAGTTGTATTTGTGAGCCTGGGTTATAATGACCCGGAGTCCGATAGAGGATCCTGCGTTCTGACGAGCTCAGACATGCAGGTATAGGGCTATTGTTTACATATGCAAATCAGTTGTAAGATCAGGCAGTGATTGGCTGCCGATCACTTAATGAGGTCAGCACGTCAGCCAGGCCCAACCCTCTGACGAAGTAATACACGAAACGCGTTAGAGTGTGGCCTGACTGACGCTACACATACACCCAGGCGTCCGCGGACTGGCATGGAGCTCTGGTGGTCAAAGAGTGCGGCATGTGAGCGGGCTTGCAGTGCGGCAAAGGGACTGAGGAGACTCGTGGCTGAGACGGGGATTGCTGATGTGGTGCAGTATCATCATGTGGTATCCAGCCCACAGAGATTTTTAATGTGGTACGGGAACTACAAGCTTCTAACCAGGAGTTATATGTGTTTTACTCTTTAGTGCATGAATCAGTTTATTCACAGAGCGTCCTCTTTTCTCAAAATATAAAAAAATATATTATATACACACACATACATTATATATATATTAGCGTTCCCGCTAGGCTGTTTTAGCGGGCCGCGGCACCCTGCCCTCCTTTTGGAGGGCAAAAAGCACCCTGCCCTCCAGGAGGAGGGCAAAAAGTGCCCTGCCCTAACAGCCTGCGGGAGCCATTCTCACCCGCGGGACGCAGTGTCCCTCGGGTGGAGAAACATGCGGTGACCCGGTCTCACATATATATACATACATACACACACACACACACACACACACATATACATATATATATAGACATTTTGAAATTTGAATGTTTTTCAAACTGGAATACTTATAAAAACCTGTTTCACTATACCCAGTGCACTGATTCATATATCAAATGAAAGTAAATTTAATGCTGAATTCAACACAATAACCAGATGTCAAATATTTGCATTACAAGGTACGTTATGCTACTTTGTTAGAAAAAGCACAGATGCAGGAGATTATAGAAGCGGATTGTAGTAACAGCTACTGCCAGCCAATCGGAATAGTCGTTCTGAGGACCAATCAGCTGTTGTTTATGATCAGGTGCAAGGTCATGTTCAAAGGTGGGAAAGGTCAGTTTGGCCGTTTCATTTTGCAGAATAAAGTTGGTTACTGAAGTGCAATTACAGCTGGATGTTTGTGTGTATTGTTTAGTGCTGTTGACTGTAATACAACAATGTTGTCCAGGCAAAGTGGTGACTGGTCACCAAGGAAGAGATCCAGGATTGTGGTGTTACGTGAAAATGGTCTTTCGTATGCAGCAACTGAGAGAGAAGTTGGTGGGAATGTGACAACATCAGGAGTATGAAAGTTTTGTTTACGTTATCAGGAAACAATCTATACAAAACAAAGAAGGAACAGGCTGGGAAAAGTGCACAACAGCTGTTGAAGATAGGAGAAAATAATTTGCGTCAGAGACAGATGGATGTCATCTGCGGCCATTAGCAGTGAACTGAGCGCAACTGGTGTTTTTGACAGTGGAAGAACGGTACAGAGAAGACTAACCGAGGTTGGCCTAAAAGGTAGCATTCCCCGAAAAAAGCAGCGGCAGAAACTAATACAGTGGGCAAAAGAACACATTGCATGGACAGAAGGTCAGTTTCGTCCCTCCATATCACTTGTTTCCACTAAGATATCGATATTTGGTAGTGTTGGGAGAAAATATGCGAGACGTCACATCAGGGAAGATGTACATCCATATTGCATTCAAGTGACAACAAAGAATCCTTCAAGTGTTATGATCTGGGCATGTATGACAGCAAATGCTGTAGGCCGCCTTTATGTCATAGATGGCACACTGAATAGCAGAAAGTACATTGACACCATCCTACAACCAAAACTTCTACCGTCTATCAGGGATCTTTTTCTAGATAATGCCCCATTTTATTTCCAGCATGATTCAGCTCCCTGCCACACTGCACGGATATGCAAACAGTGGCTCACAGAGAATGACATGTTCTGGGATGGCCAGGAAACAGCCCATACCTGAACCCAAAAGAACATTTGTGGTTCCGTTTGAAAAAAAAAAAAAAAAACTGAAATCTGAGGAGTCAATCCAATAAAAGACAATTAATTGAGGCTATAATTGTCTCATGGCACCACATAATAAAGGAGGGAGAGCTCCAAACATTGGCTGGCTCAATGCCACGTCGCTGTGCTGCTGGCTTGAGAAATAAGGGATACCCAACCAATAACTGATAGGACAGTAACATCATAAGTACACAGGGATTTTCACCCTAATTGTTGTTTTCACTGCATAACTTCCCTTGTAATGCAAATATTTTACATCTGTTTATTGTGTTGAATTCAGCATTACATTTCCTTTCATTTGATACATGCATCATTACACTGCATGAAGTGTAACAGTTTTTATAAGCATTCGAAGTTGAAAAACATTGAAATTTCAAAAAGTGTCCGCAAGTTTGGCCAACACTGTAGGTCAGAGCCTCAGAAATTTGTATAGCTAAATAACTAGCTTCAGACAAATCCTCTGATTAAAACCCAGCAATCATCTGGGCCATCCAGGAATTGATAGCCTTATCGCTCAGGCGCTGGCCAGAATAGGCCTCAGCGAGGCTCCTGACAAAGTGAATATAGACTTAAGTACAGCTTCATTCTTCCTATCCATAGGATCTTTAGGTGTTACAGACTGTGTTGTGGGCATAACAGTATTCCTGACTAACCTTGCAATAGGAGCATCCACCACAGGTCGAATTTCCCAAAGCTTGGTATCCTTTTCCAAAAAAGGATAAGCATTAAAATTTTCATTTGGAACATGGAATCAGGTTTTAACCAGGCTTCTTTTAATATTTCTTCAAAATGTGCAAATTCTGGGAAATCAGATACAGGTTTCTTCTTACGTTTAAAGAAACTGAACTAGTAACTGGAATAGCAGTTTCCTGTAGATTCAAGGTCTCCCGGGCCGTATATACAAGCACAGAAACCCCTGAACAAGCATGGGAGTTATCCTCACAGTTTGAGCTATCTTCCGAGTCATAATCCAATTACCCTTCTTAAAGGGAAGATGCGGCTGAAGCCTCATCTCCAGGAAAATCCACTGAGGACTGACCTGAACGTCTTAAGGTGCCTACACACTTGGCGATGTGCTCACAATCCAACATTGTGTCCGATTTCCCCTTGAACCCTCCCCAGCAGTCGTGGGCACGATTTGGTGTTAAAATCAATGTGACAAACGATCTATCGTGCCTCCTAACTGTTCCAGTGCATCGTGACAGATTGTCAGATCTGCCCTACAGCACGGCAGATCTGAAGTTGCGATTTACGACCTGCGGGGACACGCATTGTGATCATGAGTGGACACTCACGATTTGGGCATATGTTACATGATTTGTCATCACAATGCGTCAAAATCGGGCAAATAGTGTAAAATATCGCTAAGTATTTAGGCACCTTTAGTGGCTGTGGCCCCTGTTGACGTTACAATTTTATTTAGGGACGTTGCCATCTCAGCGAGACATCGTCCCATATAACATGGTATCAGAAACTAGGAATTTGAGCACAGGGTACCATATAATTTGCCTGAGAGTTAAGTAATTCTCCTATGGCCTCAGCCATAGACCTGGCCCAATCAGGCATCACCGACTGTCCAGCCTAATTTCCCGGTAATGATCTCCCTGTGAACAACCAGCACAGTGTGACCCTGGTTCCGTACAACCTTTTGTTAGCTTTTTATCACATTTTGTAGAAATATAAAAAGTGACTGAAGCCCGCTTTTTGGAACCAGTGTCTGGCTTCTCCATATTGAGAGAGAAAGACAATTCTAACTAATACAGATAGCTACCTAAATTCCTCTGGAAAAAAAAGTGTAGCACTGTTTGTATAGAAAAGAACCAAAGAAAGGGTTTTTTTTTTACCCAGAATAACCAGCTCAGCTACTGAAATGACAGCAAAAAAGGGGAGGTTTAAAGACTAAATCACCTGTTTAAATGCATAATAATCAGACTCCCTGACGTACACATTCACTTGCAATAAACCAAAGGCAAACAAAGGGCACAATTCAACGTGAATTGGATAGCGCCAAGAAGGAGCTCCCAAAGCTATTCAATTCAGTGCACTGTTATGTAGGAGAATCCCCATTCTCGCGCCTTAAACATGGTGTTTAGTCACAAGAACCGGCATTCTCTGACTAAACTCCCGGCGCGTTGCTGTTTCCGCAGCGCTAAGGGCAGAAAATAACTTTGCGCCTGGAGTCAGATTTCTGCTCGCACCCCACGAGTGGTGCAAGAAGAATTTTAGTCGGGTTGAATAGTACGCTGAATTGAAAAGCTCCGGGAGCTCCTTCCCGGCGCTATTCAATTCGCGTTGAATTGAATCATACTCAAGAAATTTTCACAAAACAATGTTTATTACTGCCTAAAAATGTATCCAGCTTATCTTTTTGCCAGTGGTCCCCTCAGATGTGTGTCTGGTATGGAGAGTGTCCCAGGGACAATGTAGTTTGGTGACTCTCCCAGAGGCAGTCTTTAGAGTGGAATACAGGGCTCACCCAAACCTCTATTCTACCTAACATCCCACTCTACTAGTGCTTGTCGCCTGTTGCCAGGAACTAAGCACCCAAACCACACAGAAAAATAAAGAAATTAAACCCAACTAAAAAGCTAGGACCTAGCTAGTGCCTTACTCAAAGGCACTGAAAAGAAGACAAATTCTAGTGTAAGGGGTGGGAGCCAGTCTTAGTTAGTGCTCAACTCAACAGCACACTATACATAACCCAGAGGTAATGGCATTAATAAAAAATGGAATACCGGTGCCAGGCTGAACTAAAATTTTAGACCTGGTGACTGGATTTTAGCATGGTCAGAGAAATCAGAACAGCCCAGTAAATAATTACTATACTTTATAGGGCACCATAAGTGGTCCGCCGCGCTGTACAGGGAGCTAAATAAGACCGTACTAAAAAAACAGAACAGCACAATTCAGTAGACAAATCACAAATAGCACTACAATTCTCAACACAGCCACTGATGCAGTTAGTCTGCTATAGCCAGTGTTAGTTATCAAATTGTAATTACACTTATAATCTAAGACAGTTACGCCGGAGGAAAGCTGAAGGGGAACATTCTGATAGCCAGAACTCCTTCTGAAGCACATAAGACATACTTATGTGAATTAGCTCATTCACCATCACCTGCTATATGTATATCCAGGAAACTCCTTACTGCACTCCCTGCTTGGACATTGCTAGGTCTTCCCAGTCTATGTGCTGCCCTTATTGTTCAAAACACCTCTGACTGGATCAGTTCTATACAATGTATTTTACCTTCATACTACTGAAATTCCTGTTTGTATTGCCTTTTTCCATTGCATCACATCTATCCACTTTAACCACTTTATTTAGTAACTAATTCCTGCACCCACTACTCACATCCTTCTCTTTATATTCACATTGTAGCTGTGCTCATACATTAGCAGCACTGTTCTTTTACCTGTATTTTTGAACATTTATCTACACTGTCTCTATATCACACAGCCTCCACGCCAATCTTCATGCTGTGGACGAGGCAATAAGCGAGATGAACACCTTTACTTCAACCACCCCCCTTACTCAGTGCCCACATACGTCACCTATTTTCCACCCCTAATCTACCCCTCTATAGCCTCCACCACTTGCTGTTCCCTATTTCTTCTATCAGTCTCCTTTCCAACCTTCTGGTTCTCTCCTCTACCTTACCTGTTCTTCCACTCTCAACCACCACCCTCCCTCCATGGCTTTGCTACCCCACCACTCAGCCCCACACCCTCCTGTCTCTACCTGTCACCTCAAGGGCTGCCAAGAGAAATCCTAGGCCCGGGTACAGAAATATCATGCCCCTCCCCCGACAGAGGGTGCATGGCCACAGCATTTGGGGCATGGTTCCACCTCTTTGTGGGTGGGTTAAGCACAGGAACGGGGAACCTTTTTTCTGCCAAGGGTCATTGTGATATATATAAAACATTATTCGCTGGCCTGGTGCAGACCACGCCTCTCTACGTAATGTGTCACAAGGGACGGGGCCACAATTACCGATGACTACAGCAATGCCCGGAGCATCCTGAGGATGCTCCGGGGAGCTGTAAGGGCAGCGGTGTGACCATCTGAAGCATCCTAAGGACGCTATAGGCACTATTCTGGCTGCAGGTTACCATTCAAGGCACCCTGCTAGCCAGATGAGATTAGCAGAAATAAAAGCTTAGAGGGCCAGACCAAATTATTCCGAGGGCTTTATACGGCCCCCGGACCTGAGGTTCCCCATCCCTGGTCTAGCATGTGAGAAGCACCCACTCACAGGTGCATGGCATAGCACCCAGTAGCCGGGACAAAGTATTCACTATTAGGATTGCAGGTCAGTCCCATAATATATGTACTTTTAGTTGGATGCATTTAGATGCCTTAGGGCTATTTCACACTAGCCGGTTTTCACCGGCCGGCAAAAAACCAGGCACGAGTCGGCTGTTATTTTCCAGGCACTCAGTGCCTTTCACATGGAACAGCTTTGAGCAGTTTTTAATGTTTTTTTTTTTTCCCCTTCATCCAGTGAGCATGCACAGCTGCATTACAAGCCGGCCCTGACTTGCAGGGACGGCACAGCAGCAGTCCTCAGTGGATATTCCCTGCTGTAACACGGTGACCGTGTCGTCTGAAAGGACCCACCCGCTTCACTAAATTTAACACCCAGCAAAAAAACAACGGGAAACACCGGCAGGTGTGAATTAAGGCAACTGTAACAGACAAAAATTAAAGTACAATAACTTTATTTTGTACATTTTTCAGGTAAATAACACAAATAAACCTAGTTTTGTTATAGATAGATGAACTAAGATTTTAAGTTTGACATAACATAAGGTCATTTTAAAACACACATTCCGCAGCACATATCCTAACCCACTGCTCCATGCACCTTCCTCACTATCGACCCCATTTGTGTCGCCCCTGGCTGTCTGCCCCCCCCTTTAGAATGCAAGCTCTTGCGAGCAGGGCCTTCGTCCCTCACGGTGTCAGTTGGTCGATAATGTCTAGGTAGACACCAGATGTTGGACAATTGGTCGACAGGGACAAGTGGTCGATATTTGTTTTTTAGGGTCAGGCACCTGGAGGGAGGGATAGGGTGAAGATTAGGGCTAAAAAACAAAATTTGTGTCGACCTTTTGTACCTGTCGACCTATTGTCTGTCTAACATCTGGTGTCTACCTAGACATTGTCGATCTTTTTACTGTAGATCTATTAATCCACAACCGTCCCTCATGCTTCTCCTTCCCTTACTTATACTATGTACTCCTAGCTGCAGCTAGGTTTATAAACCATGTCCTTGTCCTGCATTGTTTTGTATTGATAACTCTTTGTGTGCTCATTTATGTACTGTGTAAGGCGATGTGGAATATTTGTGCCGCCATATAAACGATAATAATAATAATAATAATGGAAATATTCAACACAAGCTGAAACCTGTATCTATTAGTGTGGGAGCAGATAATGGGTCTGAGTTATCTGAGGAATCGAAAAACAATGAAAAAGTGGAGTCTGGGGCAGGGAGCCCAAAGAAGGAGGTGTAGAGTATAGCTGGTGTGTAAGAAAAGTAGGTAATGAGAATAGGAGGGAGGAGGGCAATGCCCATAAAGCTTACAGCCTAGAGCAGTGGTTCTCAAACTCGGTCCTCAGACCCCACACTGTTCACATTTGCTAGATCAGCCAGCAGGTGCACAGGTGTATTCATTACTTGCCGACACATTTTGAAAGATCCACAGATGGAGCTAATAATTGAACTTGTGATTCTGTGGAGACAACTAGAAAACATGCACTGTTTGGGGCCCTGAAGTCACAGTTTGAGAACCTGTGACCTAGAGGGAAGGGGGTGGGCCTAGGATAAAAACTGAAGACATAATGGGGTACATTCCAATTAGACACAAAGGGTGGCGTTTAGAAGAACACCTATGGCTTCCATTGTCAAATTCAGCCACTGAATGTGGTGCACAATTAAATTTTATACTATTAGACCAGGGCTCAACAAATTTTTGTAAACTCTAGGATCCATCTCAAAAGTTTAAGAGCCAGACCATCATCCATTACCAATATTATGAAAGCTTGTATAGACCACCACACATGCCCTTTCAGTGCTACTCAACCCAGCAGTGTGCCCCCTGAAATAGTGCCCCCAGCAGTAAGCGCCCTCTAAGTGTGCCGCGCGCACACAAAAAAAAGAATACTTACCTTAGGCCAGGATCCTGCGTCCGCTGCTCTTCGGAACTATGGGAGAGACGTCATGATGTCTCTCCCATAGTGCCCGTGGGTGGAGCCGGATGCCGCTGCTCCTCGTTACTATGGGAGAGACGTCATGACGTCTCTCCCATAGTTGCCGTGGGGAAGCCCAACGCCGGCTGCAGCTGCGGGGAATCAGGTGCCCGCTGGTAAAATTTCAGTGGGCGACCGACAAATGTAACTTCTCTGCGGCGGCAGGGGTGGGGGGGGGCGGGGTTTGGAAATCCCGGTCGCCAGGACTAAAATCATAGAGGGGTATTCAATATGAAACGTTAACTTCACTGTCGAAGTTAACGTTTCATATCAGAGTTTTTACCTGCGCACTCCCGCTTATCCCCGTATTCAATATAAAATTAACGAAAATGGGAACCTCCGAAGTTGGATTTGCGTAAAGTTACGAGTTTTCCCTTAAAAAAATTGTAAGACCCCCCTAAAGTTGTAAAAACATGGGGGATCACTAGGGGTACCCCCGTTTTAGCCTTTAAATGAAAATCGGGGATTTAAATAGCCTCAGCAGCAGTTGTTTTTTCCCGACATTGAAGTGTTGCAGAAGAGCACTTAGGTTATTTTTTTCGTTTTTTTAAGTGGTCCCATCAAATTTGGGGTACATGAAAATGGGTACTAGCATATTTTTAAGTCCCTAAAGTAAGTTTTAAAAATTCTGCATTTGTGCACCTGCCGCTATAAATCTATTTTAGAAAACACCTGCCGCATACATGCAGAATAGCCCTGATCCTATTTCCCTATTGTTAAACAATTTTTTCACATTTTGTTTTTTCACCCCAATTTTTAATTCTATTTTTTGGGGTGTCCCTATTTTTTTTTTTTTTTTTACTTTTTTTGACACAGTTCTTTTTTTAAATGTCATTCCCAGGAGTGCAGGCTATTTTTTTTAAGCCTGCACCCCTAAACCCCAATTCTGCACTTTTTTGACACCTATTCAATGGTGAAAAGTTATCCCCGTTTTTTATCAAAGACTTTTCAAAACTGCGATAAGTCTTTGAAATTGAATAAGGTGTAAAACTAAAACCTGCGATAACAACGTCATACCTCCGACATTAACGCAAAAACTATGTTATCGCTCCCATATTGAATACCAGTTAGTCGTCATGGCGACCGGTATATGTCGAGCCCTGTATTAGACTCGCTGAGCATGATTCAATTCAGTGCGGTGCTGAATAGCCCCGGGAGGGAGTTCCGGCAGTGACCCATTAGTATTTAACATGCTCAGAAGCACCAGGTTTAGACAATCAAAACAGCTAAACTCCTGGTTTGAGTGTCTCAAGTCCTAGTTTGGGCACCCAAACTATGGACTTTGCACACATTTTGTCTCGCACCTCATGTGGCTGAGAGATAAAATTTTTCTGCAGCAGCTAATGAGCATCTATCAGACAAACATCTGAAATGCTCTGATAGACGTCCATTTCTTAAAACTCCCCCCCCAAAAAAAAACACTTGAATCCCCCCCATTAGCTGCAATTCAATAATTGTAGATGCCCCCTGCAGGGTGTCTATATAAATAGGCGCCTGACTAAAGCTGGGTACACACCTATACCATCACACGTTCGATGCGACTGATCGATTGACAACGGTCCCGTTCGGAAGTGCCTATCAGTCCCGATACGCGCGTACACACATACAATCCAAGGTGCGACCGTCGAACCCGCACTGACGAAATAATCGCAAGCAAATGATTGTACCAGCGTACACATTTTCCCGATTTCAGGCTGCACTCACAGTGGATGTACCTAAAATTAACATAATGGGCAGGAAGGGGGTGTGATTATGAGACCAAAACAAACCTACGTGAATATTTTCAGAGCTATTACGTTTATGAACTACTGTAACTACTGTAGTTTCAGGACAGAACATTCGTTAGTCTGTCATTCTCCAGCATGTCTTTGAGAAAAAGGAAGGCTCGAGCTTGTATTCTGGCAGCTATGGCAACAGCAATTCAAGCTATCAGGAGGAGAAAAAGGAGCAGAAATCGGAATTGTTGGTAAAGGAAGGACGTATGCTTGTATCCACTAACAAGTAGGTGGTGGGGTATATAGGAAAAAAAAAATAGAGAATATGTATATGAAGAGGAGCGTGGTACACAGAATGCTTCCTGAACATCAGTAGTTTAATTATGCACGCCCAGAGAGGCAGTCCCAGGCTTGTTGTACAATCGCACGAACGGTCGAAGGTGCATACACACAGCACTTTCGGTACGACCATGCCGTCAAATCAGATGAAAATTAAACTGCACAGAAGATGCAATCCTCCGATTCAACCAGTTTCCATCCGTCAAAACAGGACCGAACGTGTGTACACACTTTCTATATCGAACAGACAGATCAAAATCAAAAGAACGGCCCGACGATTGTGTACCCAGCTGAAGCAATTCAATCGTTTCTCCTTATGGTTATCCATTAGTAGGTATCGCAGCTACAAGCACAGTGTTTAGCTGCGCACAGCGGCTAAACCCATTCACTGAAGTGGTTAGGGCGCCCAAAAAGCTGGGACTACTGTGTGAGATAGGGGGAGATTAAATTATTATTTTTTTTTTTTAAAGTTGCGGTATTTAATGGATGCCCAATGTTGTAGTTCAATTGTTTGTGATCAACCATTCATTTTTGAGCTTATCGCACCCAATTAGACTTTGTTTAGCTGCATTAAACAGCTAAACCCGTCTAAAATCCAGGTTAGAGTGCCCAAATGAGACATTTCACACATTTCTGCTCCCCTCTTCAGGAACTGAATTGCTCCGTCGGGCTCCCGGCATGGGCAGCCACTGGCGAAAACATTTGAATTGCCCCATGCTATGAATTGGAGGGCCTACATGTGTGACATGCTACAAATTGGGGACACTAGTCAGTGGTATGCACCAGAGATGGGCATGTGGCTGTTAGGCATTGAGTCCTGGGTCTGTAGGTAACGCATGCACACTAGTTTAGAAGAAAACTAGAGAAGACAGCTGCTTAATGTTCCTACTCGTGTCGAGTAGGAACATTAATTACCGGCGTCCTTTTGGACCCCGATAATTAACTTGCTGTTAGCCCCGCGCTAAGCCAATAAACTACCTTGAGGCCGGCACTTTAGGGCCGAATCCAATTAGCCGCGAAAAGTGCAGTTTGTAGAAAAGCTTTCGTCGAATTGCACTTTAAGTCTGTTTTCTACTTTTCTCCATATTCAATTCCAGGCCATTTTCACTTAGGTGAAAACTTGGGGAATCTCTGCTCTATAGCTTTTTACTTATGACGGAAATAGTTTGAGACACCAGTCGTCAACACAGCAATTTGGATGGCTGATTTTATAGTTTAAAACATATGACCCATTTTGCACACCCAACACACAACCTTATTGGTCATCTATATGTGACTATATATAAAAGATCCAGCAATTTAGTGGTTGTGCCAGATAGCAGGACCAGCATGTGAAGAGCTTAATAATTATCCAACAGGCTCATCTACAGACCAGGGGGCTTATGTAAATAGGATGCGACTTGCAGGCACTTCAGGAACTCCTGAAAGTCTTCCTGTATTTTTAAAGCAGCAATCATGTGGTCTTGCCTTTAAAGTGGTGGCTGCTTTAAAAATACGGGAAGACTCACCGAAATGACTGCAGTTGCTGCAAGTCGCACCCCATTACATACAACCCCCATGTAGTGGATGATTCAATTCGCACCACGGGGATGTAGTACCCAGGTTAAATGCCCATAGCAATTCAATTATTCCTGCAGTAAAGCCTGCGACTAGCCCTACAAGCATATTTGTGCTCCTTAGGGTGCAAGTAGAAATCCACATTATCTGGTGCCGTGGGGCTAGTCTCGGGCTTAGCGCATTAAATAACTGGATCAAACCTAGCAAGTAACCTGGGTGATGCAGCTTTCCACGACTAAGCCCCAGACAATAGCTGCAGAAAGGTGCACCTCCCAGGTTAATTGCCAGAATGCTCTGGGCACTTAACCTGGGAGCTACATCACACGCTGCTAAATGAATCGCCCCCACAGGCTGCTATTTTAACAGCCAATTAACACATGCACAAAATTACTTTCCATCCCAATCAATATATCAAATACGTTCATTGGTCATTGAGAATAGCCAAAAAATACAGCAAGTTGATACCGGTTGTCTGGTTACTATCCTATAACTAGTTGTGCCCCATGGCCTAAGCACAAAACTGCTGTATCGGTCTATATTTGGCTACATACATGAGGTCAAACTGACCAAGATAAGTCATATCAGGAAATACCTGGCTGCAAAGCAAAATGTAGGTAGGTTTGAGTAATAACATACAGTAACTCAAAACCTGAAAAGAAAAACACATTACCTGCACATAATAAGGGCAGTATTCAATTGTATCGCCCCTCTATGAACCAGACAAGAACTATTCAATTGTTGCTCCTGTCGAGTGCGATCAGCTGCCGGCACACCATTTCAGCTCGCAGCCCCAAGAGTGTGCAAGCTGAAAAGTGACCTGTTTTGGCACCCAAATGGCACATTTCGCGCCCTGCACTTTGGTCAGGGGTAGCAGCTTTAAGCAGCTAAACCCGACCACTATGGGCGCGATAATCTGCAACAAATAGCGCACCACGATCTCCCGTCACTTTAGACGGGAGATCAGGTGCGCCATAACAATTGAATAACGCCCTAAGGTGATCAGGTGCAAAATATATATATATATATATATATATATATATATATATATACACACACACAAGAATTTTAATTTAAAGTTATTTTTCTTTCACTGTTTTCAGTATATCGAACATGGGGGATTCAACTAAGTAATATGCCGCTGAAATATCAGCAATTTACAGTAGTACCCACATTGCAAGTTTTTCCTTGCACCTCTATGGGGCGAGAAAGAGAATTTGCGGTGCCAGTGGGACAATGTGCCGTACCGCACATCAATTTCTTTCAATTCACCCACGGAGTATTTTAGAAACAAATACATTGCTAAGCCTATGCATAGCAAAACTTTGGGTAATGTTCATTTCAAACTATAACTGGCAGCATTACACAAAACATTCAGTTTTTTCCAATATTCTTATGATTGAGAGATAAGCATGACAATTAAGCTTTGATTGTGAAAAAAAAATACAAAATAAAAAGTATAAACTATATAATAAATCTTAGTGTACGCCAGCCTACCTAATACAAATATGTATGTTTTACACAGCTGTTCTGATTTGGGGAACACAGAGGGAGCTCTTTCCACCTATTCTACCCCTTGTGAAAGTCATCCTGTTGCCTGTCTGGAGGAAAAGTTACATAGTGCTGCTGTGCTGGGAGCTGCTGCTGCGCTATCTGACAGCCTGATCGCTTCAGGACTGCAGGACACTCGCAGCAGATACAGGGAGAACTATTATCCACGTAAGGGAGTCACAGGCGCCGCCTGAACTCATCCACAACACGGAGCCCAGCCAGCAGCCAGGACCGCGGCCTTACCACTCTATCGCAGCGGCGAGTTCTAGTGACCGCCACCCGCATACATCAGCGAGCCGCGCTATAGGCATGGCTGAGTGACGGCGTAGTGTACACGAGTACTAGCGGCTGTACGAGGCGCTTGGGTTCTGCAGCTAGAAATAAGCGGGATATAGGATACCGCACCGGCACACACACGGCTACTGGGGACCAGCTAGTCCGCATTGGACGCAGAGAGGCAGCGACTGGAGAGAAAATGGAGGACAGGCCTAGCGTCGCAGCCGACTCCGGAATATCCCGCCCAAAGCAGCCCGCTCCCTGGGCCGTTGCGGCGGCGGCCACTGCCACACAGGTACAGGGACGGAGTCTCGCAGGCCCCAGCTACAGACATTTTTTTTTTTTTTTTGCCAAATTCCAATAACGATAGAGGGAGACAAACACCCCATCAGCCGCCCGCACCGGAGCCCCATCGTGACACCTAGAGGCCGGAGAAAGCTCCTGCAAAACCGCCTCTTCCTCTCTCCTTACCTCCCCCGGGCGGCTTTTTCTCGGTTTTTTTCTGCTTTTCAGACAGATTCCAGTGATCCAGGTCAGACTGCCAGCGGGGAACGGGACCGGAGCCGCCCAATGGGAACCAGCTCACCGTTTAATCACTCCGAGCCCTGCTTCACAAAATGGCGGCATCATCAAGCAGAGCGCATGCGTGGCTGGGGCGGGGACAGGGGCTGCCGGGAGTTGTAGTCTGACGCCCCCTCTGTACAGGACTACTCGGCGGGAGCGCTGCTGCCTTGGGATGTCTGAGACTCGTCGGAGCGCGATTGTTGTTCGAGCGCCAAATTTGAAAGACGACGTCGTGACGTTTTTGTTTTACGTTCATAACATTCTGTGCACAAAGCGTGCGAGCGAGGAATGGAACTAGTACTACTACTACACTCTGCCATAAGCATACTATGCAGTTATTTTGTACTACAGTATTTCCGTGCTGCTTTATATGGTATTTATCTAGTTCAATTGGCTAGTGTAGAAACGACCATGTAGCCAGAGTGCTCCAACACCTCCAAACCAAATGGAAGTTGCCTTATATTATATATTACCAATTAGTAACACTCATGTAATTTATATATATATATTTATAAAATTGTGTCTTGTACTGCTGAAGTGGGACAACTCGCATGCCTGTGTAGGGGGTGTGGCCTACCAATGAGTGCAGCTTAGGGCAGAGGGGTGTGCCACGTACCCCCGATTTGTCACTGGGCAGCACTCCCAGAGATGATGGACAACCCCACAGAGACTCTGCCTGCACAGTATGGGCATCTACTCACCCTATGAGTTCTCTGAGGTGTGTGCTCCCCCCCCCCACACTGCGCCCAGCAGGTGGGACGTCGGGAAAGTCCCCAGAAAATGGGACTGTTCCACCCAAAGCGGGACAGTTGGGAGATACGCAGTATTTCCCAATGACTGCACACCTCCCTGCGTGACTGCACACCTGAATTACTTTCAACTGTGACCAAAACCTTATCACAAAGCCACAACAGAATCACTCCACAAGTGTAAACAATATTATCACTCACAGAGACTTCTAAAAGAAATGCAGCCTCACTCTGACAGATACAAATATCTGATATTATATAAAAAATGGCAGAATTATCACATGCCTCAAAGGATCTGACATCAATCCTCAAAGATGACTGGTACAATGATGATCTCTTCAAAGAACTCAAACAGGACCATTTTATACCACTCTAAATGGGGCATCCACTACACGATTTTAGCAGGCGATTGAACGATAACGACGTCGTTATTCAATTGTTTATAAATCGTGCAGTGTTTGGTCGTTAACGATCAACGATGCGCGCTCCCGCTGGTCGTTTGATCGTCTCGTCAGTTGACTGAACATGCAGGTCAATTTCACTTGATCTATTAAAGATAGTTTGCAAATCATTCAGACTGAAAGATAAAATTTCAAGGGAAAATCTTTTAGAGATTGGACAGGGAGTAGATCGTCTAGTGGATGTGCCCCTTTAGGTGTGCGGTCTCGCTCTGATAAACGCACAGCTTGGGTGGTTGAGCACATCAAGGCTTGTGTATATCAAAGCACGACCATACACCCAAGAATGGAATATCTATTACATATATATAGATAAATATAAAGTACTGTACAAAATGTTTAGGCAGGTGTTTAAAACCTGCTGCACAGTAAGAATGCTTTCAAAAATAGAGGTGCTAATAGTTTATTTTTAGCAATTAAATAAAATGCAAAGTGAATGAATAGGAGATAAATGAAATTATATCAATAACTGGTGTGACCACTCTTTGCCTTCAAAACAGGATCAATTTTTCTAGGTACACTTACACACAGTTTTTGAAGGATCTCGGCAGGGAGGTTGTTCCAAATCTTGGAGAACAAACCAGAGATGGTCTGTGGATGTCGACTTGCTCAAATCCTTCTGTCTCTTCATGTAATCCCAGACAGACATGATGAAGTTGATATCAGAGCTCTGTGGGGGCCATATCATCACTTTCAGGGCTCTTTGTTCTTCTTTACGCTAAAGATACAGTAGTTCTTAATGATTGGCTGTATGTTTGAGGTTCTTGTCCTGCTGCAGAATAAATTTAGAGCCAATCAGACGCCTCCCTGATAGTATTGCATGATGAATAAGTACCTCAGCATTGAGGACACCATTAATCCTGACCAAATTCCCAACTCCATTTTCTGAAATGCAGCCCCAAACTTGCAAGGAACCTCCACCATGCTTCACTGTTGCCTACAGACACTCATTATTGTACCGCTTTCCAGCCCTTTGGCGAACAAACTGCCTTCTGTTACAGCCAAATATTTAAAATTTTGACTCATCAGTCCAGAGCACCTGCTGCTATTTTTCTGCACACCGGTTCCTATGTTTTCGTGCATAGGTGAGTTGCTTGGCCTTGTTTACACGTCGAAGGTATGGCTTTTTGGCCGCAATTTTTCCATGGACCACTTCTGGCCAGACTTCTCCAAACAGTAGATGGGTGTACCTGTGTCCCACTGGTTTCTGCCAGTTCTGAACTGATGGCAGTGCTGGACATCTTCCGATTTCGAAGGGAAGTAAGCATTGTGCGTCTTTCACCTGATGCACTAAGTTTCCTTGGCCGACCACTACGTCTATGGTCCTCAAGTGCTTCTTCAAAAGAGCTTGAACAGCACCTCTTGAAATACCAGTCTATTTTGAAATATTTGCCTGGGAGAGACTTTGATGATGCAGTATAACTAACTTGTGTCTTGTTGCTGTGCTCAGTCTTATCATGGTGTATGACCTGTGACATGAAATGGTCTTCTACAACCTCACCTTTGTAGCAGAGTTTGGCTGTTTGTCACACAGTTTTAAGCCTCCTACGCAGCTATTTCTGTTTCAGTTAATGACTGTGTTTCAACCTACATATAAAAATGATGATTATTATCACTTGTTTAGTATGATTGGTTAATCATACACCTGACTATAATCCTACAAAATCCCTGACTTTCTGCAATTTTTGCCTAGAAGAATTGATGCTGTTTTGAAGACAAAGGGTGGTCACACCAAATATTGATTTGATTTAGATTTCTGTTCTGTTCATTCACTTTGCATTTCATTATTTGATAAAAGTAAACTAGTAACACTTCTATTTTTGAAAGTATTCTTACTCTGCAGCATTTTTTCCACACCTGCCTAAAACTTTAGCACAGTATAGTATATATTAGTTAAAAACAATAGACCCAAGTCACCTTAGTTGCTCCGCACCTTCCATGCATTCCCACCACTCTCTGTCCCATAATACTTCCCTCCCCTGTTCCTGGTCTTCTGTCTCAGCATATGCACGCATATAACACCTAGTGTGCACAGAGTGTGCAGTGGGAGCTGCGGCACGTGTCGTACACTTTAGGTGTGAATGTGCCACAGCCCAATTAGGTCATCACGCAAACGTGTATATGTTAATAAAATTCTTCCCTTCTGGTCAGTCCCTACACTGACTCACAAAAACATGAGAATTGTTCTGCATCCTTTGCCACCAGGTATCACACAGATTTTATACAAAAACTGCCTTTTTATAGAGTGCGACACACTCACCGGTACTTAGGAAGCCGCCAGGTCTTAACCGTCGGACAATAGGGGCTTCGCAAGGTAACACTGGAGTAGTAGTACAAAGGTAATATTAACCATGGAGCAACCTGCAAAAATTGACACAAGCAAGATAGAATGCGCACTAATAACAGGTAGCATGAATATCGGCAATACTAAGTATAAATATTGCAGGGTACCACAGAGCATCATACATTGCGGACAATAACAGAATACGATTGGCACTATTTTATGTAGCTATGTTTATATGCAATCACAAACAACAGATATATTGCAAGATGGTATAGCAATACATTTAGATACACATGCAGCTGGCAGTATGCAATTGAAGCATAACAATGCAGAATGGAATAGCAATTATATTACCCAGTGTGTGTTTTGCAGAGTATAATAGCAGCAAGATATATGTACATATATTGCAGGATGGAATAACAACAGTACACAACACCAGTGGCTTGCAGAGTGGATTTGCAGCACAATAAATGTTCCAGGTATACTTGCAACAGGTAATGCAAGGCAGAGCTAGGACAGGGACTAGGAATACCAAACAGCAGATACAGGGACCAGATGGCACAATTTCCACAAGAAATTCCCGCAAGGCAGGATTGGGCTGGCTGCCCTATAACAAGTCAGATCCAATTCCATGTGAGCAAACGATACCAGCCTCTGGTAATTATCACTATAAGCAGCTGAGTGCTGCATGTTCACAGAGGCTTCCCAGCTGGGAGCAATCAGCCTGGACCAAACCTCACTGTGGCTGTCTTTGCCTGTTAACCCTCTTAGCTTTGGTTGGAACCTGCAGCAGACATGAGCTGTCACAACGGTTCATAACAGCTGGGCTGGAGAGAAACAAGGGAGCTAAAGGTGCAAAAACATTTGATTAAAAAAATGGGGGGGGTGCTGTCTGCCTATTTTCTCAGTCCCGGGCCCCACCATTTCTGATGGCAGCCCTGCCACACAGGCAAAAAATTATTTCTTCCATAGGGTCCACAGGGTCACATTGGGGTGTAGGTGGGACCTGGAGGACCGGACACCAACAGCAAAGCTTTTCAATCCCAGGATGCTCCGGTCCTTCCTCCTATACACAGCCAGAGGGCACTTCAGTTTCATTGGTGTCCAGTAGGAGCTGGACCACCATTATAACAGAGGGCTGCATTAAGCAGCCCAAGCTTTGATTTTATTATTTAATCCACTTTTTATTTTTTTACAAATGGACGAGCAGCACCAGACTGTCCTCCGGACGTCTGTGCTGCTGCCCAATCACCCCTCCGTGGCGCCGTGACACCAAGCCTGTGCTAGGTACTCCCGGTGGAGCTCCAAGGGGGACTAGCTAGCAGGCTCCCCAGACTGCAGTCCGCAAGGCAGAACCCCGTTCACGGGGAACCGCGTCTTAGTGCAGTCTTGCCTCCTCAGGAGACAGACTGGAGACGCTGATGTTGACACTGGCTTGCCCACTACTCCACTAGACCACCGGGGTATATGAATACTGGTGCAGAGGCATATTGTAAAGGCCATGGGACCCGGTGGTTAACGTCAGCCAGGGGATAAGGCGCTCTCCCTGCAGCCCCTCCCCCATTTCAGGGCGCCATTCCACTGCAGTCTTGGTGTTCCCTGAGCTACTCCTCCCTCACCCTCCGCCCCCTCAGAGACACGCGGCAGCCATTTTAGGCATAGCAGGTCTCCGGGAAACGCTGTATCCAGTCTCCTTGTATACATCTCCCATGGGCCAGGTTGTACAGCACTATATCCTACCTGCCACTGTGGTCTGTGTAGTTGATTTTAGTGCCCATTGCAGACATGTAATGTTTTTTTCTGCGTTAGTGACTTGTGCTAGCGCTATTCTCTGTACTGTCACTTTATACCAGTCCCTTTTTTCTACTATACCTTGACATACTAAGGTATTGGGGGTTCATTGTACCTCACATCTACTATTTAAGTGTGAGGACTATCACATACTATATAGCGTGGTTGCACACTACACTGTGCCATATATACCGCGGTTGCACACTACATTGTGCTATATTACATATACTGCAAGGTGTTCATTGCACTGTATCAGTCTGTGTATTCTATTGTGACTATGTCTGGCAGAGGAAATAATAACAAGCAGCCTGATGCTGCTCCTCCTCTGATAGTGTCACACCCCGCCTAAGAGACCTCAGAACCAGACACCTGCACTTACCTCTGCGAGCACTGACTCGCTGTGCTCACCGGCTCACGCTGTCCTGCGTCGGCTCGGTCATGTCCCACTGATATCACCTCCGCCCACCGGTGCCTGCACGCTCCCTGCTGTGATGGGGCTGGCATTCCACGAAGTCCGCCAGACGCTCTCTGGGGAATATGGGCGCGGCCATCTTGGATTTGCCCATGTGACGCCTCCTCCAATGAAACTGCTCCTACACTGTTCTCAGCCAATCAGCTTCCTGCAGGCTTCATAAAGGGATTCCTGCTGCAGATTGCCAGTGCAACAGGACTCACAGCCTTGCGGTGTGAGCTTCTTACTGTGCTTCTCAAGTGTTTGCTGATTCTCCAATTAGCTACCACTGTGTGTTTCCAGCCGTCCTCCATTACTTGGAGTCCAGTACCCACCGGTCCTAACCGGTTTCCAGCCGTCCTCCATTACCTGGAATCCAGTTACCCACCAGTCCTACCTGGTATCCAGCCGTCCTTCATTACCTGGAGTCCAGTTACCCACCGATCCTATCCTGTATCCAGCCGACCTCCAATATATACCCTTGGAGTCCAGTACCCACCGGTCCTAACCGGTTTCCAGCCGTCCTCCATTACCTGGAATCCAGTTACCCACCAGTCCTACCTGGTATCCAGCCGTCCTTCATTACCTGGAGTCCAGTTACCCACCGATCCTATCCTGTATCCAGCCGACCTCCAATATATACCCTTGGAGTCCAGTTACCCATCGGTCCTACCCGGTATCCGGCTGCCCTCCAACATATACTCTTGGAGTCCAGTTCCTCACTGGACCAATCCAGTACCCAAACCTATGCACAGAAATTACATTCAACCTAGTAGTTTCCAACGTGCAGTTGAGTCTACGAATCCTGATCCAGGACCCAGCCCGGGAACACAGCCTCAAATCTCTACGTCCTTGACAGATACGTTAACCTCGCCATCAAAAATTTTGCAGCACATCGGAGCTTTTGCCGGCGAAAAAGTATCGCGCGCGCCCCCGTTTATTCCCGTATTCAATATGAAATCGTCGAAAACGGGACCCGGCGATACTTGGATTGGCGAAAACAAATGGGAATTTTTTGGAAATAATTGTAGGACCCCCCTAAAGATATCCAGACCTCGGGGTTCACTATGGGTACCCCCGTTTTTAAATAGCCGCAGCAGGTGTTTTTTTTCCCCGACTTTGAAGAAGTGATGCACAAGTGGGCCCATCAAATTTATGGTGCTTGAAAATGGGGGTCAGCATATTTTAAAGTTGCTAAAGTGACTTGAAAAAATCATGAAAAACCCACCTGCCGCAAGCAGCGGCAATGAAAAAAACACCTGGGGCATACTTGGGGACCCCCCCAGAGTCAAGTTCGCTATTTTTTTACTTTGTCCCCCAACATTTTTTTTTTTGGCCCCCAAATTCAAAGTGCTTTTTTTGGGGTGTCCCGATTTATTTATTTTTTGACACAGATCGCTTCAAGGGGTCATTCTGAAGGGTGCAGGCTATTTTTTTTAAGCCTGCACCCCTAAACCCCAATTCTGCACTTTTTATCGCCACCTATTCAGTGGTGAAAAGTTATTCCCATTTTTTTTCAAAGACTTTTCGAACCTGCGAAAAGTCTTTGAAATTGAATACGGTGTAAAACCAAAACCTCCGAAAATGACGTCATCGGTGCGAAAACATCGCAAAAACTGAGTTTTCGCTCCATATTGAATACCCCTCTAAGCCTGCTAAACTTTACCATGATATCTTCCCAATCCACACAGTTATCTGATTATGAGATATCATCTGGGGAGGCAGAAGATGCAGGACTCTCTCACTCTGACTCCATCTCAGGAGAAGAGGAGCCACCCTCTAAACTAAATATACCTGCTCTTGTGAGAGCTGTTAAAACTATTCTACAAATAGAAGAGGATGAACCCGCTTCTAAGAAAAAACATGCACTGTTTAAGCGACAAAAGGTTTTTCCAGAGTTTCCTCACTCTGACCAGCTATCTGAAAACATGAGTGAAGCTTGGAATATGCCCGGTAAAAGGCTTTAAATACTAAAATGGTTCAGTTCCTTTTACCCGCTTCCAGCTACTGATTGTACTATGTGGGACATTCCTCCAATGGTGGATTCTCATGTAACACGTCTGGTTAAAAATTCCACCTACCCTCTGCATATAATACAAAGCCACGGACGTTATCCTTTCACCCTCAAGGCAAAGCCAAGGGTCAGTCCTTTCCAGGGCAACAGATATCAGCCAAGTGGGGTAGAGGGTGCGCTCGCCCTATGGATGTAATGCTGGAGTAAATGGTATGTCGTGGTCTTATGTGTTCGATGTTGTGTGTGGAGTGATTGGGTGTAGGGAGGGAGGGGGGTTGAATGGACTGCAGGTGGTGGGTGAGAAATGAAGACAGAGGCAGAAATGGGGGCCAAATGGTTTATTGGAAAAACACAGTACTAATCCTGTTTGGTCCCAGGCACCCAGGTGGGGTGAGCGATCCACTTGGGGGTGTGTGTGGGTGGAGACTGGGGAGGTGAGTGGATCCTTTTAGGGGGCTCCTTTCCGTGCAGTTCAATCAACCGGCACGTTACCCCTGCTGGACCTTTGGTCAACAGTCTTAGGATGTCTCGGGGGGAGGGGAGTGGTGGGTTGGCAGCGGGTCTGGCGGTTGTGGATGTACAACCTGGCGTCGTCCCGCGCAGGGGTAAAAGTCTCGGAGTCACTTGCCTACCGGTAGGATTTGTTGGTGAAGATAGCTTGGGCTGCTGGTAGCTGGTGTTGGAGTTTCCTTTTGCAGATGGCTGCTGCGATGTCAGCGGTTGGAGGAAGCTTTGTGTGTGGTGGTAGCTTAGCTGGTGCACTGTGGGGCTTGGTGCACCGCGTTGCTGGCGTTCTGCTCCTGCTGCCTGGTGGGTGCCTGTTTGTGTGGATCGCTTCGGGATTGCTGCTGGACGAACAGCTGCGAGTGGAGCTGATGTTGGTTACTCCCGGGGGGCGGTGCGTGGTCGCCTGGGTAGGGCAGGTGGAGTGGTGATCAGGAGGGGTGCGCAGGACCTTGCTAGGTGTGATGCCCAGCGCGGCCCTGCGGGTGGCAGGTAAAAAGGGTTCTGGAAGCAGCAAAGCTCGACCTTTGACATGGTGGAATTCACCCATTTTCACTCCAGGCCACTACAACACCTGATCCTGTCCAGGTGGAACGGGCTACCCCATCTGCCCAGATCCCAGGCAATGAGCCTCCCCCCAGAGGTTTGCCTGTGCCTAGCCTGGTAGCTACAGATTTTCCATTTGAACAAGGGTTGTCCCTTTTGGATCCCGGACTGGGCTTTTCTCACCACAGATGCAAGCCTCTGAGGGTGGGGCACAGTAACCAGCCAGCATTTCTTCCAGGGCCGATGGTCCCCAATCGAAGCAGTGCTGCCAATCAATATCCTGGAACTTCGAGCCATCTACAGAGCTCTCACTCTGGCTCAGAATAGTCTGAAAAACAGGCCAGTACAAGTACAGTCCGACAACGCCACAGCTGTGGCCTGCCTCAATCACCAAGGGGGCACTCGAAGTCAGTCAGCAATGACAGAAGTGTCCTGCATTCTCACATGGGCCGAACGCAATCTCCCAGCCATCTCCGCAGTGTTCATCCCGGGGATTCTCAATTGGGAAGCTGATTTCCTCAGCCGTCATGACGTGCACGCAGGAAAATGGTCTCTGCATCCTGAAGTCTTTCAGCTTATAGTGGACAAATGAGGTCTTCCAGAAGTTTATCTCATGGCCTCAAAACACAACAACAAACTTCCAGTTTATGGAGCCAGAACAAAGGACCCCGACGCGGCCTTTGGTAAAATGGAACTTCCAGTTGGCATATCTCTTCCCTCCAATATCCCTGCTTCCTTGAGTTCTTTGGAAGTTCAGACAGAAGGGGGGCACAGTCCTGTTGATAGCTCTGGCTTGGCCCAGACGCCATTGGTATTCCGATATTCACAGGCTTTCCATAGACGTTCCTCTTTAACTTCCTCTATGAGTAGACCTGTTATCTCAGGGTCCATGTCTACATCTGGACCTGGCCCATCTGTCTTTAACAGCATGGCTCTTTAGACATCTCTCCTAACATCTAAGGGTTTTTCCAGCTCTGTGGTCCAGACCATGCTCAGAAGATGTAAACCAGCCTCAGCCAGGATTTACCACAGAATATGGCATACAATAGTGCTCTCTTAAGACGCTCACTTATGCATGTCATCTCCAGGAAGTGTATGCAACCATCGGTACCATTGGGTACTATTGGAAGCAAACGCAGAGCTTGTGGTGGACCATACCCGACCGCAAACACTGCGAGCACTTCAGTGTAAAATTTAGCCAGGTGACGTGTACTATGATGCTGCGCCTTAATTATGCACACCTCTGAAAAGGCGTTAAGACACTCAGACATGCCTGCATTCACACCATTACTCCCTCGTTTCCATCGACCAACCCCTGTCACCACCCACAAATGGCTTGTCCTGTCACTCATTCAGCTGGGCAGTCTATGCGCAGTCCGAGCAAATGCTTCCCAATCGCTTAGACTGGCTCGCGCACTGCGATGCGTATGCATGCGCACAATGCAAACATCGGCAGCCTGCGTGCGAATGCTTCCTAGCAAGCGGGTCTGAATCAGGCCTTATGACCTTCAAGTCTTTAAAGTTACTCGTATTCTTGCCTTTTTTCAGGATTGACTAGACCTAGGCCTCTGTCTAGCATCTCATAGTGCAGGTCTCTGCTTTGTATATCTGGTATCAGCGCAGAATTGCTCCTATACTGTATGTTCACACCTTCATGCAAGGTGTTCTACGTATACAACCTCCCTTTGTCCTTCCTGCGGCTCCATGGGATTTGTCAGTTGTGCTCAAAGCACTTCAGGAACCTCCATTCGAACCACTGGAATCAGTGGATGTCAAATGGCTCACTGCGAAGACTTTGTTTCTTTTGGCTATGGCGTCTGCCTGTAGGGTATCGAATTTAGGGGTGCTTTCATGTTGCTCCCCCCTTTTAATATTTTATCAGGATAGGGCTGTTCTTTGAACATGCCCAGGTTTCCTTCCCAAGGTGGTTCTCGCTTCCACCTGAATGAGCAAAAAGTGGTTCCAGCCTTTAATTCACCAGACCTCTCAGCAGGTGAGGGCTCTTTGGATGTGGTCCGTGCTCTGAAGATCTACGTGGACCGTACTACTTCCATAAGGAAATCGGACTTCCTCTTTGTCCTATATGGATTCCATAAGAAGGGATGGCCAGCTAACAAACTCTGGCCAGATGGATTCGCTTGACTATCTCACAGGCTTACACGCAGACTGGCCTTCCTGTGCTGACTACAGTCTCTGCTCATTCTACTCGCTCTGTGGGTCCCTTGTGGGCAGCCCGGCATGGCGCCTCAGCTGAACAGCTATGCAAGGCGGCCACCTGGTCGTCTGTCCACACCTTTCTAAGATTTTATGACTTTGGTACATTTGCCTCTCAGGATGCTTCCTTCGGGCGTAGGGTTCTCCCATTAGCTTAGGAGCGTTCACGCCCTTGAACAACTACTTTGGGACATTCCCAATGTCTCCCTGTGGAGCCCTATAAACCCTAAAGAAGAGTTATGGTAAAACTTACCTTTGTTAACTCTCTTTCTTCGAAGTCCATAGGTTCCACAGGGCACCCTCCCTGACACATCTGGCTTCTATGGGCTTCTCCTCTTGGTAACTTGTTTCCTTCTCTGCTTGAGAGTGTGATTCCTCAGTGTACCACTCTTCCTTCTCTCCTTTCCTGCTCCTGCCTTGAGCTTGTTAACAAAACTGAAGTGCCCTCAGGCTGTGTTGGCGGGGTATAGGGGGAAGGACCGGAGCATCCTGGGATTGAAAAGCTTTGCTTTGGTGTCCGGTCCTCCGGGTCCCACCTACACCCCAATGTTGCCCTATGGACCCTATGGGCTTCGAAGAAAGAGTTAACGAAGGTAAGTTTTACCATAACTCTACTTATGTAGTTGCACCCCTTGCATTGCAACATGGTTTGTCCAGGTGCACATTTACTTTCTTTATTTTACTCTATTCCAAAATCTTCAAATATTCAACCTGGGGTGCATTGGTACGTGACCACATTGTTTAAATAAAAACCATAGAACATCTGCACTCACCATATATACCCCAAACTATTTTCCTTTAAACGTTATAAACAGGTAATTTCAGTTTTAATTTTTGCAACATTTGTTAAGCTGACCAACTGCACAAAATGTCTTCCCCTATCTGGTCAGTCCTACTCTATCACTCAGAATTGTAAACATGGCAATTGCTATTACAAATGTTAAACATAAAATATGCTTCCTGGTTTGAGGTTCACCTGTATGCATGATTTAAAAGGTAGGACCTCCATCAAGCATATCAGCTATTAGACATCTAAGAAAGCACCTGACACAAGTTGGATTAAATGAGTTAACATAGGGGTGCATGAAAGAAATGGACTAAATAATTGGTCCATAAAATAGGAAGTCCAATCTTCTACCAATCGTGAAATGAACATCCTCCAAATGAGTACAACCAAAGTGGTGGGTGGTAGCCATTCTTGAACATCAGCTATACTCCTGGTGGAAATGATTTAGAAAAGTTAAAGTGGGCACACATTAGACGATATGTCGCCCGATCCTGCGGATTGGGCCGACATAACGTTCATATCGGCAAATGTGTACCCACTATGGATGACCATGCGAGCTCTCTCAGTTTGTTCTGTCTGTGTCACAAGACGCCGCATGGCTAATGCTGTGCGAGTTCATTGAGACTCCGCCTACCTCCTGTCTGTCATTCTGAGGTTGGCCTGGATTGGCTTCGGAATCCATATCCTGCTGCTATCAGCACTGCTCCGATGCCGGTGATAGAGTTACTCGTGCTTCCGGTTGTGTCAGTCTCCTGTTGATCAGTTGAGTTCCAGAGTCCAGTTCTGCTGTGTCTACCTGCTGCTGTTTGTTTTATCCAGACGGCATGGTCGCATTCCACCTGCTTGTACTGCTTGTGTCATCTAGGCGGCACAGCACACTTCCTCATCCCGAAGCGCCTATCAATATCAGGCGGCTTGTGTCAACTCGGCGACGCTAGCTGCATTCCTGCATCAAGGGTAGGCAACCCAGCACACCACCGCCAGTGTCAACCCGGCGGCATTGGCCACACCTCAGCGTCCGAAGTGCATAATCCGACGCACCACTGCCAGTGTCAACCCGGCGACATTGGTCGCACCTTCACGTCTTTGTGCACATCTCACCAGAGCCTCATCAGCCCTCAAGGCTGCCTCTCACCCTCGGCCCACAGACCACAACTAATAAAGGCAAACCACCCCTAAAGGCTGCATCTCACCCTCGGCCCACAGGCCACAACTAGTAAAGGAAAACCAGCCCTCAAGACTGCTTCAACAGCCCAAAGGTTGCATCTCACTCTCGGCCCACAGGCTACAACTAGTAAAGGCAAACCAGCCCTCAAGGCTGCATCTCACCCTCGGCCCACAGGCCACAACTAGGCAAGGCATACCAGCCCTCAAGTCTGCTTCAACAGCCCAAAGGCTGCATCTCACCCTTGGCCCTCCGGCCACAACTAATCACTGCATACCAATCCTCAAGGCTGCCCTCACAGCTCAAAGGCGGCATCACACCCTCAGCCCTCTGGTCACAACTAGTCAATACAAACCAGCCCTCAAGGCTATTATCAGACTTTGTGAAAAGGGTTTAGAGATACTTCTCTGCAGAGAGCATAGAAGTATATCTAAAAGAAGACAAAAAAGCCTAGGGCGGGGCACCCTTGAAAAAAAACAATATAAGCAATATAAACAATCTGTAAGTGATATGGTGAAATAAATTAAAACTTAACGTTTATTCTTACCTAACATAAGACTCTCTCTTGACAATAATTACAATAAATAACAAATGACAAAATAAACACAGAGAGTGTATGTGAGAAATGAAAAAATAAGTAATTGATAACCAGGATCAAAACAATCAATAAAGACCTTGTATATGAAACGAACAAATGGTTGCAAAGACAATTAATATGTGATATATATTTTATAATCACTGTCAATACATGGGAAGAGTTAATTTGATGTGAGTAGATGTTCAAGTAAATTAGCAACCAGATACGTATAATCTAACAAGGTAATATAGGCGAATATATACGAAGGACCTCAAATCTGTAGTTCTCAAATGAAAATTCACAGAGAAACTAGACAGACCACCTCAAAAAATTAAATACAATTGTAATGATTCAATACATCTTAATAGGGGAACCTAGATAAGTGTGAGTACCATCAATTGTGTGCAGCCTGGTGAGCTGTATCTAGCAAGATCAGAACACAAGTAAGATAATGTAGCTTAAAAAATTCATTCAATAGTTACTGTTCGTCATATGAGAAAACTGACACATATAACCACCTTTCTAGACTAAGCATTTGGCCATCTGGTAAAGTGGGCAAGTATCCCAAATCCGGCAGAGACTTGTAGCTACGGGCCTGTGGCTGTCACTCTGAAGGAGCTCTGCGCTCCACCTACTACTATTGGCTAAGGGTGCCTGGTGTGCTGGCCCACCTTGCCCGGACACACTGGGCAAACCTGCTGAGCTGTGTTTCCAGTTGAACTGCCTCTGCTGGCACTGGCCGCAGAGAGAACACACACAGCAGCAGAACGGTCCTGGGCCCTGTCCCTACTATGCGGTGGCATGAAGAGACAGAGTTGTAGTCCCTCAGCTGAGAGTTCGTCACGCTACTGCATTCACACCACAGTGAATCAGTGTAGCCGGTCTCCTCCACCCCCCCCCTGCAATATAGTTGTAGCGTAGCCAGCAACCCCTCCCTGCATCATCTAGCCAACCCTTTCCAACCAATCCTTAAGCAGCCTGTGATGCTGTAGCCAGCCCCCCTGCAGTCACACAGTGAGTGCAGCCATCCTTCTCCTCCATTACAGCCCCCTCCAGCTCCGACCACCTCCCTCCAGCAGTGTAGCAAGCAGCCTCCCCTGGCTCTGACCACCTCCAATCCCACAGTGTAGCAAGCAGCCTCTCCCTCCCTAAGTGTAGTTAGCAGCATCCGCCGCAACTGACCATCTGCCCCCCTCCCCCCCACAGTTTAGCAAGCAGGCTCATCCAACTTTACCTCCCGCTGGATGTGGGAACCGCGGGAGACTTCCATTCCCCCAACTCATTATTCCACCACTCTAGTGAGCTACATGGGGTGATTACACATTTGGGTAAATTTAACTGAAAAAAGAATTCTTATAGCTCTCTCTACCTGTGTTTTATATATATATATATATATATATATATATATATATATATATATATATATATATATACAGTCAGGTGCATAAATATTGGGACATTGTCAGAATTTTCATATTTTGGCCTCTATTCACCACCACAATGGCTTTAAACTTAAACAAACAAGATGTGCTTTAACTGCAGACTTTCAGATTTAATTTGAGGGTAATTACATCCAAATCAGGTGAACGGTGTAGGAATTACAACGGTTTCAATATGTGCCTCCCACTTTTTAAGGGGCCAAAAATAAAAGGACTATCAACTCAAAAGTTATTTCATGGACAGGTGTGGGCTATTCCCTCGTTATTTCATTATCAATTAAGCAGGTAAAAGGTCTGGAGTTGATTCTAGGTGTGACATTTGCATTTGGAATCAGTTGCTGTCGACTCTCAATATGAGATCCAAAGAGCTGTCACTATCAGTGAAGCAAGCCATCATTAGGCTGAAAAATCAAAACAAACCCATCAGAGAGATAGCAAAAACATTAGGTGTGGCCAAATCAACTGTTTGGAACATTCTTAAAAAGAGAGAACGCACTGGAGAGCTCAGCAACACCAAAAGACCCGGAAGACCACGGAAAACAACTGTGGTGGATGACAGAAGAATTATTTCCCTGGTGAATAAAAACCCCTTCACAACAGTTGGCCAAATCAAGAACACTTTCCAGGAGGTAGGTGTATATGTGTCAAAGTCAACAATCAAGAGAAGACTTCACAAGAGTGAATATAGAGGGTTCACCACAAGATGTAAACCATTGGTGAGCCACAAAAACAGGAAGACCAGATTAGAGTTTGCCAAACAACATCTAAAAAAGCCATTACAGTTCTGGAACAACATCCTATGGACAGATGAGACAAAGATCAACTTGTACCAGAGTGATGGGAAGAGAAGAATATGGAGAAGTAAAGGAACTACTCATGATCCAAAACATACCACCTCATCAGTGAAACATGGTGGTGGTAGTGTCATGGCGTGGCCATGTATTGCTGCCAATGGAACTGGTGCCCTTGTATTTATTGATGAATTCTGAAGTGTTTTGGGCAATATTATATGCTTATATTCAGTCAAATGCTTCAGAACTCATTGGACAGCGCTGCACAGTGCAGATGGACAATGACCCGAAGCATAATGCAAAAGCAACTAAAGAGTTTTTTAAGGCTAAAAAGTGGAATGTTATGCAATGGCCAAGTCAATCCCCTGACCTGAATCTGATTGAGCATGCATTTCACTTGATGAAGACAAAACTGAAGGGAAAATGCCCCAAGAACAAACAGGAACTGAAGACATTTGCAGTAGAAGCCTGGCAGAGCATCACCAGGGTTGAAACCCAGCGTCTGGTGATGTCTATGCGTTCAAGACTTCAGGCTGTAATTGCCTGCAAAGGATTTGCAACAAAGTATTAAAAAGTGAAAGTTAGATTTAGGATTGTTTAGTTTGCCCCATTACTTTTGGCCTCTTAAAAAGTGGGAGGCACATATAGAAACCGTTGTAATTCCTACACCATTCACCTGATTTGGATGTAATTACCCTCAAATTACATCTGAAAGTCTGCCGTTAAAGCACATCTTGTTTGTTTAATTTCAAAGCCATTGGGGTGGTGAATAGAGGCCAAAATATGAAAATTCTGTCAATGTCCCGCATAAATATTGGGACATTGACAGAATTTTCAGATTTTGGCCTCTATTCACCACCACAATGGTTTTAAAATGAAACAAACAAGATGTGCTTTAACTGCAGACTTTCAGATTTAATTTGAGAGTAAATCCAAATCGGGTGAACGGTGTAGGAATTACAACAGTTTCAATATGTGCCTACCACTTTTTAAGGGGCCAAAAGTAATGGGACAAACTAAACAATCCCAAATCTAACTTTCACTTTTTAATACTTTGTTGCAAATCCTTTGCAGGCAAAATACAGCCTGAAGTCTGGAATGCATAGACATCACCAGACGCTGGGTTTCATCCCTGGTGATGCCCTGCCAGGCCTGAATCAGGCCCTATGTGCGGTGCAATGGGAATAAGATTGTGCTACTGCGTGGAGTAATTTGAATTGGAAATACTATTGTGTGACCATGCCCCTTTCTTTTGAGACCACGCCCTTTTTTCCTACGGGGCGCGCTATCCCTTTATTGAAAAAAGGGAGGGAGAACGCAAATTTATATATTTATAGTCTGCAGGTGGCACCGAGGAGGGAGGGAGTCACCGTTGTGGGGGGGTGAGTTCCACCAAGTCTCTAGGACCACTTAAGCACTGGGGTAACTTGTGATCCACAGTCTATAGGCTTAAACTGCTAATGCCATCTGAAGATGTGCTGGAATGCAAAGCTTGGTAAATTCGACATTTATACAGCACCTATAGAAACCTATGGAGGCTACTTTTGTATTAAAAATTGGTAATTGCAGCAGAGATCGGTGATCTCTGCTGTGGTGTCCCCCCCCCTTTTCCTTACATACATTCAGGGGATCCGTAATATTTGCAGATACGGTACACCCAGAAAACTTATATCCCACAAATATTCTTTGAGCTACATAGTATATTCAATGTACCATTATTTCAAACAACAAAGAATTCAAAGCCAGCCAGTGATAAAAAATACATACACTCTAACACTGAAACATAGTTGCAGCAAACATGTTAGTGTTATGCTGGGCATACACTATACAATTTTCTGTCAGATATCTGTCCAATCTGGCTGGCTGGAATGAAAACCTGGTAATGTATGGGAGCAAATGACAATCGTCCATTTGCTCACAAACACTGGAAAATAGCCAAAAATGGTTGTTCAGACAAATTGGTTAAAACACATGAATTTAACCAATTTGAACAATTGTTTTTTGTCCGTTTTCCAGTGTTTAAGACCATATGATCAACTGTCATTTGCTCCCATACATTACCAGGTTTTCATTCCAACCAGCCAGATCGGACAGATATCTGACAGATAATTGTATAGTGTATGCCAAGCATTAGCTTTTAACCTGGAACAAAACAGTTAATTTAATAAAAGGTGTCTCCTTTATAAAGTTATACATGTGCAAAATCAGTAGCACTTCAAGCAGTGTAATAGACATAGAACCTATGTTGTAACTCCACAGCCAGACACTATAAATAAAATTGTTGTTCCATGTGCCTATGCGTTCATATATGTCTCATACAACGCCTGTTCGTTCTATATGAAAAGAAAATAAATTGCGCAGTCTGGGGTAATGTAAAAAGAGTCAGATTCTGGCGGGTTCCTGGTGAGTTTCAAGTTGCCACATGTGATAGCGTGCAACTAGAGGGAAAATCACCAGAAAACTGAATAAAAAAAGAGGTGCCTCTGGCCAGCAAGGTACTTAGGAAACCATACATCTGTTGCTTTAAGACACACATGTTAACTATTTACACAGATGTCTTTTAAGATGACAGTGTTTAGCAATAAGATAGATATGTTGTTCTTTAACTGACTGGCATGCACTCAAGAGAGATGCTGAGCTAGGAGGCACAATTAACACAAGATCCGCGCTAGGTGTGTCGCTTTGTTTGAATTGTACTATCCTCCGGAATCTCCATGAGCAGGTAAAGCCGCATACACACTAGATGATGTGTGTATGCGGCGATATCGTCAGTGGCGGGCTCGGCAGGGGTGCCGTCATCGGCAAGTGTATACACACTTGCCGATGCTGTCCAGTGACGAACGATGGCGGGGGGAGTGGGGCCATGCTGCATTCACGATATCCACAGATTGGGCTGCATGTATAGCCGACTAGGGATATTGTTAACGACCTGCGGGAGTGCGCATCGTTGGTCGTTCGGACCATACACACTAGACGATGCGAACGATATATATCATTGAACGTTATCGCTCAGTTTTATCGTCTAGTGTGCATGCCCCTTAAGAGATGATTTAGAACCTATGGCGAGGAGCAATTATGCGGTGTCTGGGCTGCAGACATAAATGTGTGCCCTTCACTTTATGGCCTCAGTATGTGAGCTCACAAGTGTTAGGGATTATTCAAGCAACATTTGTTAAATATTGTAAAAAAAATAGTTGCATACATACATTTACTTTCTCAGTCAGGAATCAGAGTGACAGGACAAAGGTCTTGAACTCAATAGGCTGCTGTCATATTACACTGAGAGCACCACACTTTAAGACAGATTACTACTCCCTCAATGTGCAGGTGGTCAATGATGCAAACCTCAAAATAATAAGTGTGGTGACAGGTTTCCCTGGGTCAGTCATCCCTGTATGAGAAATTCCTGGCTGGTTTGTCTTAAAAACACTTTGCTTTTAGCATGTCTTTTGTATGGTCTATGGGCCTGATTCAGAGACAGACATTCCAGAGGGCTGGCTGATACTGTAGGTTTGTTGTAAAAACACTTTGCCTTTAGCATGTCTTTTGTATGCTCTGTGGCACAGGTTCTCAAACTCGGTCCTCAGGACCCTCAAAAGTGCACGTTTTCCAGGTCTCCTCACAGAATCATAAGTGAAATAATTAGCTCCACCTGTGGATCTTTTAAAATGTATCAGTGAGTAATGAGTACACCTGTGCACCTGTTAGGTGACCTGAAAAACGTGACATGTGTGGGGTCCTGAGGACCGAGTTTGAGAACCACTGGACTATGGGCCTGATTCAGAGATGGATGGATTTGCAGAGCCACACACAAGCGGCTGTGCAATTCCATCCATTTCAAATGCAAATGCAGAAGGAGGTGTCAGACACCTCCTTGCTGCAGTTGCGATCCCAGCACTGTAACCAATGTCGCAGGCTGGGATCACCATCGCGACCAATGATCGCGATGGTTGCTCCTTTGGTCAGCCTGCGGAAGCTGAAGCCTGACCACTTAAGCTGGTCACTTAAGAGGCCAGGAATCTATATCCACCGACACAGGCCCTGGCCTTGTCCCTCCCAAAAAACAGGAACGACATGCCCCCGATTCCGGGAATGGTGACCAGGCATAACTGTGCTCCGCCCTCCAAACATCGCAGCATGCCAATCATACTGCGACTTGGGGGGGGGTGAGTCTGTGAGCGAAATCACAGGACAAGTTCTGCACGTGCGCAAAACGGGTCTTGCTCAGACGTAGACCCCTCAACATCGGAGTTGTAAGTTAATCATCGGATTAACGTACATCTCTGAATAAGACCATATGTTTGCAATATATCTAATGCCATATACATATACTAATGTAAATATGTTCTCTTTTCTTTCAGACGATGCAGGATATGGATGTCACTCTTGGTTGCCGACACCTCTTTTGGATCCAAAAATCCCAGCACACCACAAATATAATGAGGTGCATGTAGCCACTAGGTGTGTGATAGAACATACCTTTGGTCTTTTAAAGAACAGCTTCAGTTGTTTAAACAAATCGGGTGGGGTGCTCCTTTTACTGACATGAAAATGTTTGGGATATTGTGATAAATTGCTGTATACTGCATAATTTAGCCCTAATGAAAGATAAGCTGGACCAAGGGGGTTATGGCAGCATACAGTGATGTGCCTGCGGTTACTATTCCTTCATCTTATGTTGTGAATACAGGTGATGGGTGAGGCAAGTTAGACACTCATTCAAAGTTATTTCCAAAAAAAGCTAAAACTTTTACTACTATTAAAGTAATAACTGAATGTCCGTACAGTGAGGATTAAAGTATTTCAAAATTACACTTCACAAATGATAACAGCTTGCAAACCAGCCTTTTATGTGTCTCAGCACAGGCATGCCCAACATAGACTTCAATCCAAAGACCCTAACATATCTCAACTCACTTGAAATGTATTCACTTCAAACTATCTTGACTAATACATATTCATAATTATTCATAGCACGGCACTCCAATTGTGAGAAATCGACAGATATTAGCTCTTAAAAAGAAATGCCTCAATTATGATTGTCCATAAGAGCTCATTATGTACAATAGCCTGTCTGTGATTGGTCTTTGGCTCTTATTTTTCTTGGAAATGGTCAGTTGTCATCTTTTATCTCATCACATAAGTTGTCTCTCCTTAGTGCCAATTTCACTTCTCAACCTTGTGTATTTTCTTATGATTGAAAAGTTCTTGGTAGACACCTGCATGCTAACAATTACAATTCAGTAGCTATATGAACAAAGATAGCATTTTAATTTGTAGCAGAAATAAGCCTGCTTGTCAACATTTCATAATTATAGCTTCTGTTTTAACATTTAGCTGATGCAATCTATACCTGTTTTTCAAATTAAAATTTTTCAAAATACTTAATATACTCTATTATTATATAGTGACTAATTCAAATACCACACATACCATTGCATCTAACTATACATTGGGGTATATTTATCAAAGTTCGATTTTACTTTTGTTTTGAAGTTCGATTTAGCTCACCTCAAACCGAATCAAATCGAAAGTACAAATCCTTCTTCAAATCACTCATTTACTAAAATTCAAATTTAGAAGCATTTTCTAAATCTAATTCGATTTGGTTCGATTTTGAAAAGTGATTTGTTGTTCGATTTCTCATGTTCATGTACAAATCGAATTGTAAATACCACTTCAAAATGAACTGCAAATCCCTGACTGAATAGAACTGCTTCATGCTTTCACTTTCAGCATGAGCAGTTCGTTTTCACACAGAGCTCATGTGGAATGGCGGGCTCGGCGACCACCTGGTCCTCTATGGCCGTTACATAGATGATCTGTTTATTATTTGGGATGGGGATCCTGACACTGCTGTGGATTTTGTTAATTTTCTCAACACCAACACCTTCATTTTCACCCATTTGTTTCATAGGAAAAAAAAAATATTTTTTGGATGTCACCCTTGAGGTCTCTGATAACCAGATTGTGACTCCGAATTATATAAAAGATGTTGGCAGTAATGCCTATCTCCATTTCCAGAGTGCACATTATGCACCCTGGAAAACAAATATACCTAAAGGCCAACTAGTACACCTTAGACGGAACTGTTCCACTAAAGAGAGCTTTATTGAACAAGCCATGGTCATGATAGAATCTTTCAGAATTAGGACCCTATAAATATATTTTAGATAGGGCCCTTAACGATGTTATAAACACTGACAGAGACTCTCTTTTGTTACCCAAATCAAAACCAAGCTAAACACTTAAAACAGAACAACTAGCCTTTATTTCTAAATTTAATAATCAATATACTGAAGTAAAAAGAATTGTTAGATCTAATAACCACATTTTAAAATGTGATCTGATTCTTAGAAACATCCTCCCAAAGAATCCTAATTTTATATTAAGAAAAAAATTGATAACAACAGATTTCAAGTTTTATTAATTGTAATACTAGCTGGGTGGTGTATTTGCTCCAATGTGGTTGCCATCTTAACTATGTAGGACACACGACAAGTGTGTCCTACATAGTTAAGTGCGGTTCCTGAAGCACCGCAGAAATATTCTGAATAGGGTTCATAATCACAGTATACCCAAACATTTCATGGAATATCATAAAAGTGATCCAAGTTCTTTGTGGGTCACAGGTCTGGAGTTCATCACCCCAACGGTGAGAGGAGGGGGAGACAGATTCCATAGGCTGTGCCAACAAGAGATTTACTGGACATTCCAACTTAACTCGCTGTTCCCCAGTGGACTCAACGAAGCATTGGAATTGAATGCCATCAGGTAGTTCAGACAATCTGCACCTCTATGGAGTAGAAAACGCTCTAACTACTAATCTATGAGCTTTCCATTTTTGGGGTTGAAGAACAATGGGAGTTGACTAATTGGTCTTTTGAATCTTACTGTCTGTACTGCATACTCCGATCGCATTTTCTGTTGTAGGTATAAATCCAACCCCGTTTAGATAGGAGTCTTTCCATAAGAATGTATATATATATGTTTTTTTGGGAGAAATAGATAAACTTTATTAACATTGGCGGAGAGTAGTAGATATTATTCGCATATATTTATGTAATTTATTTTTATTAATTTTTATTCATATATAGATTTTTTTTCAATATACTATTTATTGCTTTCAGTTGGTTATTAGCCAACGGTCTGCTTGAATGATTATGTGAGTTGGTGAAAAATTGGCTATATATTTACTTCTAATAATAACGGTTTTGATGTTTGATCTGGAATACATAGAGTTAAAACATCTATTGCCAGGGTATAACATACTAATGTAACGGTCCTGTGTAAAGAACGAGTCATGTGACATAATATACTTCAGGATGTTAGATACTTATGTATCTTTGGTGGCTGATCACTGTGGGGGGGCGTTGTAAAGTGGAGCGTGACGCCGATTGGGCACTGCGTTCCACGGCCATCTCCTCTGACGCTGTGGTCCATAGCCATTATTCAGGATACTTTACTTTAGCTGGGTCTTGGTTGTACAGTTCATGGGACCGAGGCCTGGGACGCAGCGTTGGGGGACGTGGCATTCCATGCTATAATAGGACCCATTCTATTCCGATCACATTTCCCTTAAACCAATTAGAAAGAGGATAAACATATTTGCAATTAGGGATCGATTAATGGTAACTAACCTCAAGTAAGTGTTTGTAATATCTCCCTATAAATTATGTGGGATTGCGAGTTTGCCTCCTATTATATATTTTTATTGTATGTGAATGGTAATGTTGATGTTCATTGTTTTTTATACACATGAGTGCTGTGATTAGACACAGCTGGATGCAATTAAGTACAAATGAATGGCACTACTTAAGAGTTCTACCTGGAATAATATAGTCACCTTGAAAAAGCTGTCAAATTGGCAGTGAAATGCATTGGTGTTGCACGCTAACTAGGCACTTTGCACTTTATGCAAATAGCAGCTTTTTCATCTGTTGAGAGTTTGCCAACAATTGGAATTGCCCAGTCTTTCGGCATCGGTAGCAGCGCTACACTAGGATTACCATTCTGCGTTTGGGACCTTTTACATCAAAGACCATCACTAACCAAGGGTAACGCTGGATCATCTCTCAAGCCGGTAAAGTTGATTCCTCAAACTGGAGCACTAATATTGAATTGAACTTTGCTTGGTGCTTAATGAACTTTGTCTGTGCCTGCCAAGTGTGCTTGCTTTCTTCATATGAGAGCTTTAAATTAGACTTGCATGTCTGTATTTGAACGTTACACATGCCTATATTCATTTGTACATTTATTACTGAAAGAAGAATTGTCTTATCGATTGTTGTGTGCTATTAAATTGTGTTTTTAAACTTTATTCAGCACTGCTTTAGCTAATTTCATTAGTTTTCACACAGATACATGCAAATATCAGTGAGATGCATGCATGTATCTTACTGTAACAAGCTTAGAAACAGTTACAAAAAAAATTTAAATGATGTGGGGTTCCCCCCTAAAACAGAACCAGCCCTGGACTTTTCATAGCCAGTCCTGGTTATCTAAGTACAGGAGAAAAATTGCGTAGGGTTCCCCCTGTACTTAGCACAACCAGCACTGGGCTCTGATCCTGTCCTGACTCTGGAATTACAGGGGGGAAAATTGCGTATGGTCCCCCTGTAATCTCCAGAACCAGCACTGAACCCTTTCTAGTGGGGGGCTGATGCCACAACCAGGAGAGCCCTATCACCGGGCCCCCCAGCCGCAGCATCAGCACTGACCAATAAAGGGGTCCCCCTCTCCAGGGCACCCCTAGCCTAGGATGATAGCCCAGGGCTATCCCCGCCACCCTGGGCGGCGGGTTGATAGTGTAAATGTAGTGCATTTGAAATAGTTTTAAATATTGTCTTTTGCTGTGGAACTACAGTACCAGCATTTGGGGCATTACGGGCCCATTGGTACCTGTAGTTTCACTGCAAAAGCAATATTAAAAAAACACAGGACACACACACTGTACACAGTATAAGTTTATTAAACATACATGCACTCACATGTACATACACATGTACTAATACTCACCTATGTATCCCTGTAGCATCGGTCCGCTTTTCCAGTAGATATCCATAGGGTACCTGTGTTAAAAAAAAACCATACTCACCTTCTCCTATGCGTGGATCGGTCCTCTTCGGTCCAAAGTAGGCATCCATGGTCTTCTTAAAATAAAAAAATGAATAAACACGAGCCACACAAATGATAACCACGATGGTTGTTCTCTCCCGAATGAAGAACTCAGACACGGCTCTAGCCTTTGTAGAGCCGTATCTGAGCATTCATTGGCTGAGAGAGGTCATTTTCCGCCTCTCTCAGCCAATGAACGGTTCCCTCCATTAAAGGGGTGGTGGGGATAGCCCCGGGGCTATTAGCCTAGGCTAGGGGTGCCCTAGAGAGGGGGCCCCTTTATTGGGGGTCCCCAACTCCCCAGGGATCCCTGGCCTGGGCTGACTAGTATTCAGGGCAGATGCTGTGGCTGGGGGGGCCCGTGATAGGGCTCCTCTGGCTGTGGCATCAGCTCCTCGCTAGAAAGAGCCCAGTGCTGGTTCTGGAGATTACAGGGGGACCCTACGCAATTTTTCCCCCTGTAATTCCAGAACCAGGACAGGATCAGAGTCCAGTGCTGGTTGTGCTAAGCACAGTGGAACCCTACACAATTTTTTCCCCGTACTTAGACAACCAGGACTGGCTATGAAAAGACCGGAGCTGGTTCTGTTTTAGTAGGGAAGCCCACGTAATTTTTTTTCTAAATTGAACTCTTTCTAAGCTTTTTACAGTAAGATACATGCATGCATCTCACTGATGTATTCATGTATCGGTGTCAATTCGACCTGCTCATGCTCAAATCGAAAACATGAAGCAGGTCTATTCAATTAAGGATATGAAGTTTGATTTTGTGTTCGATTTCCAATCGAATGCTAGTAAATAAGGGATGTGTGTTGGTACCGATGTTTTTCCGATGTGCGATTTGAGTAAAATTCGGTTGTAAGTTCGATTTTACATTCGATTTGGCCTTTAGTAAATACCCAAATGCAAAATTGAATTGATATTGTTACATACACTGCCTTGAAAAAGCAGCTATCGGCGAAACGCGCGTTGGCAAGCACGCCGACGCCGGACTGTAGCAGACCCATATGCTACACACGTTATATATAATAACCACTTTACAACTGTACTGGACTTGTAGGGGACGTTATGTTACATATGATATAATACTGTAAGCGGACAGACTGCTAAATAGTTCCGCTAGACGTGGGAGAGCTGTATGTGAGATACGGGCACATTGTATCCACTTGAATAGTCTGTTACAACACTGCGGTACTTTAAGTGTATGTAACAATATCAGCTCAGCCTGACTGGCATAACATCGTTATACTCAGAAATACATATTACTTTGTAGGGAGATATAAAGAGTTTAAAAGTGAAATGTCACTGGCAATATAAGTGACATTATTTATGTGTCACCACTGACTTGAAGAGTGAGAATTGAGAGACATGAGTATATTGAACTTGATCCATTTGCTAATATAATGGAATGGAACAAGATATACAAAGTCCTATGATAATTGATATGGAATAACTTTGAAATTAGCAGCCAGCTACATTTTATCACTTATTAGGAGATCTATGAATGTCATATACCCAAGACACAAAAAATATATGTGATAATTCATTTTGCTAACTAGCTCTAGGTACGAGCAGTCTGAAAATACAGATAAAGAAAAACTATTAATACTCAGTAATTAAATTTACATCATTACTGTATTAAAGCAACGCTTCCTGAAATATTACTCAGTATAACATTTCAATATTGTGTAAAGGGAAAGACATCGATTTACACTGATAATACTCTATAATAAATATAGACCTCCCATTTTCTCAATTCCCCCCCATTATTTGGCATTATTTTTATGTACATGTTATTTTCTGAATATACAAAGAATATGTGACATTATTACTCAGTCATCCCACTTCAGGACCTAGGATAAATAATACTCAACAACGTGTAACAGTCCGGTGTCAGGCAGAATTTTAATCACCTTTCTAATCTTTCTATATATACACACATACTATATCTCTCTATTTTAAATAATATTTCGCCCTAAACTTTAGACCCAACCACTATTATTTTAAATATAATCTAATAAAAGCTATATTTTAATATCGATTCAGAGCAATACCAGTAACCTAGGAATCTAGATTCCATCTGTGCACTGTGAAGATCCTATCTTTCCTTTTGTTTTTATACTTTGTATGTTGTTTGTTAATTGTTTGTTTGTTACTTGTAAATAAAGTGTGTTTATTTGTACTCACTTATATTGGTCACATGTGTGTACTATTTCATTTCGATCAGAACGAAACCCACCGTTATCCACTTGGTGTCGAGAAGTGGGATCGGAAGGGTTAATTAGTTTGTGACCAATTGACTGATTCTGTAAAAAAAAAAGTGCAAAATGACATTTTGCTTTTTCTCTGCTGACCTGTATATTGCATTGTGTATGTTGTGTAATCACATTGTATGTTGTTTTGTCTTTTTCTTTTTAAAGAAAGAAAATTGAGAAAAATGTTTTTCAAACTTTTGAAACATGTGAAAATTGTAAAAGATAGATTACAGAATAAGTTCAAGAAATTTCAGAAATGTGTTAAAAAATCTCGGCTTAATCCAACTTGTTTTGGGACGCCTTTACAAAGTTGTAGTGATTTGAGCTTTTTGAAGCTACCGATTTTGAATCAGATGAAGTTTTACATGTTTCTGAGTATTCTGCCAGTCTGCCTTTAAAAAATTCCTTAGGGAGGAGGAGGGAATCCTCACAAGCAAGAGATGAGATGTCAGCTAGCGCAGATATAAGTGCTGATTTATTACACACAGAAAGTGTAGGAGTAGTGAGCTTGAAATACAGAGAAGTGTGTGAAGTTACGCAGAAAGAACTAGAAACAGAAATTAAACAATGTATTCACACTACAGTAAATGTGTTTGATCAATGCAGTGATTGTGTGATTAAATTTTCTGATTTCACAAAATGTGAACAAAATGTTGAAATCCATGAATACAAAGAGTATGTCCAGAAATCAGAGTCAAAATTGAATACAAATGAGGTTTCTGATAACATGCCATTGGTTAGTGATACTCTTGAGGTGAATGATTGTATGTCTGAATTGCCCTTGACTGTCCCGTTTGCTATGCATTGTGAACTGATTGAAAAAAACGATGTGTTTGCATGGCCATTCAGAGGGGTGTTGCTAAGTGAAGGGGTGGTGATGATGCCTTTTGCCTTGCCCAATGAGAAATGGGCATTGCCCAAAGCCAAGGGGTGGGAAATGGGCAGGATTTCAGTTAATGACCATGCCCCTGAGACTGAAGACTTCCCCCGTGACAACATTAAATTTACATGGCATGATCAACGTGTCATTGTTGAATTTAAATATGCAAAAAGTGAACAAGATGTATTTTCTGATGAACATCCATTGCAAATGATGTTCATGGTTTACTTGCTCATTGTAAAGGAGGGGTTGGTGCGTACACACTGACTAACCACAAGGGGCATACATGCAGTACAGACACACTGACTGTGGGTTTGTGTAGTGACAAAGTTGCAGATTTTGTGTTTGGTAATGAAATTCACATCCCAGTGTATTTCCTTACAAAGCCTTACCAGCCAAAGGTTTTGAAGCAGCTGAAAGACACACAGTTGCTAACGACAACGACAGAAACTCTGATGCTGATTGATAAGATCAAAGCATTACTGGCTGGCCGAGTGAAATTTAAACCAATGTTTGAACTGCCCATACTGGATTTCTTTATTATCACAGCTCCACGGTGGTGGGAAGATTTCCAAGACAGAGAGCATTATTGGTTCATGGACTATGGTGTCGCCTGCACCCATACAGGATTGTTGTGGATTTTTGCTAAAGTAAAGTAGCTATCTTTACAAGCTGACAGCCGAAAGACAGAAGAAGGGGCTAGCGAACTTGTGGAATCTATGACTGTTTTCCAAGTCACTGACAAGACTGGATGCCCTGTAAATCTTCACGCTAAAAAATGGACATTTGACACAAAGTCTATATGTACTGCTGTCCAAAGCTGGAAGATCGACGTGGGACATGCTGATACACACACCTACAGCTTCAATGGTGTGTGCACAAGTGAACTGAGCACAGAACGTGGTGTGCAATTCACCGCAAAGACAGCACTGACGGTGCTAGAATTGTTAAGACATGACTGAGCTGAAGCTGCATTCGAGCAAGCTCAAATCAAAGGGATTCCTTATATCCAAACCATGGTCAGAGACTTTGCAAAAACCTGTTACATTTGCCAACAGCTGGAACTGTGGCCTACCTTGCTTACTACTGATAAAGGCCTCATATACTATGAAATGACTGCACAAGTGTGGCAGTTTGAATTCATCATTTGCCACCAAGAAGATGGAGGACGAGTGTTATACTGAACAGCTACAAAACACTGTCATTCAGGAGTGAAGTTGTCTCAAGCAGAGTGATACAAGATAAGAGACTTTCCTGAAGATGTGACACAGACTGATTTGTTGATATTATGTGATGTCTGAGAAGATTCAAGCAGACAAAGACACCCATTTTACAGATACAACATGGATTACATTGGATTTTCTATGCTTCATACCATTCACAAAACTGACATCAGTATGATTGAATGAATGGATGTGTTGTTTAGGAAACAGGAATGTTCATATATATATAATGTTGGGGTTTTTAGAGCAGGCTGTATACAGTACATATATATATATTTTGTTAACCGGAGGGTGGTAAAAGGTGAAACCTTTTAAGTAAGATATCTGGTGCACAGACACAAACATTTATGATAAGGTTGTTGTGAAGAAATGTTTAATAGGAAGAGAATAGAGTCAGGTGTAAGAGATAATTGCAGCAGGATAAGCAAATGCTTATTTTGTTTTGTTGTTATGGTTTATCTCACACTGTTTCTTTGTTTAAGCCAACAGGTTGCTGGTTGGAACCGGAGGTGAGAGAACGGCACTGGAGGTGTGCCTGGAAGACGATGGCCAGAGAGTGATTTCTTATACAGGAGAGAGGGTCCAGGAAGACAACAGAGTTAGATCTGACAGCACAGACATTACATACATCTATGTGTATTCTGCAAAACTGAACTTGTGGCTTATATTGGTTGGATCCACACACTCACCAATATTCTCAAGACTTTTTCAAGATTTCATTGAACTGAACTGAACTTTGCTTTACTTCACTGATATTAATTATCTTATAAGTAACTGATATATTTGATATAATAATATGTATTATTCACTGTGTTATTACAATATTCACATGATATAAAGGAATATATATAATGTAGAGAGTTAGATATGAAACAAGAGTTCAGTGATGCTTATTGCCAGGATTCTGCAATACAGCCAGAGTGGTCAAGTCCTGAATGAAAATGTTGCTTTAGTGATTTTATATTTGTTATATGTAATCATGGTATTAACCTTGTTATATTATATGTTATTACATTGTTTGTTAGGATAAGTAGTGAAAGTACAATGGAGGTTCAGATTATGCAATGGGGATCATGTTCCTTATATTTGATATGTAGAAATCAAAGGGTGGATTGTCTTAATACAGTTGTTGTTTTTCCATAGAATGGTCAAATGACCTTTTGGGGTCAAATAAGCCATAAATATTGAGGCCTAGCTCTACCTGCCATCTCTACTAGTAGAAGTATAATGAGCCATTCATAGCTTCTATGTTCTTATCAGTAGCAGCTACATTCCATTGGAATGACCATCGTAAGCTGTGTAGAGATGCTAAGCATTATGGGTAATTAACAGTGATGTCCAGACTCTATACAAAGGAGCCTTGAAATAGAGTTCATCTCCAGACATTAGGATACGTCATTAATGTATTCTCTTTGTCTGAACATCTTAGTGCTTACAGAGCATGTGCAAGAGAGATAAGTTTGGTCATTGCTATGCTGGACCAATGAGTGCTTGATACCTAGCACTGTATGTAACTGATATGGGCTTAATATCCGGAAAGCCAATACCCTAGACTAGGGTATATAAACCAGAGGTACACAAAGGACCCATTGGCTCGTGGTAGACTTGAGACTGCAGTAGAGTGCTGCCAATGTATATTGATTATCTGGGCATTATTGAATAAACGATGGGCTCCCCAGAGAGAAGAAGATGAAGTACATCTTATGTTGCTGATGAAGAATTACCGGTGTCATCTGAATACATAGACAAAAGTTGAGTATACAGTATACTTTGTATGTTGTTTGTTAATTGTTTGTTTGTTACTTGTAAATAAAGTGTGTTTATTTGTACTCACTCATATTGGTCACATGTGTGTACTATTTCATTTCGATCAAAACGAAACCCACCGTTATGCAAAATCTTTGATCAGGTTAGAATATTTGTTGTATTGTAATAAAAGGTGACAATCCTTAATACCATGCACTTTACTCTAAATATTTCTAACACAGATGATGTTAATGTGTGGCAAGCTATACATATTTACACATGAATGTTTTTTTAGAATAATAATAAAAAAAAAAAAATTTAAACTGTCAAAACTTTGTATATTAACAGAGGAGAGGTTAGCTGTAAGGGTGGCCTGTATTCTGTGAATACCTAATAATCTATACACCCTAAATATCGCTATTTAGAGTTGCAAGTTGCACAAGAAATAATTGCTTTCCAGACTTTGAGTGTTGTTCCAAAGCACAAAAAGTTATTATTACAATAAAAGAGTATTACGCGCTTTGATCTAAACAATGAGCGCAAAGGATTATTAAATACATAAGGTACAGTCGATACATACGCATGCGCACCGGTCCCAGTTACAGTCATCAATCCAGAAGCCTGCGGTCATCCAAGAAGAATGGCTACTGACTGGGACCGGGACACAGGCTATATACCCTAACAGATCATGATAACAACAATGTAGACAGACAAACATAATCCCATTGGTTCTTGTTCTTGGTCTTTGTGGTGCGCTGTAGTTCATAGGACAGTTCACTAGGGGTATGTCCCAATTATCCAGATTACATTGTCTTTCTTTAATTGATTTAAACTAGATAGAGACACTACATTACAGTGTATACATTCTAACCAATAATATCCTATATTCCATAACCATCGAACGCAAGATGCGACTCCCTCGCTGATAGATTCAGATATCTGGAAATAAACAGTGTATCAGTTTAGTACCAAACATGCTATGTCTATCATGTTGTATACCATTAATATCAAATACATACATTTTACGTCATAATTAATAGCTTTAATATAAACCATAATGTGCAGGAACCTTTTATGAGTGCGTGTATATTTATGATTATATGTAAGTATGCGTTGTGTGTCTACATGCAGCGTAAAATGTACGCTGTGTGCAGGGTTTGTGTTACAGTGCAAAACATGCGCTGGGTGTGTTTCTATTTATAATTGCAACTGTATATATATGTGTGCATGCATTGTGGATACCCATGTGATCGTTTAAGTGTATATATGAATATATATATATATATATATATACCAATATATTAATATATAGATATTGTCACGGCCAGGGTATTTCAGCATGGCGCTAGACGGGTGTTACCTGTGAGGTTGTTGTGGCGCGGGCTGTCTGGTGGCGGAGCTGGTGTCTGGCGGGGGGCTTTGGCTGCGCGTGTTGTTGTGCGGCCCTGTTGTCACTCTGCACTGGTGAGGCCTGGCGGTGTCTCCGTTCCGTTTGGCATGGGTGCCGCCATCTCGCCTTCTGGCCATGTGATGCGGCTGGCCAATCCTGGTGAGTCACATGTTCCCTCCGGCCAGTAACAGCACGGCATGGGGTATTTAGGAAGGGTCAGTGCCTTCCTTCTTTGCCAGTGCAACGTGTATCTCAGCCTAGCTGAGAGGGAGTTCTCTGTGCTTTCCTGTTCCTGTGAATTCGCTGTCTGCCAGTCTGCCTGTCAGCTCCTAGCTCCCACTGGACTACCCCGCTTCCTCCATCACCCTTGCCCATACCTGAGTGCCTGAGCCTGCTGACATCCTGCGCTTCAGTTCACTACTTATATACCTGGCTTGTTTATTTTCAGCTCTATACAAACCTGGCTTGATTATTTTCAGTTTTACTACCTGCACACCTGGACAACTTTAATTGTATCTACTTGGACATTAACCCTTTACTCCCACCACAGAACTCTTGTGCACATTATATATTCCTGGACTTTTATTTACTGCCATTATCTGTCTACTCAAGCACTTATTAAAAATTCTAGTTTTATTTTTAAATCTGCTTCTGTGATCACTCCTGCTACCACCCCGGGTCCACAAACAACCCAGAACATCACAGTTTGCACTGGCCACATGGAGCCGGCCACGGATCAGGAGTCAGGAGTGGATTTGTTCAGGTGCATTTCTGGTTGTTTAGAAAATCTGGAAAACATGCAGCATCAGATGGCTCAATTTCTGCAAGAGATGTCCAAGCGACAGGATAGTTTGCAAACTTTTCTACCCCTGGAGTACCAGCATCTACATCCGCTTTAGCGTCTGGGAATACAGGAGGCAGATCATCTCCCCGCTTACATCTTCCTTTACCAAGTAAATTTGATGGCAGCCCTAAACTCTGCCGAGGATTCCTAAATCAGTGTGACATACATTTTACCCTGCAGCCTGACAACTTTCTAACTGCAAGAACTAAAGTGGCTTATATAGTCTCTCTGTTATCCGGCCAGGCCTTGGAATGGGCTTCCCCACTCTGGGAGCGCTCAGATCCGCTGCTGGATAATTACGCAGGCTTTGTGTCATCCTTCAGGAGGATTTTCGATGAACCTGGGCGTACTGTATCAGCATCATCAAACATCATGACACTGAGACAAGGGGTCCGTCCTGTCAGTCAATATGCCGTGCAATTTAAAATTTTAGCATCAGAGCTCAAATGGAATGAGGAAGCCCTCACCTCGACCTTCTGGCATGGGTTGTCAGACCGACTAAAGGATGATCTAGTCACTCGAGAGCTTCCTACTAATCTGAACGACATGATTTCGTTGTGTATCAAAGTTGACCTACGCTTCAGGGAACGTCAGGCTGAAAAAAACAGAACTGACCGGCAAAGGTCATTTACCCCCTCCATTTCTACCCATCCCATTCCTTCCCTTACTGAAGAGGAGCCTATGCAGGTGAATCATACACACCTCTCTAAAGAAGAACGTCAGAGAAGAATGCAAAAGAACCTCTGTCTGTACTGCGGAGAGTCCGGTCACCTGCTGATCTCCTGCCCCCGTAAACCGGGAAATGCCAAATCCTAACTGACCCTGGAGACATCAAGTTAGGAGTTATGAACCCGTCTCCAAAGATTAAAGATTTCACGATTACCCTAGCCTTGGATCTTAAACCCAAACCTGTCTTTGCTACTGCTCTACTCGACTCGGGAGCAGCCGGAAATTTCATAACGTCTAGTTTCATAGATAAATTTCAGATTCCTTGCTTGTCTCTCAACCATGCCATCTCTCTGACCTCTATAGACGGACGCCCTCTAACTAACGGGATAGTCACCAAAGAGACTCAACCAGTATTGGTCCGAATTGGGGCATTCATTCTGAGTCCCTAAAATTCCTGGTGATATCAGAGGCCTCTCAAGAAATTGTTCTTGGTCTACCCTGGTTACGTCAACATAATCCCAGGATTGATTGGAGTTCTATGCAGATTCTGTCATGGGGTATGGACTGTCAGAAATCCTGTCTTCCAAAAATTCGACCTGTGAGAAAGACAGTTCCATTAGTTTCTTCTGCCATTCCCAAGGAATATCAGATGTTCGCCGACGTTTTCTCTGAACAACAAGCAAATATCTTACCCCCTCATAGGGAATGGGACTGTCCAATTGAATTGATACCTGATAAGATACCACCTCGCGGTCGTACCTATCCGCTGTCCTTGCCTGAGACTCAAGCCATGACCGAATACATCCGGGACAACCTGGCAAAGGGGTTCATTCGCCCCTCTACTTCACCTGCCGGAGCTGGGTTTTTCTTCGTTGGCTAGAAGGACGGTGGTCTAAGACCATGTATCGATTATCGAGGCCTTAATGACATTACCGTAAAGAATCGATACCCTCTTCCCCTGATTACTGAGTTGTTTGATAGGGTCAAGGGCTCTGTCATTTTTTCGAAATTAGATCTAAGAGGGGCTTACAACCTCATTCGTATCCGAGCTGGCGATGAATGGAAGACCGGTTTTAATACCAGAGATGGACATTTCGAGTATTTAGTAATGCCTTTTGGATTGTGTAACGCCCCTGCTGTCTTTCAAAGTTTCGTTAATGAGATTTTCCGGGATCTGTTATATGTTTCTGTTGTTGTCTATCTGGATGACATACTGATTTTTTCACCCTCTGTGGCTAAACATCAAGAACATGTTAAAGAAGTTCTGACCCGTTTGAGAGAAAACCACCTTTACTGCAAACTGGAGAAATGCGTCTTTGGAGTGCCCAGTGTACCTTTTCTCGGCTATGTAATATCTGGCTCCAGTTTAGAAATGGACCCCAAGAAGATACAGGCAATTCTGGATTGGACCCGACCTCAGACACTGAAGGCCATCCAGAGATTGTTGGGCTTCGCAAATTATTATAGACGCTTCATTAAGGGATTTTCTACACTGCTGGCTCCCATTACAGCCTTGACCCGCAAAGGTGCTAATCCTGCCCAATGGTCACCTGAGGCAGAGTCTGCCTTTCATCTTCTAAAACAGGCCTTTATCTCAGCACCAGTTCTTCGACAACCCGATCTGGACAGGCCTTTTTTGTTGGAGGTAGACGCATCATCTGAAGCTGTGGGAGCAGTCTTGTCTCAACGTTATGAGGACAACCGAGTCCATCCGTGTGGGTTCTTTTCTAAAAAATTCTCTCCTGCCGAAAAGGAACTACGCCATAGGTGAGCAAGAACTACTAGCTGTAAAGTTGGCGTTGAAGGAATGGAGATATTTGCTAGAAGGCGCCAAGTTTCCATTTACTGTATTTACGGACCATAGAAATCTCCTATTTCTCAAAAACCTCCAATGTGTGAGTCCTCGTTTGGCCCGCTGGGCAATATTCTTTGCCAGGTTTCAGTTCACCCTGACCTTCCGGTCTGGAGCACTTAATCAGAAGGCTGATGCCCTATCGAGATCTCTCCTCTGTGATGATCAATCTGAAAATCAAAGCAATACCCCTGTCTTGGAATCAAGAGTTTTCGCCGCATTACAACTTCAGCCTCCTTCGGGAAAATCATTTGTGGCCCCGGAATTAAGGAAGCAGCTTCTCACTTGGGCACATTCCTCTCGCTTCGCAGGGCACTCAGGCACTCGGAAGACCTTGGAGTTCCTGAGAAGACACTATTGGTGGCCTTCTATGAAGGCAGATGTAATGGAGTTTATCTCTTCCTGCTCCTCCTGTGCCCAGCATAAATCATCATGACAAGCTCCAGCTGGGGAATTGCTTCCATTACCTACCCCATCACGTCCATGGACGCATCTCTCCATGGATTTCGTCACAGACCTGCCAGTCTCTCAAGGTTTCAACACTATCTGGGTTGTAATAGACCGATTTTCTAAGATGGTCCACTATATACCATTGAAGAAGTTACCTTCTGCCCCTGACCTGGCACAGTTGTTTGTCCAACACATATTTCGTCTACATGGCCTTCCTGCTGAAATTGTCTCTGACCGTGGTGTGCAGTTTACTGCAAAATTCTGGAGGGCTTTGTGTTCTGTTCTTCAAGTGAAGTTAAACTTTTCCACAGCCTACCATCCGCAAAGCAACGGCTCCACCGAGAGAGTTAATCAAGATCTAGAGACTTTCTTAAGAATTTTTATGTCATCTTCCCAGGACAATTGGGCTGCCTTGCTGCCGTGGGCTGAGTTTGCACATAATGCTTCCTACCACTCGTCAACTAACCAAACGCCATTTCAGGTTGTATATGGCCTTCATCCTCGTGTTCCCGAATTCCGAAGCCTGCCTGTTTTCGATGTTCCGGCCGTGGAGGACACGGTGCGGAATTTTGCTGCCATCTGGACTCAAGTACAGTCTGATTTGTTGAAGGCATCCTCTCGCTATAAGACCCAGGCCGATAAGAAGCGGAGAATAGTCCCACGCATGCAAGTAGGAAACCAGGTCTGGTTGTCTACTCGGAACCTTCGTCTAAGAGTTCCATCTATGAAATTCGCACCCCGCTTCATCGGTCCCTTCACCATAACAGAAGTCATTAATCCAGTGGCCTACCGTTTACAGTTACCCCCATACCTAAAAATTCCCAATTCCTTCCATGTTTCCTTATTAAAGCCCCTAGTCCTGAATAAGTTCCATAATGCTCTACCTGCTTCTCCTCAAGTCCAGACGGAGAGAGGAGTTGAGTTTGAAGTCGCCCAGATCTTGGACTCTCGTCTGCGCAGAGGTCATCTTCAGTATTTGTTGGACTGGAAAGGTTACGGTCCAGAGGAACGTTGCTGGACTGATGCTCGTGATGTCCACGCTCCCACGCTCATCAGGAGATTCCATTCTGCCCATCCGGAGAAGCCTGGTGAGTGTCCTGAGGCCACCCCAAAAGGGGGGGGTACTGTCACGGCCAGGGTATTTCAGCATGGTGCTAGGCAGGTGTTACCTGTGAGGTCGTTGTGGCGTGGGCTGTCTGGTGGCGGAGCTGGTGTCTGGCGGGGGGCTTTGGCTGCGCGCGTTGTTGTGCGGCCCTGTTGTCACTCTGCGCTGGTGAGGCCTGGCGGTGTCTCCGTTCCGTTTGGCATGGGCGCCGCCATCTTGCCTTCTGGCCATGTGATGCGGCTGGCCAATCCTGGTGAGTCACATGTTCCCTCCGGCCAGTAACAGCACGGCATGGGGTATTTAGGAAGGGTCAGTGCCTTCCTTCTTTGCCAGTGCAACGTGTATCTCAGCCTAGCTGAGAGGGAGTTCTCTGTGCTTTCCTGTTCCTGTGAATTCGCGGTCTGCCATGCTGCCTGTCAGCTCCTAGCTCCCACTGGACTACCCCGCTTCCTCAATCACCCTTGCCCATACCTGAGTGCCTGAGCCTGCTGACATCCTGCGCTTCAGTTCACTACTTATATACCTGGCTTGTTTATTTTCAGCTCACTACAAACCTGGCTTGATTATTTTCAGTTTCACTACCTGCACACCTGGACAGCTTTAATTGTATCTACTTGGACATTAACCCTTTACTCCCACCACAGAACTCTTGTGCACATTATATATTCCTGGACTTTTATTTACTGCCATTATCTGTCTACTCAAGCACTTATTAAAAATTCTAGTTTTATTTTTAAATCTGCTTCTGTGATCACTCCTGCTACCACCCCGGGTCCACAAACAACCCAGAACATCACAGTTATATATAGATAACTCCAAACAGTAATATTACTTCTGTCTGAACTAAAATAATGACAGACAATGGAGTTTGTCCTTCACAGGTTGAGAAAGCTTTGGCAAACAGTCTGATAATTTTAACAAAAGGCTTTCCTATGTTTATTCAGAATACAATTGTCAGTCCTTCTTAACCACATCAGCATGGGACACAAGGCCTACAATTTCTAACAATAGCTAAACATCTGACAATTGTTTCTAAATCCACTCTCTCTGAGCATATTAGTGTCTGTGTTATACTTCAATTGCCATAGACATACTGTTTCTATATGCGTAGCAAACACTCACAGTATCTTTGTGTATTCTTAATTATTTGTCACAGACATGTCTACAAGACATTGTTTTTCATCACTGATATATGTGTATTAATAAATGTACGAATTAACAGTGTTTTATTGCGTAGGAAACGCACAACGCTAAATAATAACACAGCGCCGTATACTGTGTAGGATTCGCAAAATGGCGCTGTGCAGATTTTGATTTTAACAGATTCTGTCTTAGCCAACCATCCGGCTTCCATGGTCCACCCTCAATAGCAAATCAAGCGCTATCACAACTTGTCCTGAATCTATTTAGCCATGCATGATAATATACTGTTTAATGTTATGTATGGTATGACACAGTGTGGTAATTTGAACCATTAAATAATGTGCCTCTGAAAGGGACATAAAACTGCCCTTATACGCACACCGTGGATCTATAAGAGATCATGGGAAAGATGTGGGGATGCACCTAACCTATAAGGGAAGTCTTGAAGGGGGATTGGGACTGCATTATCTAGGATGTTTTAAAAATAACATCAACAATACATCTCTGCATGACCAAACAAATCCAGATTATATCATCATATTGTACACTCTAATTCAGGATTGTAATACAGTTCCTCCTTGAGCTTGGTATCCATAATATCATTGCTCATCACCATCATCTCGGTTTCTCTGTTCGCCCTGGTACATTTTCCGCACTTCTATACATTAGGAACACACCTGACACATAAGCTAATTACTATGATGACAATCAGTATAAGGATCAGGAGTTTACCCACAGTAGCAACCAGTTCCTGGACCCACTCTCCTAGACCAGAGAACCATTTCACAGGGTTCAACCAAGTGAAGCACTCTTCTACCTTATCCTCTACTTCAACCAGTGAAGCATTATGGTTCTTTCGAAATTCCCATTTCAGCTGGAGAATTTCATCCATCTTCCGGTCTATCACCTCCTTGGGGTCACCAGTGTTCATAATGCATATGAAGATATGGAGATGGTGTGTTTTTATGGATACCAAGCATTTCACTATGTGTAAGGGTCATAATCTCTGGAAGTGTCCTTCCCAAATAACATAAACCTTCGGAACTCGGGGAGAGGCACTTATACGCTTTCCTTCCACATATAAAATACACATCATCTGGGAGTACATAAGGGATAGAATATATCATTATTGTCGAACATAATTCTCTAGCAAATAATCCTATTTCAGATTTTCCCATTTGACTAACACATGTTTCTGGTTGTATAATACCCTTCTGGTACCCTACCAACCATTTCCTTGGTGGAACTAAGTGTATATTTATAACGGAAGTGTCTCCTACCTAGTCTAATGGAGCGTAAAAGTTCAAAATTGATAGGTTCATTATCAGCTCTTAGTGAGAAGGTCATCATCTGGTTATTCCCAGTCGCCTCCCAACTTCCTGGTTTGTTGGAGTTGGTGATGTTTAAACATAAAAGCGATCTATCTACTTGGTACTAGTGGAGCTTAAAATGGGGTGGTTTGGACATAAGAAATTTTCCATCCAGTGCATCCCCTCTTTGCAATTCTAAAACCTCAGAGACATTCAATGGGAATGGCACTAACCCTACATTATGCTGTCCCTGAGGCACATGAGAGCACACCCAACAGTCAGTTTGGTTTAAAACTTTGCCCACCATGTTATGATAATCCTCTAAAGGAAACCCACCCCAATACGGGTTATACTTTGGCTGGCACCGTTGGATGCATTTCTCATCGGCTAGGGACCCACAAAACTCACAAATACAACAGTCCTCAGACGATAGACCTTCACACTGTCTCCGAGTTTCCAAAACAACAGATCTCTTAGCAATTACTGTACTGGGTTTGGTTAGATACTCCCCCGATTGGTTTAGCACTCCTTTTTCCAACTCCACTCCATCGATATCACCATCAGCTCCTCTCTCCATCATCTGTCCTCAGTCACAGAAACCAGAAATCCCGAAAAACACTAGGATGATGAAAACTCTGGAAGAAGACACAAATGTAACCCCAGTACACCACTCCATTGCTGGAACAGTGATCTACAAATATCTTTAGCTCAGGTATCTCACTGCAACTTTTTACTCTACCAGAACAAGCTCGCAATTGACAGGTCTACGTTATCTGCCTCGACTCCGCCTTGTATCTCCACCGGTTGGTTGACCTTCCTGCAGTGAGTGGAATGGACCCAGGTATCTCTCTCTGCTATTTTCAAGGAAGTTGTACTCGTCAGCAACGCTTGATACTGACCTTCCCACCGATCTGTCAGACAAACTGAACATAAGAAATTTCTGATCATAACAAATGCTCCAGGTTCACATCATGACAGTTTGTTTCAGGCATATCAGGTGACAACAATTTCAATTTGTGTTGCTGCTGCGTCAACTGTTTACTCATTGTTATACTCTTCAAATCTTCCTACAGACTTACAATCAAATGAGGTTGTCTACCAAACAGTACTTCAAAGGGGGACAGATTGAGAGAGGGTCTAGGAGTTGTCCTGATGCTATGAAGGACTAGTGGTAAGGCTTCTGGCCATCCCAGTCCAGTATCTGCCATGATCTTACTCAATTTATTCTTAATAGTACCGTTTACCCTCTCCACCTTGGCACTGGCCTGGGGTCGGTAGGGGGTGTGAAGTTTACTATTAATACCCATCAACTTACACATACTCTGGAAGACATCACCTGTGAAATGAGTACCCCTATCATTTTCAGGAATACTAGGGATTCTAGGGATACCGTATCTGCATACAAACTCCTGTACAATCTTTTTAGCAGTGAACACAGCAGTATTAGTGGCAGCTGGATATGCTTCTACTCAATTAGAAAATATATCTGTACAAACTAATACATACTTGAAATTCCTGCAGGGAGGTAATTGGATGAAGTCAATTTGTATTACCTGAAAAGGTTTGTCTGTCGGAGGGATGTGGGATGGTTCGGTTGGTATTGTTTTTCCAATATTCTTCCTCAAGCATGTCAAACAGGACATTTGCCCTCTTTTTAGCTTGGGAAGAGAAACCTGGTGCACACCAATATACCCTGACCAATTTGCACATACCTTGCTTTCCCAGGTGAGTCAGACTGTGTGCTGCCTCAGCCAAACTTGGGTAGTATGCCTTGGGTGTCACAGGCTTACCTTGTCCATCTCTACAGAGGACTCCCATCCATATCCCTTGGATCTCCAGACTGCCTTTTCCTGAATGGAACACAAATTTTCCATCTCAATTAACTTCTGTGTATCAATAGTATGAAAGCATCAACATCTGATCAATTGGTATATTCATTTTCAACTCTGCTGCTCATTTGGCAGCTTCATCTGCCCTGTTATTGCCCAGTGACACCGGATCATCTTCACAAATATGGGCTTTACAATTAATGATGGCCACTGCCTTACGCATTTGAATAGCTGTCAATAGTCCTTTGCAACCTTGTGCCCTGTTTGCGAGAGATGAAGCAATAAAAGTTTACTATCATTTAAACTTGACATAAATGAATCAGAGCACAACAACAAATCATCCACATATTGTATTAGAACAGATCCATTGACAGGTTGAAAAGATTGTAAACAGCCGTGTAAGGTCTGGGAGAAGATACTGGGGCTGTCTATGAAGCCCTGGGGCAATCGTGTACATGTGTATTGTACCTCCCTGTATGTAAATGCAAATATGTACTGACAGTCAAGATGAAGAGGCACAGAGAAGAAAGCAGAACGTAGGTCAATGACAGTAAAATGGGTTGCATTTGGTGGGATCTGCATGAGGATGACAGCTGGATTCAGCACTATGAGGAATTGGCTTTCTACTACCTTATTAACCCCTCTAAGGTCTTGTACCAGCCTATTACCCCTCCCGCCACTCTTTTTCACAGGAAAAATGGGAAATCCTGGGGCAATCGTGTCCATGTGTATTGTACTCCCCCTGAAAAGAATGTTTGGTACCAGCTACATCAACTATCATTACAGGTTCTTCCCTAGTATCCCCAGTTAACCTGACTGGCTGTAGACTACAGGTGTGACCTGACCCCTAGAGTTGACTATCTTCTTCCAGCAAAGCATTCATTGCTACGATGTGAGCAGCTGATGGCTGGAATTGTCCTGACTGTGGTGGGTGTCCCTTCTGTGGATATCTCGGTGTTCCCTGGTTTGGTGGTTCCCACTGTCTAGCTTTACAAAACCTACTTATGTGCATCTCCTTGTTACATCTATAACACCTTCGTGGTTGACGTGTATTGAAAGGTTGTGGTTGTGAGGGTTGGGGATTGTGGTTGTGTATGGGGATATGGGTTTGGAGGTTGTGTGGGGTGAGTGTATTTTGGCCGTGTGTGATAAGAGTGTTGCAGTGGTATTTGCATTCTTTCCAGAGCTTGAATACTAACAGCCATTAGTTTCTTGCTCTGCATTTCTCTCTTCCTAAGGACGTTTTTATCATGTTCAATTGCAGATTCCCTGAGTGTGTCTACCGTAACTCCCCTCCAACCAGGAAGTGAGGTCTGAACCCTGGCCTTTAGAGTGTCTTTAAGACCATCCATAAGCACTGTGCTTGTCATTTCCCTGTGGTGTGTGTTGTCTTTTATATTCTCTATACCTGTGTATTAGGTAATAGTCTGCAGTGCTCTGGTGAAATAATCTGCTGCAGACTCACTCTCTTTCTGCTTAATTGTAAAAATCTTACTCCAGTTAACTACTACTGGGAAATATACGGCCAACTGGGTGACAATGTGGGCTATGTTGTCCTGATTACCTTCATCAGTTATGGGGCTATCTCCATCCAATACACAGGCCGTGACAAACTTTTTCACGTCAGTATTGTGTGGAAGATATGCCCGTAATACCACTCGCCAATCTTTGTTGGTTGGCTCGTGAGCATTACCTAAATCCTTTACAAATCTCTGTCACTTTGCTAGTTCTTTCCTAGGGTCAGGGAAATCTGTCATTATGGAATGTAGTTCTGGTCTTGTCCATGGAAAATGCATCGCTACATTCCTTGTGGCCACTACACCATGTGCGTCCGGATTCCCATTGGGAACAGTTATTGTCCAGACGGGATGGATGCCTGCCACACTGGTACCTTTGGCCTGATTACCTGGTTGAGGGTTCAGCCTACTACTACGTATGGTATTAACAACCTCCGCTACTGTTACAGCGGGTGTTAATACCTCCTGCACTATCAATGGTGGGGCTGCCTCCACTATGGGTACTGGTGGGGCAGCTACCTGTGCTTGCTGTGATGATACATTTAACATTTGGGCAACATGGGAAAGAGCTGACATTACAACAGGTTCATCATCTGCATCAAAAACATGTTCCTTATAGTTGCTTAGGAGAGGGTACATGTTACTTGTTAAATTTTTATGATTTTTGAGATCGACTGTACCTTGACCCCCATCCGCATAGGGCCGAGGTGGTGTGCATGCGCTACTAACAATACCTTCCGCAACGCTACCTTGCTGTGCGTGTGCACTCTTTTGCGGCGCACACATGCTATTTGGCGTTGCGTACGTGCTCCATTGCATCGTGGGCGTGACGCTAGTTAGCATCACGTGCACACCGCTAAGCCACATGTTTCCCTCGTGCTGCCACAACTTTAAACAGTCATTCAACTTTATCCTTTTCTTTAGAGATTTCACTAAACATATACTCTCTAACATTATTCAGAACCTCCAAATCAAAGCTACCAATCTTAGGAAAAGGTGTTCTACATTTCTTGGTCATTTTGACCCATATGTCACAGTACTCTGTAGCGTATGCACCATACTTTTTAAACATAACATACCTGGCCGACCCATGCAGCCCTTCCATCAGCAGCACATCATCGACCATTAATAGAGATTGCCTTGCAATCTGAGAAAACGCTTAGCAATTTCTAGAGAATTTCGATTGGTGAACGATTTTCAGAGAGCTACGTTCACGCACTCCCTCCCGTTATGCACAGTTGGCCCGCCAGACGTTACAGTCGGCTTGCACAACGAGGAGCAGAATAACCACCTATTGTAAATTATTCTACCTGCGGCGAATTGAAACCAAGCTTCAGCTGCTTGCTTCTTCCCGCTATGTACCACGTTCCCGCTAGGAGATATGCTCCGTGTGCATAAACGAGGAGTAAAATAACCGCCTAGAGAATTATTTTACTTGTGATGAATTTAACTCCAAGCTTCAACACTCGCTTCCTACTTTGAGTTTACTCCCAGCTGGCAGTATCTAGGAGTTCCAATAACTCCTAACCTTGCCAGCAGTTTCATTCCCACAACAACCCACTTCACAATCACAGTTTATATAACTATGTGATTCGATTGCATTGCCCAAAGAACCTAACTGATCAATGGACTTTGCTATTAATGGGTGCCGGACCAAGAAACCACTTAGTTTCTTGATAACCACAATGTACCTGCTTTGTACACTGGCCCAGTAGTTTGTATGGCCCCGTCAGGTCCCTACCGAGTTTCAACTGAGGTTTAACAGACAGTAACCTCCACTGAGGCTTAACCAGACAGTAGCCTCCACTTTACAATCACACGTTTCAATTACATACACCTTTTCTGCGCAGAAAAAAAGTAAAACCTTCTCCCTAAATATAGCAGTATAAATCAGAGTTTTAACAAGTAATCATACTATGAATACAATGACGGTTTGAACACGTGGCAGCAATACACGAAATATGCGTACGTTAATGTGCGACTTACCCCCTAACACAAACTTCAACAATGAAAGAAAACATCTCTTCCTTCCTTGTCCCTAGGTCCTAATCAGCGATCCTTTAACCCACACAATAACGGATAGCGGTCTCTCAGCATCAAGTAGTAGCAGGTTTTCGAAGGCAGTACGTTCTTTCCTGCACCTGATGGTTGGCTAAGACAATGTGTTCTGCAGTACAGGGCTCCTTCTGTATTTCACATAATTTGTGCAAAATACAGCAGGCAGCAATCACATCAGGCATTCATTTTAAGTCCACATCATTCCACTTCATGAGACTGTGCCAACGTCCTTTTAAGGGGATGGGTATGGTATGTCGGCACTCGGGATCCCGGCGGTCAGAATCCTAATGCCGACATACCAACAAGGTTAACATACCGACACTTGTCGGACCGTATTCTAACCCTCTCCCTACCCTAACCCTCCCAAGTGCCTGACCATAACCTCCCTCCCTAGTGCCTAAACCCAACCTCCCTCTCCCCTTAGTGCCTAACCCTCCCCCTAGTGCCTAAGCCTAACCCTATCACTAACCCTCCCCCAACCCCATTACTTACCTTTGGGATTCCGGCAGTCAGGATGCCGGCGCCAGGATTCTGATAAGTGTCCGGATTCCGGCGCCGGAATCCCTGCGGTCTAGATATTGACCACATCCCCTTTTAAGCAGCTGAAGGCATTCTCCACGATCATCTGGGCAGAACTGAGGGCGTGGGTAAAAACTATGTTGTTGGGTGACAACTGAAGATATTGGGTGTAGCCCTTCATCAGCTACCACCGCAAAGGATATGCAGTAACCACAATAAGATGAAGCGGGATCTCTACTCCATTCGCAATCTTTGATTTCTGTAAAGAAATACAAGATTATCACTCTAAATTGCAGGTGGGAGAAGTATAGACACATGGGGGTGATCTTGATACCCAAAACCATTTTCATAAAGGTTTATGACACATTTATGGTTACACATCAAAGAATGTGAAACTGAAGGGAGGTAGATTCAAAGGAATTTTAGGAAAAATTGTATGTACTATGTATATATAGAGAGAGTGATAAGAACTAAGGATCAAATAGGGTTGAGGTTACAAAAAAAGGGCAGACTAGATGGGTCGAGAGGTTCTTATCCACCGTGAAATTCTATGTTTCTATCTATACTGCACGGTGTTGTTTGACCTGGTAGGATTTTAGTAATGCTAACCATCACACCAACTGTGCTGTCACACATGAGGCCTAAGGGGTTAACAGAAAATCCACAGTACTGTGCCTGTACGAACATTGTCCGCTTTAACGCAGGAATATAAAGTTTAGGGAAGAAGATGAGGAAAAGGGTACAATAATTCTTAGCCAGACTTCCTGCTTCTCCTCTGCGAGAGTGAACAGATCCGAATTGGCAAGGACTCTGGCTTCATATAGATGCCCAGGCCAAATAATAAACACATCTGTGAAGCTTTTCCTATAGACTTTTTTTTATTATTTTTATTATAAATTTGATTATTTATGGAAGCAAAAACACTGCAAACAAATCTGTGACACATGCTGAACCTTTTTGTTTAGGGGCAGCTGGGGCTGTTTGCAGCTGGGGTTAAAAGCACCAAGTGTTAAATGCACAAAGTGTGATTACATAACAGTTAATCAAACAGTTATCCTGCATGAATATGGACTAATCATCTGTTTATTTCATTTCATCCCTCAGGTATGTGACTGTCTCATCCTGCTTATTGCACCTATATTCTGCATAGAACCTCATGCCTTCAATCGTGTGTGGATTTAAATGCATGTGACTGTCTCATCCTGCTTATTGCACCTATATTCTGCATAGAACCTCATGCTTGCAATCGTGTGTGGATTTAAATGTATGTGACTGTCTCATCCTGCATAGATTTGTTTTTTGTTTTTTTCCTGTATAGTCTGTATTGGTCAGTGAAGCATAGTTTATGGTATATATCTGGCCTGGTTTTTGCTCCAACGCTGAGCAAGTTATCTCCTTTGATCAGCAGACCAATTGAGTCAGTTGTAGCCTGTATTAATCAAGGGATACCACTTCTTATATTCAGTCTAGGGGCAGCTGGGGCTGTTTGCAGCTGGGGTTAAAAGCACCAAGTGTTAAATGCACAAAGTGTGATTACATAACAGTTAATCTAACAGTTATCCTGCATGAATATGGACTAATCATCTGTTTATTTCATTTCATCCCTCAGGTATGTGACTGTCTCTTCCTGCTTATTGCACCTATTTTCTGCATAGAACCTCATGCTTGCAATCATGTGTGGATTTAAATGTATGTGACTGTCTCATCCTGCTTATTGCACCTATATTCTGCATAGAACCTCATGCTGGCAATCGTGTGTGGATTTAAATGTATGTGACTGTCTCATCCTGCTTATTGCACCTATATTCTGCATAGAACCTCATGCTGGCAATCGTGTGTGGATTTAAATGTATGTGACTGTCTCTCTTGCATAGACCAATTGAGTCAGTTGTAGCCTGTCTTAATCAAGGGATACCACTCCTTATCTTCAGTGTAGGGGCAGCTGGGGCTGTTTGCAGCTGGGGTTAAAAGCACTAAGTGTGAATACATAACAGTTAATCAAACAGTTGAACAAACATTGACCAACATCTAAGGTAATTTCAGATTAAGAAACTGATTGCTTGAAAATTTGTCTAAAAATAACAAACCTAAAACTCACCATGTACTACACATTTCTTTTTATCAACTCCCTCCTTTGTATTTTCTCTAAGGATATAACATCCCTAACTCTCCCTGCATCTCACCTCTCTGGGCACACTGCCGCCCTATTGATTCACTCACCTCCTCTAAAAACTAATGAGCTTTCTTTTCATCAAAAATTGACAATTACAGCCTCATTGTGTCACTAAAAAACTTTTACACACCTACAACTATATCTACTTCTCCATCCTTCTGCTTTTATTATCTGGTGACATATCACCAAATCCAGGCCCCACACACATACAGCGGATTTACTATGGAATAAATATCCTGCAAACCTCACATGTCTCCCATCAACCTACAAATCAATAAATGTGCCTTATAGAATTCACACTTGATCACAACTTATTATTTTACATCTGAACATCTCTTTACAATAACTACTTTCACCAATTTCTACATTTACCTGAGACTGCTGGTTCACACGTTAACCAAACTCTCTAAATAGCCCTTCATGAAGTGGCTTCAGCTACCCGTCAGACTTCACGTAAACTGACATAACAGCCATGGCTTTCCACAGACACCTACAAATACTGCCTCTTAAAGTAGAATGTCAGTGGCATAAATCTTAATTCAAATGATTTCCACACCTACTGTAAAATAGGAATCCAGCCATCTGTCATCCTATCCCTCTGTCCCATGCTCACTGTCTACCCCATCCGTGTCACCCCTGTCTGTTTGCCCATCCCCTCTAGAATGTAAGCTCTCACGAGCAGGGCCCTCTTTCCTCTTGTGCTTATCCTTTCTTTACTTATATTATCTGCTCTATACTCAACAGCACCTAACCCGTGACTTTTGCCATCCTGCTTCTGTTGCAGCAGTGTTTATATACCATGTACTTGTCTTGTAGTGTCTTAAACTGTATGACATTGTTTTCTTGTTCTGCTCAACTGTTTATGTACTATATTTATGCACTATGTTTATGTACTATGTAAGGCGCTGCGGAACCCTTGTGGCGCCATATAAAGGATAATAATAATAATAATAATGTTCATAACAACAGCTGTTATACATAATAATGAATAGTACATTAGACATATACACATCATAACAGATGTCCAAAGATGTCGCTAGCACTTTTTTAATTAGACTTTTATGCCTACATGTGCACAGGATGAAAAACACACATTGGTAAAAAAGTGCTTACCAGTATTTGTGGTTCACTACAGCCTATAGTATGATGTCATCATACTACTACAGTAGTCTGCTGAGTTTCATGTGGGAGAATAATGGGGATGTGAATCATATCGATGGCACCTGTACACTGCAGATACCAACACCTCAGGAAGCCTTGTATGGTGTCAACCAAGCCTCTCCTTGCAACAATGCGATGGGCTTCTGTAAGTTGGTGGTTTACATGGTAGGTGCTTGGGTGAGCACTCCTGCAGTTACAGAAATGTGGCATGCAACATTCGAGAAGTGTGCCATCCACTACTTTGGCTGAAAAGCTTCCACAGTCGTCATGAAAACTTCATGCCTGCGGTTTCTGACCCACATTCTCTTATCTGTCGCAGTGCTCAATGCCAGTATAGTTGTCATGCTGGATAATATTAGGGGTCTCCTCCAAATAGGGATGACAAGAATTAGCCCTCTCCATCAGAAATTGCACCCTCCTCAGCAGAATAGTTTCACAAAAGAAATAGGAGCGCTGGACACATGATATAAACAGTTATATTTACTATATGACATATTGACAAAAATAAAAATCATAAACACATCACACAAAATGCATATGCCAATAATTGAAAAAAATCATAAAATGTACAATAATGCTGCGTATACACGGTATGGTTTAAATGAACAATATGAACGATAATGATATTAAATCATTAATTTTTATGCTGCCAGTGATCGAACGATTCGCGTTCCCGCATTGACGATAACAATATTGTTAATCGTCCATGTATGCAGGCCAACCTGGACATAATCTATTAGTGCCTGCAGGAGGGAAAGGTCGTTGGTCATGGGTGATATTGTTGGTATGTGGATGAATGATATCATTCAACCAACACACCGGAAATTTCAAGGGAGATCGTTCAGCTAGATCAATCGCTGAACAGATCATCCCATGTGTATGCATCATAAGAGTCTAAAATGATAGTACAGTATCTCCACGCTAAATGCTACGTTACAGTCGTTGACACTAATGTAGCATTTTGCATGCAGATACACCAGTACTTGCTCAGAGAACATAGGCATGCTGCATATCACTTTAATCAGCAGAAGCTACTTGTGCTATCTATTCACATTGTTGTGTGAATAAGACACATTTAAAGGCAAAACAATGCACAAAAAGACGTTCAGCGCTACTGAGTCACACCACAGCATGGAGCGACAAGAAGGGCTGTTTAACACGATAGGAGGCTAGATGTATCTGTAGGTATAGCCTAATACATAGATAGAACAATAATAATAGAACATAATATCAGCACAATATTACAATGTAAGGCTTTTACCCAGGATGAAATAATTCAAGACTTCCACCTCTAGGGCTTATTGGGCAGTGTTCATTAGTAGCATGTTGGATATCTCAAATATAGTCCTTTGAACACGTCCATGTTGGTAGAAATGTAAAGCAAATGTCAAACAGTCTGTATGCAAAGCCAATTTACAGTATAATAGATCGTCGTTGTTAGTGGTTAGTATAGGACATCCATGCTCTGTAGTATTAGTTAGTCCTTAAAGTGTCACAATTTCTACTCTCCCAATCAGATTATTTATTAGACTTAGGGGTCTATTTACTAAGCAGTGTTAGGAGACAGAGTGAAAAGTCAGTGATAAGGTGCCAGCCACCCAGCTCCCAACTGCCATCTCACAGGCTGTGTTTGAAAAATGACAGTTGGGAGCTGACTGGCTGGCACCTTATCACAGACATCACTTTTCAATCTGTCTCCTAACACTGCTTAGTAAATAGACCCCTAAGTCTAATAAATAATCTGATTTGGAGAGTAGTAAATAGATCCCATAATAATCACAAAATCACTTTAGTGAAATAGAAACCGCACAGTCCAGTGTTCAGCAGCACAAGTCCCAAATTTATATATAGCAATGATTAGTTTTGCCGTGCACGGCTAAATGGTTTAAATTCTTCAGCAATCACTTACGTGGCACTCGAGTTTATTACCGTTGTGGTGAATTGAAGCCCCATGTATCGGTGACTGCTTCCGACACTGCTGCAGACTGTAAACTTTCTCCCTACCTGGTAGGTGTATCTCCACACAAGAGCGTTTTTGTGAGATGACTGGGTCGGCGTCTGCACCTTGTCGCCATCTAACATGCTGGTGCCGGCGTGTGGACACGTGCTGCGGCAGTCCTGGGAGGGTGCATGTAATTTGATTGGTTAGGCTAGTATTCCTGCAGGGGGCCGGACTTGATGCGTTTCGCAGCCACGAATGAACGGCTGTTTCCTCAGAAGTGACACCCCTAAACAAGTTCCATCTTTTTATAATGAAGTTCAGCCAATCAGGGATATTTCTTGTCACAAGAGAATTATTTAACTCTTTGTTTCCCTTCTTGGGCACAAACATATCAATGCTATGAAATGCATTACAATTTAAAAAACAAAACAATTAATTTGAACATCGTTAAACAACATTAAAACACTATGTATGACGTTAGTATAGTCGCCCAGGCAGTTATAAGAATGCTAATTATCCAATCATTACAAGAAGTGTAATTATAGAAGATTAAACACCTGAAAAAAACTTTATTAGTCTAACTATGATTTGGCAGAGAAATACATAGGAATAAACATCACATATATATATATATATATATATATATATATATGATACACACAATCTTACGAACAAAGGAGCTCATTCAGACCCACTCACTAGATGCGTACGCTCGCTCCCAGGTTATACAAATTCGGCTAAGTGACGGCATGGCAGGCGATCGCACGGCAAGGGATAAGCACGCCCACTATGTCTTGGTGTGCGATCGCTTTGTGTATGTTGACGTCCACCAGCCTGTCTTAAGATGCCCACTTGCGCACGTCATCTCCAGGAAGTGTATGCATCGGTACATCGAGTACCATAGGAAGCGAACGCATCGCTTGAGGTTGACTATACCCTACTGTAAGCACTGCAATCACTTCAGTGTGAAATACAACCAGGTGACATGTACTATGATATTATATAAAAAACAGAGTTGCAGATGCACTATGCGATCATTACTGTATACATATAAATTTATAATATAGAATTTCAGAGGTAGTTTGCATATCAATGGCCACTGATACGGGCCTGCCCACCAGCGTCAAGGTCACCTCATTGAGCAGGTCCCTAACACTCTGGGGTTCACATCTGGGATGCAGAGCACCCCAAAAGTCAGCTCAGCCAAAGACCTCCCCAGGGCATCACTCGAAAAAAAGGGTGACAGTGGAGTGTTAAAGTATCAGATGTGTAAAGTAATTAGCAAGTGTTATAATAGTGATAAGGGTAGAATGTGTGTGAAAAAATACATAAATATTAAACAAACTGGAAGGTGATATACAAAGTGACTATATGTATTAAATGGTGATGCCCTGGAGAGGTCCAGCCAAAACAGCTCAGGGGGCCCCACACCCAAACGCTCACCCCAAATAAACTGATACTAACAATATAAATAGGACTTACTTGTAATTATGCCTGTTGCCTTGTTCAGTCAAATGCTAGGTCCCTGCTTAAAAACATATGAGGGGGTGGGGGGAAATTCTATATTATAAATTTATATGTATACAGTAATGATCGCATAGTGCATCTGCAACTCTGTTTTTTGTATATACACACCTGATACTTTAACACTCCACTGTCACCCTTTTTTTCGAGTGATGCCCTGGGGAGGTCTTTGGCTGAGCTGACTTTTGGGGTGCTCTGCGTCCCAGATGTGAACCCCAGAGTGTTAGGGACCTGCTCAATGAGGTGACCTTGACGCTGGTGGGCAGGCCCGTATCAGTGGCCATTGATATGCAAACTACCTCTGAAATTCTATATTATAAATTTATATGTATACAGTAATGATCGCATAGTGCATCTGCAACTCTGTTTTTTGTATATGCCACTTTGAAATCTCAGCATGATAGCACCTTTCATTACTATTAGGGTGTGCAGTCTAGAGCCCCTCCTTATATGATATTATATAATCAGGGAAGAGCTTCCTTGACAAAGCCCCCGGCGAAACACGCATCTGCCATGCTCATTGGGGTACCACTGTGTGCACAGAGGACCCCTGCACCGAGACCACCTGCCCCGTTGGGAATTCTATCATAACCTCTCTCAGGTACTTTTTTCTCCTTTCCCCTGTTCGATCACCAGCCAAGCTTTGGACTGATACCCTGCAATGCTGTGCAACAGGGTCTAAACTCAGAACTCTTACGCTGGCAGCAGAAACAGGCATACTGTTGCACAGGACTCTCCTTCCCAGTCTTGCAGGACTGGGAACAGCAGATCCCAGTGCATGTAAAAGCATAGTCTATTTTCATCTTCTACAGTAATAACCCATTGGTGGCCTTGAATTATACCACTAACTAAACAGGTCCAACTTTTCCCAAATTAACTGAGGGATACCTCAATTGTACTATACACGCATATGTGGATCATTTAGGGCAAATTATCTTGGTCTTGGTGCATTTTAGAATTATGTATTTCTATTTTGTATATATATAATGTTTTTTTCATATCTTCCCCGACATTCACGGATGTGGTTATTTATTATACCTATATGTATTTTTCTGCACAGATTTATCCTTCATTTCTGATTACTGTTATTTATATGCATTACATTTTCTTTTTTATACATGCATGTTCTTCGTTGCTGTATAATCTCATCGTATTTTGATGTTGTTGATTACTTTATTTACGTTCTCTGTAGTTCCCTGTATATCCTAAATTGACCCCAATATTTTAATTATTATATATTAAAAGTTAGATTTTATGATGCTGCCTGATAATTATGCACACCTCTGAAACGGCGTTAGAAGACGATCAGGCACGCCTGTGTTCGCACCTCCACTCCCCCGAATTTAATGGCCAGCCCCTGTCACCACCCGCAAACTGCTTCTCCTGTCACTCACTCTGCTGAGCTGTCTATGCACATGGAGCGAACGCTTCCTGATCTCTCGCACTGGTTCGCGCACTGTGATGCGTACGCATGCACAGAATGCAAAAATCGGCCAGTTACGATCGAACACATCCTAGAACACATCCTAGAGAGCGGGTCTGAATCGAGCCCAAAGTTCCTTGTTTTCAGGCACTCATGTAAAGAAACCAATTTATAGTAGCTGCAGTCACCTGTGAAGTCTGTGATTACTAGTGGAGAACAAACTATTCAATAAATAAAAATTGTTACTATGCTTATAAAGAGATTCTACTATGGCAGAAATTACCGACACCAAGACTCAGGTATGTATATAAAAATAAGGGAACAATTTTATTCTATCTAAAAATATATTCTATAAATCTAATGCATATATAAAAAAAGATTGCACATGAATTTTTCTAATAAAAAATGTCTATATTCAAAAAAGATAGTACAATACACATTTTAATATTCCACCAGGGAATTAATGAAAAAAAGAGTTCCATAAAAATTATCCAGAAAAAAAAGATGTATAATAGGGAGAATCCTTTATGTATCAACATTCCATAAGCTGTGATAAATGGATTTCAACATATAAATTCTCTCTTTAGTGTGGAAAAAAAGGTGCTCCTGGGACAAACAATATGATATCCACAGTCCACGTTTATGGAGCTGCAATGATGTGAACATAAATAGGAACTGTCCCAGCATATAGAGGGCTCAGCCATTAGTAAGGAAATGGCATTTACGAACAGGCTGGCCGCTAATGGGCACACACTTACCTGGCTCTCCGGAGCTAATGTTCAGTTGAGGTCTCCAGCCATTTGTTTATGGACTTTATCAGAGTGATGTCAGCGATGCCGTAGTATGCAAGTATTGAGTACTAAGATCTTTAGTGTGTCCATAGAAATATAGCCTGGGTCCTTTAGATCAGTCCACAAAATAGAAGCAATGAAGTCCTATTCCTCTGACATGTTTCACTCCTATTATGGGAGCTTTATCAAAGAGTGAGGGACTTCAAAACTAGTGCTGTTTATATACCAGCACTCCTTTTGTTATTGAGTAATTATTGATAGTACCTGTCACTCCAGGTGTACCCAGTTGGATCATTAGCTGCTCTGGACAAACCGCATTAAAACTTGGACATAGTAATAAAAAACACATATACTATAATATCACTTTCTGTATATGCTATAAAATGTTTCAATAGACAACTATTTGAAACATCACTGTGTCTTGGGTATTATTATAATAAAAAGAAATGTAGAAAGGAAAAAAATAAACAAAATTAATATAGAGACATTCAAAACATTCCACCTGACATAGTCAAACCTATGTTGCATATCACCTCTATTCTATCCGAGCTAGGTGTGTATTAAGTAGAGAAAATCCCATATAGTAAGAGATAGCCAATATAAATAAAACATAAAAATAAACAAAATTAATATAGAGACAATCAAAATAAATATAATTCTACCTGACCTATATTCAAACCTTTGTGTCACGATTCCTAAGCAGAATCAATACAGAACAAAACAGTCAAAGGTAAAAGAGCGGATGATGGTAGGGGTACCCCTTGCAGGAGGATTACCGATGCAGCCTCTGGATTGTGAATAAGTCTTGAGGACTGGTAGCAGATGCAGCCCTGGGACTGTGTAGCAGCCTTGAGGGCTGGAGGAGGATGCAGCCACTGGGCTGTGTAGCAGCCTTGAGGGCTGGAAACAGATATAGTTTCTGGCCAGTTCGACAGACCTGAAGGGTGAGGAAAGATATAGCCACTGAGCTGAGTAGCAGCCTTGAGGGCTGATAACAGAAATAGATGGATTGCATCAGCAAGACGCAGGAGTGCGACTTGTGCCGCCGAGATGATGCAATCGGCTGATGACACTGGGGTGTTACTAGTGCCGCCGAGATAACACAAGCAGCAATCTAGTTGGTGAAGCACACTGTAGATGCTGGGTCTGGCCTGTGCCGCCGAGATGACATAAGCAGTGGATGTCGCTGAAGTGCGACCTGTGCCGCTGAGATGACACAAGCGGCAGGACGCTGGAGTGCGACTCGTGCCACCGAGTTGACACAAGCGGTCGATGTCACTAGGGTGCGACTTGTGCCGCCGAGGTGACACAAGCGGTGTATGTCAGAGTGCGACCTGTGCCGCCAGGATGACCCAAGCAGCAGGACACTGGAGTGCAACTTGTGCCACCGAGTTGACACAAGTGGTGGATGTTGCTAGGGTGCAACTTGTGCTGCCGAGATGACACAAGCGGTGGATGTCACTGGAATACTACCTGTGCCGCTGAGATGACACAAGCGGTGGATGTCACTGGAGTATGATCTGTGCCGCTGAGATGACACGAGCAGTAGGACACTGGAGTGCGACTTGTGCCGCCGAGATGACACAAGCGGTGTATGTCGCTAGGGTGTGACCTGTGCCACCGTGATGACACAAGTGGCAGGACACTGGAGACAGACAGGCTGAGGTTCAGGACACTTGACCAACATGATGCAGACACTGGAACCGGAAACACGTGGAATGCCATCACCGGGACCCGGGCAACGCTCCAGCAGGACAGAAAAATGAGGAAACACCAATCCCACTCCAGCAGGGATGACGTACTTCTTAAACGGAGGACTTCATGAGCTGACAGTTTGGCGTCTCTGTCTCCCAGCAACCGGCCTGAGAGAATCACCATCCAACGGATCACGGCTGCAGCTTGTGACACTATGTTGCATACGTTCAAGTTCACCTCTATTCTATCCGAGCTAGGTGTGTATTAATTAGAGAAAATCCCATATAATAAGCCAATATAAATAAATAAATAAAATTATAAGAACTTAGCCACTGGGAATAGAAATCAGGCTTCCCACGTGTGTAGTTGAAACCTTACCTCTACACTACCAGAGCCACTTTAGTTAGCACCTCAACTTGGTAAATATTTATATGGAATAAAATGATGGAATGGATGAAAAAATTAGATAACAAATAGTAAGTATAATAAAAACATTTCATTATATATACCGAATCCTATCTGTATTCAATGTAATACGAAGAATGTAATATAAAGAAGACAAAAATTGAACGATAATACCTTAGCACATTACTGGGAAAAGGATTTGGGTTTCTCACATATATAGTTGGAACCTTACCTCTACACTAACAGAGCCCTTTCAGTTGACACATCAACATAGTAAGTAATTGTAAGAAATAGAACGTTGGAATGCAAAGTAAAAACTAGATAGCAAATTGTAAGTATAGTAAAAACATAAACCTATATATACCCAATCCTATCTTTATTTAATCCATATTGGATGTTTAAAGCTAATGACATCATAACAATAAACAAACGCATTAACACAATTGAAGAGTCACCAATCATTCTAGACAATGGTGATTCAAATTCATTAGAGGTATTAGAATAATTATGGGAAGATAATCATGTTGAAACATCACCTAAGATTAAACCAATATACAATCATAACAGTATCAGTCAGGAAAAGTTTAAAATGAAATCTTCTTTTTTATCCAGTTATTCATAAATCCAGTTCAATAATGTATTTCTATAAAAAAACACTATATGATTTTCAAAATATTTGTTCTAAGAAATCCAAGTGGTCAAATTTGTCATATCATGAAAAATTAGCTATGAAGAAACTAGAAAAGGACAACTCAATAGTTATCTGCACTGTCGACAAAGGAGGGGGAGTAGTGCTCATGACTAAAGAATACTATCTGGAGGAAGCATTCAAACATTTGGATGACCCACTGTTTTATTGTAAAATTTTACAAGTTCCAACTAATGAATTTAAAATTAATTTAAAAAAACTGTTGGATGAAGCACTGCGAAGAGAGGTTATCTTGGTGGATGAGTATAAATTTTGTATGTTAAACTTCCTATAACACCAATTTTTTATCACATTCCCAAAATTAACAAATCACTCACTTCACCTCCTGGGCGTCCTATTATTTCAGGTATTGGGTTCCTCACTACTAATTTGTCACAGTTTATAGATTTTTTTCTTAAAAAATATGTAATTACTCTCAGATCCCATATTCGAAATACTATGCACCTTCTGAATTCAATTAAGGATATAAAATGGCAACACAATTACTCTTTTTATTATTGGAAGTACAGGCACTATACACGCATATCCCACATGAATTGGGAGTAAATGCAGTGGCTGATTTTCCTACTAATGATATTGATATCTCCAAGGATCTGAGTAAGTTCATATTAGATTCCATCACTTTTATTTTGAAACACAACCACTTCATGTATGAAAACAATCACTATTTACAGGTGGTGGGGGCAGCCATGGACACTAGGTTTGCACTGAGTTTCGCAAATTTGAGTAAATTTGAAGAACTATTTATATGAAATGGCCCATTTGCTGTGAACCTAGTGCATTATGGCCGTTATATAGATGATTTATTTATAATTTGGGATAGGGGTGAGCACTTAGCACTGGATTTTGTTTCTTTTTTGAATAGTAATAATTGGAATTGATTACTCACAGGTTAATTATTTAGATTTCACAATTTCCACTGAGGGAGACAAACTTACTTCTATTAATTATAGAAAAACAGTGGACACCAATAACTTCCTCCATTTTTCTAGTGGGCACAACAAACCTTGGTTAAAAAACATACCACAAAGTCAGTTTAACAGATTACATCGGAACTGCACATAAATTGAATCCTTTCAAATACAGGCAGATATTATGTCCCAGGATTTTATCTCAAGAGGTTATCCTCATAATCTTTATAACAAAAAGCTCATGATAAATCATTAAAAATAGACTCTACTAATTTCAAAAAAAGAACATATGTTTAATGGTGGTGATCAAGGGGCACCCTTCAAACAGACTGTTTCAGAACTACTGTTCATTTCAAAATATAATAATAAATCTAATCAAATTAAAAAAGCGTTAACAAAAATTTTCAATATACTGAAGGTGGCTCTATTGAACGGGGCAATAGATTCTAAGATAAAAGTTGTATTTAAGAAAAATAAAAATCTTAAATATATCTTCACACCAAGTGTCCTTAAAAAAGAGAAAATTTAGAATAACAGTATAAGGCCAGCATGGTTACCTGCATTCCCCAAAGGTAGTTATAAATGTGGCAAACATAGATGTATTGCATGTGAGCATATGGGGAACAAGATACATGAGATCACTTCGCATGTTACAAAAGACGTGTTTAAAATCCAAGAGTTCATTAACTGTGATACATTATATTGTATCTACATATTGCATTGCCCTTGTGGCCTGCAATATGTGGGTAGAACTACTAGATCATTAAAAAACAGATTTAGAGAACATAGACTTAATATCTTGAAGAAGTTTGACCTTCATATTGTATGAAAACATATTAAACGAGGGGGAGATAGGTATAGGACCCTGTGTGCTAAGGAAGCCTTCTGGATATTTCGATTACAAACTTTAGTTCCTTTAGGACTCAATGATAATATAGACTGAGTCTTTTGCATAGGGTTCAATCTGGTGTGAGTACAATCCATCTCAATATCTATTATGAGTTGTATATTAGGATAATAAGAAATAACACACAATATTATTATGATGTCATTAGCTTTAAACGTCCAATATGGATTAAATAAAGATAGGATTGGGTATATATAGGTTTATGTTTTTACTATACTTACAATTTGTTATCTAGTTTCTACTTTGCATTCCAACGTTCTATTTCTTACAATTACTTACTAAGTTGATGTGTCAACCAAAGGGGCTCTGTTAGTGTGGAGGTAAGGTTTCAACTACGTATGGGGGAAACCCAAGCTCTATTCCCAATAAGGAGCTAAGGTATTATCATGTTCATTTTTTGTCTTATTTATATTGGATTCTTCATATTATATTGAATACAGATAGAATTGGGTATATATAATTACATGTTTTTATTATACTTACCATTTGATATCTAGTATTTTTTATCCATTCCAACGTTCTAATACATATAAATATTTACTACGTTGATGTCCTAACTAAAGTGGTGCTGGTAGTGTAGAGGTAAAGTTTCAAACTACACATGTGGGAAACCCGAGTTAAATTCCCAGTAAGGGGCAAAGATATTGTCATATTTATTTTTTGTTTTATTTATATTGGCTATCTCTTACTATATATTCTCTAATTAATACACACCCAGCTTGGATAGAATAGAGGTAGTGTGTTGAACTTGAATGCATGCAACATAGGTTTAAATATGTCAGGTAGAATGATATTTATTTTTAACTGTCTCTATATTAATTTTGTTTATTTTTTTGCTTTCTGAATTTCTGTCACAAGACACAGTGATGTTACAAATAGTTGTTTTATTGAAACATTTTATAGCATATAAAAAAAGTGATATTATAGTATATGTGTTTTTTATTACTATGTGCAGGTTTTAAATGCAGTTTGTCTAGAGCGGCTAATGATCCAACTGGGTACACCTGGAGTGACAGGTGCTATCAATAATTACTCAATAACAAAAGGAGTGCTGGTATATAAACAGCACTAGTTTGGAAGTCCCTCACTCTTTGATAAAGCTCCCATAATAGGAGTGAAACATGTCAGAGGTATATGATTGCATTGCTTCTATTGTGTGGACAGATCTAAAGGACCCCAGCTATATTTCTATGGATTTTACTACTCAATATCTGCATACTATGGCAGTGCTGACATTACTCTGATAAAGTCCATAAACAGATGGCTGGAGACCTCAGCTGAACACTGCCATTATCTCTGGAGAGCCAGGTAAGTGTGTGCCCATTTGTGGCCAGCCTGTTAGTGAATGCCATTTACTTACTAACAGCTGAGCCCTCTATACACTGGGACTGTTCCTATTTATGTTCACATCAATGTGGCTCCATAAATCGTGGACTGTGGATATCATATTGTTTGTCCCAGGAGCACCTCTTTTTCCACACTAAAGAGAGAATTTATATGTTGAAATCCATTTATCACATCTTATGGAACGTTGATACATAAAGGATTCTCCCTATTACACTTTTTTTTTTTTTTTTTTCTGGATAATTTTTATGGAACTCTTTTTTTCATTAATTCCCTGGTGGAATATTAAAATGTGTATTGTACTATCTTTTTTGAATATAGACATTTTTTATTAGAAAAATTCATGTGCAATCTTTTTTTATATATGCATTAGATTTATAGAATATATTTTTAGATACATACCTGTGTCTTGGTGTCGGTAATTTCTACCATAGTAGAATCTCTTTATAAGCATAGTAACAATTTTTATTTATTGAATAGTTTGTTTTCCACTAGTAACCACAGACTTCACAGGTGACTGGTAATTTCTGCCATAGTAGAATCTTATTTTAGAAGTGCAGTACTAATTTTTCTTTTTTGAATAGATTAAATAAAAGCCCAACAGTCCAAGTAGTCTTATAATGTTTAAAACAGCATATTTAAAAATCAAACGGCCCAAAATGAGGGGATCAGAAAGATGATACACACATGTAGGTCACATGATATGTCTCAATAAATGTGATTTGTCTCTCTTACATACACCTCTAAGATCATATAAATATAGGTAATGAAACCCTGATATAATTCTTTATGGCAGTGAAGCTGGACAGTTCCATATCTTTTGCAGTGGTCGATAGCCCTTATTAATCATCCTCATCCCAACTTATTAATTATTATTATTTATATTCTCCATATGCAGTTTATATCAAAACTGCACATTACAGCCTAAATTAATTTGTGGACAAAACCTCCACGATAAAGTAAAGAGTGTGTGTGTGTGTGTGTGTATATATATATATATATATATATATATATATATATATATATATCTCCACATCAAATGGATGGCACTCTAGGTCTCATATGTGCTGGAAAAAAATCCCCCAGAGACTGGAGTATGATAGGTCAACGTTTCAGGGCGCAAACCCTTTTATCAAGACAAATGTACAATGAAAAAAACATACCTTTAATACATCTATGTTTGCCACATTTATAACTACCTTTGGGGAATGCAGGTAACCATGCTGGCCTTATACTGTTATTCTAAATTTTCTCTTTTTTAAGGACACTTTAATAGTGCTCACCTCGTGTCGTTTCTTCCTGCTGCCGTGAATCCCGGCGGAGACCCGATGACGTCACATATGGCGCCGTAGCACCGGCGTCTCGGTGTCTCCAGGGGGCGTGGCTATTGTGACGTGTACCTTCACCATGGTGACTGTTAAAAACAATAATAAAAGGAACGCTCTACTATAGAGAGACCATATGACTACATCACTTGACTTCTATACTGGAGAGAAGCATAAATCTAATCGATAATTATATGATGGAAAATCTATCTGTATGTAGTAAAGAATATATCACATATACATAGACTTCAAGATGGTGAAATACAAATATATAAAAATAAACTACTAAACTCCTGAACTGTCAGACGCAATGGATGTAAGAGCGAATTATAGACAATAACAATAAAGAACAAATGATGTCCCTAAATGAAAAGGGCCATGTTCACTGAACATAAGGGAAGGTCAAACTGACGGTGACACCTCTACATGCTGTTATCTCTATACTCTAGGCTCATTAAGACCTAGTGGAATTATAGGAAACTACTAAATGAGAGAATCTCATTTAATCCATGTGGATTCACAGTCTGTAGACTGTGTATCCACCAGGCTTCTCTTTGTAAAAGTACTCGATTAAGGTCATCCCCTCTTGGGTTAGGAGGAATCCAGTCGATCATTTTGTAGCGAATGGTAGACAAATTGTGTTTGTATTTGTAGAAATGTCTAGCTACTGGATGTTCGGAAGGTTTACCTTCTAATGCAGCCCGGGTATTGGACCTATGTATGCCATTCTTTCCTTTAGTTGTCTGGAAGTTTTCCCTATGTATAGATGACCGCATGGGCATCGTATATAGTAAACGACAAACTTACTGCTACAGGTTAAGGGATATTTAATTTTAAAAATCCTGCCAGAATGTGGATGGGCAAAGGTATTACCGGTTTCAAGATAGCTGCAAGTAACGCAGCCTAAGCACCTATAGTTGCCTGGTTTGCGTGTTAGAAAATGCTCTGTGCTTTGCTTTTTAAACAAAGAAATGTCATTGTGGACAACAGTGTCTTTAATATTTTTGCCTCGTCGAAACTATGGTAAAATTTTATAGTCCCGTAGTCCTGGCAGTTGATGATCCGATGTAATAATAGGCCATATATTTCTGCCTTTACGTACAATTTGCTTGCTAATAGGTGTATATTCTTGTGTCCAGGGGATTTGTTTAGATAATTGCTTCTTTTGCAAATGAGGTGTAAGAACCTCTGATCTAGTTAGTCCAAGAGCTTTTACTTTGGATTTTTTTTACTTAATTGGATCATAGCCTCGTATAAGAAATTTGTCCATCATTTTGTTGATCTGTATTTCTGCATCTGTACGGTCGCTGCATATGCGTGAAGCTCGAATAAATTGAGAAAACGGTAATCCATTTTTAGCAGCTTCTGGATGATGACTTGTTCCGTGTAATAAAGTATTGCGATCGGTGGGTTTTGAAAATAGTGTTGTTCTAATGTCCTTTTATTCATTAAGAGACACTTCTACATCTAGATAATTGATCTTAGTTTGACTGTAATTCCACATAAATTTGATATTTGGATCCAATGTGTTGATGGTATGCATAAATTGATCAAAGTTATCTTCATTATCTGTCCAAATGAGGTAGATATCGTCTATGTATCGACAATACCCAATGATAGATTTTGCTACCTCTGAATTTGTGAAAAATAAATCCTGTTCAACTTCAGCCATAAAGATATTGGCAAAGCTAGGGGCCACACAAGACCCCATAGCACAGCCAGATTTTGGTCTGTATATCTCTGAATTGAACATGAAATAATTTCTAGTCAGAGTGATCTCTAATAATTTAAAAAAAAAGGTGATGTCTGGACCTTTATAATTGTTATTATTAGTTAACATTCTGCATACTGCCTGCAAACCCCTCGTGTGTGGGATTCTGGTATACAGATTTACCACATCAATGGTACACATCACGGCATTTTCTGGCAATGGAGATAAGGACTGTAACTTGATCAAAAAGTTGGTGGTATCCTTTAGAAAGGTAGGTAATGATTGTACCACTGGTTGCAGATAAAAATCTAAGAATTCTGCTACTGTGTGATATAGAGAATTTCTTGCGGCTATGATGGGCCGTCCCGGTGGATTTTGAATATCCTTATGTAATTTAGGTATTAAATAAAATACTGGGATCATCGGATGTTCCAGAATAAGGGATTCCATGGTTTTTTTAGAAATTATTTGTTCCACAGCTAGTTCCAGTATGGTAAACAGTTCCACCTTAAAACCTTCTGTAGGATCTTGTGATAATTTTTCATATGTGATATTGTCCGAAAGTTGTTTGTAAGCTTCTGCTTTATACATAGACATATCCATAATTACTATACCCCCGCCTTTGTCGGCGGGGCGAATCACGATGTCTTGATATGATCCTAAATCCTGTATAGCCTTTCTTTCTCCGTATGTCAGATTGTTTTTAGATTGTTTATAAGAATTAGTTAATTCTACAACGGTGTTCTCTATATTATTCGTAAAAAATTTGATAGCTTGATTTTATGAAATGGGATCAAAGGTAGATTTTCTGTGTAACGGAACTATATCGGTTAAGACTTCTTCGGTAGTTTGGAAATGTTCTTTAAGACGTAGTCTTCTGTTAAATTTATGCAAATCAATTTTAGATTGGAACAAGTCTGGTTTATTAGAGAGTACAAAGGTCAACCCCTTATTTAATACTGAGTATTCATCTTCTGACAGCACACGTGATGAAAGATTAAATACTATTTCTTCCCTTTGTAAGGTTTTCTTCCTCTTCCTCGCCCACTCGCCTCCCCTGCGGGTGTTCTTTCTATGGGGACTGTTTTTGCGCGAGTGGTTACCCCTAAAGGGGGTCTGGAACTGACTATTTGCGATGGTCCCTCGGCACATTCTGTCTCACTGGATGTTACACCTCCACTGGAAGTGTCTGTTTCCAAAGGATATTTTTTGTAACGTGGTTTAAAGCGTCTTTTTTCACTGTTTGTCTCTCTGTTATATGCCCAACTGTACACACGAAATTCTGCGTAGTCTCTGACTGTTTGTAATTTAGCTTGTTTAAACTTGATTAATTCTGCTTTATATTTGTCAATTTGTGATTGTAAATTGATAAACAGAACCCCCTCAGATTCTGATTTAATCTTGTCAAGATGTTGTGTCTCAAATTGCAAATTTTTTTTCTTTTGCTTCTTTAAGCTCTCTGGCAGACTCGTCTATCACTAGCAGGATCAGATCGAATGAACATTTATTGAGCACTGCTGCCCACTTTCTGCAAATATCTGTATTGTAACGACCTATGGTAGGTATGTTCTTGATCCTGAACCCTCTAGGGATCTTTTTGTCCCTGAAGTAATCGGAGAGAGTGACTCCGTGTAAATAGAAGTCCACTTCTCTCTTTTTGAGTCGGAGGAGTTGGGCTATTAGTTGATCAATAGGCTCATTGCCTGCCGCTATTTTTAAATTATCCTTGAAAAGGATATTCTCCGCATCTGACTCAGATAGACTTAAAGTGTCTCCCAAAGGTAGTGTAGCATTGTGAAATCCACTGATCTCTCCTTGTGTAGCGTTCTCAGACATTCCTTATATGAGATGTTCAATTGATGATAGGAAATGCAGGTTTAAAAACATAGGTTTGCGATGAACACTGCAATAAAAATTTCTGAGGTGCCTTAACTTTAACCCCTAATACGTAGGGGAAAATAATATAAGCAATAGTGGTGTCCGGCACTCCTCCAGTACTACAATGCGGCTTGCCCGGTGCCTATCCTAAAATAAGTAATATATCCACATCAAATGGATGGCACTGTAGGTCTCATATATGCTGGAAAAAAATCCCCCAGAGACTGGAGTATTTGAAGAAATGTCTGGATGTTCGGAAGGTTTACCTTCTAATGCAGCCCGGATATTGGACCTATGTAGGGCCATTCTTTCCTTTAGTTGTCTGGAGGTTTTCCCTATGTATAGATGACCGCATGGGCATCGTATATAGTAAACGACAAACTTACTGCTACAGGTTAAGGGATATTTAATTTTAAAAATCCTGCCAGAATGTGGATGGGCAAAGGTATTACCGGTTTCCTTTTATTATTGTTTTTAACAGTCACCATGGTGAAGGTACACGTCACAATAGCCACGCCCCCTGGAGACGTCGGCACCATACGTGACGTCATCGGGTCTCCGCCGGGATTAGCGGCAGCAGGAAGAAACTACATGAGGTGAGCACTATTAAAGGTATGTTTTTTTTCATTGTACCTTTGTCTTGATAAAAGGGTTTGCACCCTGAAACGTTGACCTATCATACTCCAGTCTCTGGGGGATTTTTTTCCAGCATATATGAGACCTACAGTGCCATCCATTTGATGTGGATATATTACTTATTTTAGGATAGGCACCGGGCAAGCCGCATTGTAGTACTGGAGGAGTGCCGGACACCACTATTGCTTATATATATATATATATTTTCTTAAAGGATGTAGAGAGTAAGATCTGTAGTCAAAGACTGTTGTTATAAATTATTCATGCTATCTATCTAGAGAGATTGAATTGAATCGAATTATGGTATGAGTGCCAAGGAGCACAAGGATAAATGTTTATTCATATCCTGATGAGGACAGGATATGAGGAAAAAAAAGGGGGGGTGTCAGCTGTACGGTTCATGGGGGAGGTCAAGGAGATGGTGAACTCCCAGGGTCCTGGAGTAGTTCACCAGATCCTGGATCCTCTCCCTCAAAAAAAAAAAATTACGGGGTCCTATATCATATTATCCCATTCAGTTCAATAGTGTCGTTCAGTCCATCAGGGATCAATCGCCTCCCCTACGTGTAGATCTTCTTTGATCTATTGCTTTCACTTTGATTTTACTTAGATCTCCAGACAGACACATAGATATTTTTGGGTAAACTGTTGTTAAAGTCAGAATGTAACGCCATCTTGTTCAGATGCCATCTTGTTAATATAGAACTATTTTGTCTTATTCTTGAAACAAAAGCAAGTTATTTCAAATGCTGAATTTCTCTGGGGAAAGGCAGAGACAGGCACAGCTTCATTGATAACTATGCTTTGATGTACGCAAACTCTTGATTCATAAGTTTTCTGGGAGTTAATTTCTAACGTATGATATCTCTTGTGCTTATTAGAATGTATCGGCTCACAGTTTGTTTTATATTTGTTAATTAGGTACGTGCACTATGAGATGATTGGTTAGGATATTAGCCAGAAAGAAGTGGTCAATAGGCAGATTTCAGTTATCCATAGCACCCATGTTAAAATAACCTATAAATACCACATCTTAATATAATAAAGTTCAGATATATTTCAAACATACATGCTAAATGTCTGTGTATGGTCTCCGTGGTAAACTGCAGATAAGGAATTGGAATGTGGCTATCTGAACTCACAGCACAAGACTACAGGTTTATTAGCCTGAATTAATCAGAAATTCGACACTGTCTTCAAGCTTTTTAAGATACAGCGTCTGTGCTCCAAAAACCTAGTGTTCAACGTACGTGTGGTTCGACCCACATATTGGATACCACAACCACACATATCATAAATCACAAATTTCGATTCACAGTTTAAAAAAGAGTCAATACTATGGGTACTTTTGCCAGCAAGTGAAATAACCAATTACTTTTGTGGCCCGCATGAGTACATGTATGGCATTTTGTTTTGCTGCACAAACAAAAAAAAACATTTGGTTTGGGAGCCAACCAAGTCAACCCATGTTCTCCTCTGGAGGTGTTTGTTTGGTTCCTCAAAAGACTAGGGGCCTGATTCAGAGCCGGACGCAATTAGCGCTCGCTCGTCCTGAAAATAGGGGTGGCTATTCAAATGAACCGTTCGCTGTTTGCGGTCTGTTCACGCCTCTAGGTCTGAACGAGCGAACAAAACTTGCGGTTGTTTTTTGGGAAACTACGCCCCCTGGCCGCTCACATCCTACGTCATGTCCGCTATTTATTAGATTAATCGAGTACATCGAACAGGGTATGAGCTGCTCGCTATTCTTGTGGTTGGTTTTTGCTAGCACAATTTTGCGAGCAGTTCTGGCTTAAAAAAAACCCAGTGACGTGGTCAATGACGCTGCTGTTTTAAATATGCACAACCATAAAACGCCCGTTTTGACCTTTAAGCACGCCTGCGATCGGATCTCCACTCCCCGTTTTCAAGCACCTTCCCCTGTTACCACCCACATACGCCTCATCCTGTCACTCAAATTAGCAGGCATTCGCTATTTTGCGAGCACATGAATTTCGGCCGCACTGACTGGTTCGCGCATGCGTATAACGATCCGTACGCATGCGCAGTTGGGCAAACATCGCTCAGAGCGAACGAGCTGCCGCTTACGAGTGGCTCTGAATCAGGCCCTAGGTGCTAACTTTTTTTAAGGTTGTCTGCTTTTCTGAATACTAATTTACTGCCTCCTTTTTAGGTCCTTGGCTAGAAATCTCTTTTCAATAACAGGATTTCTTGTTAATAATCTTCCTATTTCTGTGGCTGAGTTATACTTTGTTATAAAAGCTAAAGACATCTTATTTATCCCTCCTTCTCCACCGACAATACCAGGTGTCTGTTTACTTTTTGTTTTTGTGTCTATCTGCTTGTATAGCTTCCTCTAATGCTCCATCTAATAATTTTGAGGTATCGCTGTTTTTCAAAAGCCTCATACATGACCCTAGATTGTTCCTTAAAGACATCAATATTTAAACTATCTAAAATAACACTTCACTAGATAGCAGTGTCACAAACTGCAACATGCTCTCACTGGCTGCAATGCTGTGAGCAGTCCCAACCCCTCCCTTTTCTTCCCTTTTGGGAAAAGGCCATTTCTTATGACATCAATAGATTTTGCTGGGCTGACCCGGGTTCAGTGTAAATGGGACCTACCTGGGAATAACCAGGGTCATAGGTGCAGTGTAAATGGGGTCTGACTTGTGTTCAAAATACCGGGTTGGACCAGAGTTTTTGGTGTAAGTGGGGTATTAGGATGGATAATAGGTAATGTAGGGATAGGTAAAGCATCCTTGGTGCACTCAGCAGATCTGGAACCTATTAGCAAGATTGTGCAGCGCATTTCACCTGGAGTATACTTGAGGGAATTACAAGCAGTAGTGATCAGAGGGAGGGCTTACCAATTTAAGTTTTTACATTTCTTATGTATATGATCATGTTTGGCTTCATAAATTCCCCTTTTAACACTAGCATAATTTAGAAATTCCATGATGACTTAAAGACACTTTATTGGAGTGTATGGAAAAATCTTTTAACACATTAATAGTATAGTTTTTGTTACCATAAACATCTGTCTGCTGTGTTTCAACACAACTTGCAAATGTAACTTTAAATAATATGTAGAATGTTAATCATTCTGTTGAGTTGTGTAGCAATTTTGAAAGCATACAAATAATAAACAGTAGAGTTCTAAGCTCTATAGAGATCCCAATAAAACAATGAGTCAGTGTGATTAAATATAAGAATGTGTACTACATTTGATTTTACATATATTAAACAATGAGAAGATCCCCTTTACCGATATCCATGCCTCAGATGACCAGTGACTTTGGTGAACTCTCTCATTAGCTGTGATTCATGGGGGCTGTGGTTCCTATATTTTTCTTTTTGGTTTGGATCTGGGTCTACCTCCTATTCTGATGATAGTCTTGGATATTTATACTTAAGCTGCATACACACACAACGATTTTGTTACCAACGATTTTATGAACGATTATCTGTCAGATTATCTGTCAGATTTTTTAAAGTGTAATGAATGATTTTTATCAACTACAAACTATTTTTGCCTATTCCCTTAATGAAAATCGTTGAGTTGACAAGTCTGACTGGACTACAAACTACAAACGTGAACGCGCATGAACGATAATCGTTCATCATTTGACTCAGAAAGTGAACGATTTTTTCAAACGATTATCGTTAAACGATATTGTTTAACGATAATCGTTCAAAAAATCGTTGTGTGTGTGTATGCAGCTTTACTGATAACTTATTTATTACCATTGTATTTGTTCTATGTATATTCATGTTTCAATAAACATTTGTTTGGAAAAAAAAAAACAGTATGAGCCATGTAATATTATAAAACACATTCCACTTGTTAAAACTGCATATATGTTTTTGTGCTGAAATGTATTCCTAATGGCAGAATGGCAGTATCGCTAAGTTTGAAGATATCTATAAAGTAAAGAACACAAGTTTTTAGTTTTACCCTCCTGCTCACGCTCTCTGGACACTCCTTTCCAATGCTCTCATCTTGTCCACACCCTCTGCCTGGGTGGTGTGCTGATTGCGAATGCTGTTGGTTTTCCATATTGACTGGTGGATGCAGTGGCGGAACTAGAGAGTGGTGGGACAAGGTGCAAGAATATGCTTTGGGCCCCCCCCCATCCATTCCTGGCACCCCAACATTTTTTCACCACCCCTCACTGCCCCCCCCAGTCATTAAATCCTATCCCCCCAGCCCCAGCGTGTCAGCCTCACTCTCCCCCCCCAGCCCCAGTGTGTCAGCCTCACTCTCCCCCCCCAGCCCCAGCGTGTCAGCCTCACTCTCCCCCCCCGCCCCAGTGTGTCAGCCTCACTCTCCCCCCACCCAGCCCAGGTGTGTCAGCCTCACTCTCCCCCCCCCCCAGCCCCAGTGTGTCAGCCTCACTCTCCCCCCCCCAGCCCCAGTGTGTCAACCTCACTCTCCCCCCCCTGCCCCAGCATGTCAGCCTCATTCTCCCCTCCAGCCCCAGCATGTCAGCCTCTCCCCCCCAGCGTATCAGCCTCTCCCCCGCCCCAGCGTGTCAGCCACTCCCCCCCAGCATGTCATCCTCTTCCCCCCCAGCATGTCTCAGCCTTCCCCCTCCCCCAGCATGTCTCAGCCTTCCCCCTCTCAACGTGTCTCAGCCTTCCCCCCCTCAACGTGTCTCAGCCTTCCCCCCCCTCAACGTGTCTCAGCCTTCCCCCCCCAGCGTGTCTCAGCCTTGCTCCTCTCCCCCTCAGTGTGTGTCTCAGCCTTTCCCCCCCCAGCGTGTCTCAGCCTTGCTACTCTCCCCTCAGTGTGTGTCTCAGCCTTTCCCCCCCCCAGCGTGTCTCAGCCTTGATCCTCTCCCCTCAGTGTGTCTCAGCCTTTCCCCCCCCAGCGTGTCTCAGCCTTGCTCCTCTCCCCTCAGTGTGTGTCTCAGCCTTTCCCCCCCAGCGTGTCTCAGCCTTGCTCCTCTCCCCTCAGTGTGTGTCTCAGCCTTCCCCCCCCCTCAGCGTGTCTTAGCCTTCCCCCCCTCAGCGTGTCTTAGCCTTCCCCCCCTCAGCGTGTCTTAGCCTTCCCCCCTCAGCGTGTCTCAGCCTTGCTCCTCTCCCCTCAGTGTGTGTCTCAGCCTTTCCCCCCCCAGCGTGTCTCAGCCTTGCTCCTCTCCCCTCAGTGTGTGTCTCAGCCTTCCCCCCCCCAGCGTGTCTCAGCCTTGCTACTCTCCCCTCAGTGTGTGTCTCAGCCTTTCCCCCCCCAGCGTGTCTCAGCCTTGATCCTCTCCCCTCAGTGTGTGTCTCAGCCTTTCCCCCCCCCAGCGTGTCTCAGCCTTGCTCCTCTCCCCTCAGTGTGTGTCTCAGCCTTTCCCCCCCCAGCGTGTCTCAGCCTTGCTCCTCTCCCCTCAGTGTGTGTCTCAGCCTTCCCCCCCCCTCAGCGTGTCTTAGCCTTCCCCCCCTCAGCGTGTCTTAGCCTTCCCCCCCTCAGCGTGTCTTAGCCTTCCCCCCCTCAGCGTGTCTTAGCCTTCCCCCCCTCAGCGTGTCTTAGCCTTGCCCCCCCTCAGCGTGTCTCAGCCTTCCCCCCCCTCAGCGTGTCTCAGCCTTCCCCCCCTCAGCGTGTCTCAGCCTTCCCCCCCCCCACAGCGTGTCTCAGCCTTCCCCCCCCCACAGCGTGTCTCAGCCTTCCCCCCCCTCAGCGTGTCTCAGCCTTCCCCCCCTCAGCGTGTCTCAGCCCCCCCCCCCCCTCAGCGTGTCTCAGCATCCCCCCCCCCTCAGCGTGTCTCAGCCTCCTCCCCCCTCAGCGTGTCTCAGCCTTCCCCCCCCCCTCAGCGTGTCTCAGCCTTCCCCCCCCTCAGCGTGTCTCAGCCTTCCCCCCCCTCAGCGTGTCTCAGCCTTCCCCCCCCTCAGCGTGTCTCAGCCTTCCCCCCCTCAGCGTGTCTCAGCCTTCCCCCCCCTCAGCGTGTCTCAGCCTTCCCCCCCTCAGCGTGTCTCAGCCTTCCCCCCCCTCAGCGTGTCTCAGCCTTCGCCCCCCTCAGCGTGTCTCAGCCTTCGCCCCCCTCAGCGTGTCTCAGCCTTCGCCCCCCTCAGCGTGTCTCAGCCTTCGCCCCCCTCAGCGTGTCTCAGCCTTCGCCCCCCTCAGCGTGTCTCAGCCTTCGCCCCCCTCAGCGTGTCTCAGCCTTCGCCCCCCTCAGCGTGTCTCAGCCTTCGCCCCCCTCAGCGTGTCTCAGCCTTCGCCCCCCTCAGCGTGTCTCAGCCTTCGCCCCCCTCAGCGTGTCTCAGCCTTCGCCCCCCTCAGCGTGTCTCAGCCTTCGCCCCCCTCAGCGTGTCTCAGCCTTCGCCCCCCTCTCAGCGTGTCTCAGCCTTCCCGCCCGCTCAGCGTGTCTCAGCCTTCCCGCCCGCTCAGCGTGTCTCAGCCTTCACCCCCCGCTCAGCGTGTCTCAGCCTTCCCCCCCGCTCAGCGTGTCTCAGCCTTCCCCCCCCAGCGTGTCTGAGCCTTCCCCCCCCCCAGCGTGTCTGAGCCTTCCCCCCCCCCAGCGTGTCTCAGCCTTCCCCCCCCCAGCGTGTCTCAGCCTTGCTACTCTTCCCTCAGTGTATGTCTCAGCCCCCCCCCCCAGCGTGTCTCAGCCTTCCCCCCCCAGCGTGTCTCAGCCTTCCCCCCCTCAGCGTGTCTCAGCCTTCCCCCCCTCAGCGTGTCTCAGCCTTCCCCCCCCAGCGTGTCTCAGCCTTCCCCTCCAGCGTGTCTCAGCCTTCCCCTCCAGCGTGTCTCAGCCTTCCCCTCCAGCGTGTCTCAGCCTTCCCCTCCAGCGTGTCTCAGCCTTCCCCTCCAGCGTGTCTCAGCCTTCCCCCCCCAGCGTGTTACAGCCTTGCTACTCTCCCCTCATTGTGTCTCAGCCTTCCCCCCACGGTGTCTCAGCCTTCCCCCCCAGCGTGTCTCAGCCTTCCCCCCCCCAGCATGTCACAGCCTTCCCCCCCCAGCATGTCTCTGCTTTCCCCACCCCCAGCGTGTCTCAGCCTTCCCCCCCCAGCGTGTCTCAGCCTTCCCCCCCCAGCGTGTCTCAGCCTTCCCCCCCCAGTGTGTCTCAGCCTTCCCCCCCCCAGTGTGTGTCAGCCTACCCCCCCAGCATGTCTCAGTCTTCTCCTCTTCACTCAGTGTGTCTCAGCCTTCCCCTCCCAGTGTGTCTCAGACTTGCTCCTCTCCCCTCATTGTATGTCTCAGCCCCCCCCCAGCGTGTCTCAGCCTCCCCCCCCAGCGTGTCTCAGCCTTCCCGCCCGCTCAGCGTGTCTCAGCCTTCCCCCCCGCTCAGCGTGTCTCAGCCTTCACCCCCCGCTAAGCGTGTCTCAGCCTTCCCCCCCGCTCAGCATCTCAGCCTTCCCCCCGCTCAGCGTGTCTCAGCCTTCCCCCACCGCTCAGCGTGTCTCAGCCTTCCCCCCCGCTCAGCGTGTCTCAGCCTTCCCCCCCGCTCAGCGTATCTCAGCCTTCCCCCCCGCTCAGCGTGTCTCAGCCTTCCCCCCCGCTCAGCGTGTCTCAGCCTTCCCCCCCGCTCAGCGTGTCTCAGCCTTCCCCCCGCTCAGCGTGTCTCAGCCTTCCCCCCC